>CM055202.1:20805547-21305547 GCA_029224185.1 Karalla daura | reverse complement strand
CTGGTCACAACATCCTGTAATCAACCACGGTCTTCATATCATTTGTAATTTTTTTTTTCTTTTTAGAAAAGAGAAGATTCCTGAAATGAGTTTTTTTTTTTTGTTGTTTGTGCAAACCAGTGAATCACCCTCGAGCCTCTACCACCAGCTCATGGACACAAACCCTCAATGCTCATCTGAACCGCTGTTTTTCTGAGAAAAGCACTTGAAGAGAACCAAACGCTCCCATGTTTAAAAAAAAATCGATAAGCTCTCCCCACAGTAACAAAACTCAGCAGGGTGAAACCATACTCAATCATGGAACGTAGACACGGGTAAGAGCACATGAAAAAGCTTTATTGACACATCAAGCCTTCACATAAACAAATTTTAGAGTTTTTTTTTTGTAACTTCAAGCTTAGAATGTGTAAACTATGGAGCAATGCCACTAGGGAAGACAAGTAGTGAACTCACCGTTATATAACTTACATAATTTATTAAATATCTTGGTTTGTTTGGCAGGATATTACAAGGAAGCAGGAAAAACACGGCACCCAAGGGAGGTGCCGTCCATTTTTTTTTTGAATCTTTTGAAGGTTTTCTTGCCTGTGGTCAGAAAGCAAGAGGCGTAACACTGGGAACAACAGTAGCAAAACAGATTTACAGTATCTGCCTCTACGGGGGGGGGGGGGGGATGTTGGGCCTTTGCAGGTACACATTCAACTTTCACAAACACGACAGTATAGCGCTATAGGTCGTTCCAGCTTCACAGGAATGTTAAACGTATGTTTAAAAAGAGAGCAGGGGAGGGGCCTATGCACGGGGAAGGAGTTAGCAAAGCACATTCACACTGGGGATGAATCTGTATACCGATGCACTCTTAATACATTCCTTTCCTGTAAACCAACACGACGCACTCTCCCACTTCCCAACTTGACACTTCCGTTTCACATTTCCACTCTTGTTTCTAATGACGGCTGGAACTCGGCTTCAGCCGCTTCGACTTAGACTTTTCTTTTTATAAAAAAATAAAATAAAATAAAATAGTTGATTTCGCGATGCACTGGCTTTAGCCTGTGTACCGGTCTCACAGCACAAACACCTTTTATCGATTACACGGCCCTCTGGCAGCCTAGAGACTGAGCAGCAACACACAAGGCATGTGCAGAGGCTTACAGCACACACTTAATAGATCACCGCGGCTTCGTTAGTGTAGGCCAATATATTCAGAGTAGTAAAGTTGCACTTTTAATAGTCAGTGAGGATTAAGCCATGCAGGTGAACACCAGCGACAACACGTAAGAGATCGGTCCTGTGCTATATTACAGTGTCGGAAAAGTAACAAAGGTGAACGTGAGGGTCTCGCAGCATCGACTCCTCCTTCGGTCCCTCGCCTCAAAGGAACAATAAATAAATGGCAACGTCAAAGTGTATCCCAGTGGGTTTTCTTTGGAGGGGGAGACCGCGCGTGCTGTGGGGCCTCTGAGCGTCCATGCAGGGCGGGAGGCGTGGCGGGGTCCCAGGGCAGCTCTGGCACAACGCCCTGTCCCTCTCCGGCACGTCCAACAAAGTGCATCTCAGCGAGTGGCCGCTAGTGCTCTGAATGTGGATGTCCACAGGGGGACTGCTGAGTAACACGGGCCTACTGTGTGTGTGTGTGCGTGAGTGCGTGTGTGTGAGAGGGGTTAGAGCTGTGGATGCTGTGGTATTCAGACTTGTCATTCCACAAGGTGGAAGAGCGTGGGTGACAAACTGCGGGCCCAGGGTTGAGCAACGCACATGCTGTTCATTTGCGGTTTTGGAGATGCAGACTGCCTTTAATTGCTCAGAAATGCGCCGTCTGCGTCACTGGATCTTCCCGAACAGGAGCTGAACTACTGTCATGATGGGCCCTGGGGTCAAACACATAACCGACTGCAGGGAGGGGAGTCACCCTGGCAGCCACAGTTTGGCAACATTAAGCCAACAGCGTGGCTCCTTCCGTAGCGTCTCGACATTTCATATTTGCCAACAAGTATTCCGCCTTTAAAAAATAGACATTTCTTTTCTTTTCTTTTTTAATACCGGTCACCTTGGTAAACATCTTCCACTCTAGATATCTTACTAAGTTTGACAAGAGATTGAGGCTAGGCGAGCGGTGTTACGGTGAGATAATACGAGATAATAAGATGAGATAATACGAGAATACCGCACCAATACTGACGAGAGGCAACTTCGACAAGTGCTTTTCCGAAGTCCACCGCCAAATGAACTGCAACGTGTAATGACAGCGTGGTACAACTTGCTTTATATATTCGTCTGGAAACGTATGACGCGCTTCTCAAAGTGCATGTATGGCAGTGCATCGGTTTAATGTTTGGGAACGTACGCCAGAATCGAATGGAGTCGGTGCTCCGGGAGGAGCTGGAGTCAAAAGAGAACCACACACAGAACGGCTGTGAATGGACTGACACAATAGTTGAATACTGTGGAGGAATAATCGTGTCAGATGTCCATGAGTTTCAGTGTATCTTGGATTCCCTCTGATTCTGCTAGGGCGTGGTGTACTGTACTCTGCTCTTCATTCCGTCTGTGTCTGAATGTGTGTGTGTGGGTGTGTGTGTTTGCGTGTGTGTAGTTGGTCTTTTAACATGTGGAAACACTGCCACAGAGGTGAGCTGTGGGTGTGATGACATCACCCACCCAGCAGCGATGGGGATTCCCAAACAAAAAACACATTCTCTTCCTTTCTGTAACTGTCGGGAACAGATGGGTCGGGACGGCTCTCTCTCTCTCTCTCTCTCTCTCTCCCTCTCTCTCTCTCTCTCTCTCTCTGCTTTAGATCTGCAGCTCAAGCACAATGGCACCAAAGTGTGTGTGTGTGTGTCTCACTTCCACGGGTGGAACATATAGCTCATGAAATCGACACATGCACACATCTATGTATGTTTAAAATACATACATATACATATGTATACATATATATATATATATATATATATGTGTTGCAGCAGCAACAGCAAAAGAACAGGAGGTCGATAGACAAATTAAACGCAGTTACTCTGTCAGCATGCAATGCAAAACACATGCTGCCAACATTCATTTGAGTTAGATCAGCTGATTGGTATAGCGCCCTCTAAGGGCTGTAGAGTTTGCAAAGCCCTGTTTGGATGTGAGGACAGGAGAGGAGAGAGGAGGCAGAGCGGAAGAGAGGGGCGGTTGTGTGTGTGCGTGCGTGTGTGTGTGTGTGTGCGCACGTGTGTGTGTGTGGGGTGGGGGGGGCATCTTAGGTGTGCTCCAGGAGCCACTGGAACAGGGGGGTGTAGTGGAGCGGCCCCTCCCGGGACGGGGACTGGCCGTGGCTCTGACTCTCCTCGCAGTAACGCAGCAGCATGTGCAGCAGCTCTCCCACCCTCCACTTCCTCTCCCGAAGCCTCTGGACCACCGCAGGAAGCTGAAAAGGGCAACAGGGCTGTGACTCATTTCGGGCGACAAAATGAAGCCAAATCCAATCAGACGGAGTTGCGATTTAACGGGCCAACGGGGCATCTCGGGACACAGCTGTACATGCTCGGCCTGATTGGTCTGTTTCCTGTTGTTGAATAGATGGTATAGACTTTCGCAGTGCACAGTGGCTAGTTCATAGTGCGGCACGACAAAAAGTGAGTCCCAGTCTGACGCGCTTGCACCTGAGGGACTACTTTTGTTAGAGGTCCTGGGGACAGACAGCGGAGGAGCTCAGTGAACTCTCACTGAACTGTAACGCGAGAGCCTGACTCGTTCTGAATGGAGGCAAAGTGCACTACACCCACTCCGCGCGAGGGATTACGTTAGCTGGTGGGTTTTCAGCGGAGGAAACCGGAAGATCTCACAGGAACGTCATGGAAATGGTGTTGTTGTTTGACTGGAGGGTGCCGGAGGGTGTGCCGTGGTCACCTGCTGCAGCTCCCTGTCCGGGCTCAGCTGGACGCGGGGGATGTCGGCCATGGAGGCAGCCAGCCACTGCAGCATACTCCTGAGCTGAGGGTCCAGACCACAGCCCGGCTCCCTCGCGTCTGAGTTGACTATGAGCAGAGCGGTCCTGGGGGCCTGGGTCTGGGTCCTGTCCACGCACAGGGTCCCTGCAGGACACACACACACGCATAAAGCCGGGTCAGTCACCGTCAATCACCCACGGCCATGTCCCTGGCCTCTGGCTCTTCCCAACGCTTGTCTCAGTGCGTTATCCCCTTTTCCAGCATCTCAAAGACCCACACATGGGCCAAGTGGAAGTGCTCCGCTCGGTTCCCACGCTCACACAGAGCAGACCCACAGAGAGGCCCCGCCCCCTGAGCGAGGGCTGCTGTGCACCGACGGACAGACACACACACACACACACACACACACACACACACAGCAGAATAAGTGAGTGTGGAAGGAGTGGATGAATAAGCATTAGTGTGGCTGAACGTGGGGGCGGTAAAATCCCCAGCTACGACACACTCAGACAGGCTGCAGACACATGTGCACATGTAGCCTGAATGGAGGCCAGCTCTCAGGAATCTCAAGAGGGCACCTGGAATTTCACCCAGGACCCGACCTCACTGTCCTGAGCCTTCACCGACTCACGCGGGCACACTGAAACCATCTTGAGCCCGATCCAGGCTGATCACTCCGATCTGGGCAGCCCCGTAGAGCGTTCACTACCTGACACCGAGCGCCGCTCCTGACCGGAGGCGACCCAAGAGGCGAACGCGTCCTTACCGCTGGATTCCTCTTTGACCTCGGTCTCCTTGTCCTCCGTGTTGTCGCTGAAGGGAGGAGGGGGGGGGGGGGGGGGGGGGGGGGGGAGGAGAGGTCGCACAGGTTGGTAAAGGAGGAGCGCACAGCTGGATTCGCAACGTTACGGGACAATAAGGGACAATAAGTACATATGCTGATGCCGACACAGTACCAAAGACTGGTGTGTGTGTGTGTGTGTGTGTGTATGCATATATATATATATATATATACACACACACACACACACACACACACACATACATACATACATATATATATATATATACATGCATACATACACACATACATATATATATATATATATATATATATATATATATATACATGCATGCATACACACACACACACACACACACACACACTAAAATGCTGTGATAAGAGAATGAAGCACAAGCGTTGCAAACACGGGGATGGCGGTTCAGAATTCTTCGACACACACTGAGGGAAGCCTGCCGCACATTTCCACTCTCTGCCTCTCCTCTCCGTCTTCCCGCTACGGCCGGTGTCGTCGGCTCGCTCGGCCCGTTTTCCCCCCCGTCCCGACGAGCCGCTCCACGCCCACTGTGTCCAACTGGGCGAATGTTTCTCGTGCAGATGTGCCAACAGGTAAACAGTCATTTCTCTCCCGCGTAAGATCCTTAATCACGGGGCCCCTGTTGACACAGCCCGTGGCTACAGACACAGACAGGCTCTGCGCGGCGTGACGCCGACATGCTTTCTCTGCAGCCGGGGGGGGGGGGGGGGGGGGGGGGCACGGGCGAGGAACACTGCGGGCCGAGTCGACTCCCGCATTCAGCGGCACCGCGAGAGGGACACGGCCCCGTCCGGGGGCATTTCGGTGCAGGACGGCAGACTGAAACTGAGACCGGCTGCTCCTCCGGTGGCGGCGCGGAGCCGTGACCCGAGGCAGAGCTGTGAGAGAGCTGCCACCTAATGGCGGGCTGCGGGCTGGACCGCTGCGGCTCTGCGCTCCCCGGAGCCAGCAGTGATGGAGAACACGGCAGCAGCCTGAAAAGCTTCGATCCGCCCACTCCGCCCCTCATTCCATGTCCACATCTCAGTGATGTGATGTCAGATAAGTCATCATTGGAAGTGAACAGCGATTGGAAGTTAAAGGTATAAGATAAACTTGTATCCGTCCCTATGGTTTCTATGGGCTCCATTACGAGGAATGGCAGCTCCCTCAAACTCCTGGCTTCATCAAATCAACGGGTGATGTCACGGGAGGGCTGGGGCTTGCTCTAAACGCAGTTTCTTTGCCCCCCCCACCAGCCAGAACCAGGGCAGTTGGAGGGCACGGTGAGAGCTCAGCCATCTAGGACGTGTCAGCTGCCAAACACAACTGAATCCACGCACGCCCCCGCCGACAGAGAGGAAAACCTGGCGGACACGGACGCTGCTAGGGGGGGGGACGAAGTGGACACGTGGACTCGTGGGTCTCCCACGAGCCGATCCCGAGCGGCGCGTGGGGCGCATAAGGCTAAGCTGAAACAGCGCGGAAAGGGCGGTCTTGTCGCAGACTTCTGTGAAGGTGAACGGGCGTGAATTAGGAACCGATGTGGCGCCATATGCACACGCGTGGACGTTGAGCCGCCGCTACGTCAGAATGAAACCGGTGAAGACAACGGTACTACGGACAAGGAGAGGTCCGGCCCGTGCAGGCATTCTCAGAGGGGGGGGGGGGGCCGGTGACCAACCTGTCCGAGGGAGAGAAGGAGACGCGCTCCTCGCACGCCTCGCCCTCCAGGCCCAGGCTGCTCCAGCTGCTGCTGTTCCCATTGCTGCTGGAGGGGGAGAGAGAGAGAGAGAGAGAGAAAGAGAGAGAGAGAGAGAGAGAGGGGGAGAGAGACAGAGAGAGACAGAGACAGAGAGAGAGAGACAGAGACAGAGACAGAGAGAGGAGAGCGAGAGAGAGACAGAGAGAGACAGAAGAGAGAGAGAGAGACAGAGAGAGACACAGAGAGACAGAGAGAGACACAGAGAGAGAGCAAGAGACAGAGAGAGAGAGACAGAGAGAGAGACAGAGAGAGAGACAGAGACAGAGACAGAGACAGAGACAGAGAGAGAGAGAGAGAGAGAGAGAGAGAGAGAGGAGAGAGAGAGAGAGAGAGAGAGAGAGAGAGAGAGAGAGAGAGAGAGAGAGAGAGAGAGAGAGAGAGAGAGAGAGAGAGAGAGAGAGAGAGAGAGAGAGAGAGAGAGAGAGAGAGAGAGAGCGCAGTTGTCCGCATTCAGGAGTAATCCCTTAAAACGCCGGCTGAGCGCCCCAGACAGAGGAGCGCTATATAGAGATAACGGCGGGGCCAGAGACCGGGCGAGACCGCGTGGCACTCGGACTCGTTCGCTCGGGCCCACTCCCCCACTCCGCGCCCACCCACGCCCCGGGGAGGACCACGCGGTCGAGCCGCTCCGACACCCGGCGGCGCGCGGCGCTACCTGTCACTGAGGTGGAGGAAGCTGCTGTTGTCGTCGGGGTGCTCGTCCTCGAAGCTCAGGTTGGACCAGCTGCCCAGGCTGTCGTCCCCGACGCTCAGCTGCTGGGACACCGACGACTCCGTGGCGTCCCGGCCCGGAGAGCTGAGCACACGCACGCACAGACACGCACACACACGCACACACAGGGGCAGCACTGGTCATTTCAGGGCAGTTCTCTCATCCTACTGCGCTGCGGCCGGGCAAAGGCTCGGCAGGTGCAAGATGCTAGACCATCCTCGGTAACAAAACACGACCACGTGGACAAAGCTACTGCTAGAGCGGCAACACACACCTATATGACAGAGGGCTGGCTTTTGAGGAGCTTCTGACAACATGCGAACACACAACATTTCCTGCTTCTTCAGTGCGAACCCTTTTGGATTCCTTTGCCCCGCTCGACAGCAAGGGGAGCGTCCTTATACTTCCTTACGGCTAAAACAAGACATTTTGAAGACTTCCCTGCGGCCTTTTGTCACACACAGAGACGAACGCTTTCGCATTTTTTTCTGCTGTTTCGGAGGGAAACCGACGACCGACGCCGACACGTAAACGATGACTGACGGCGAGCAGACCGAACGATCAGCCACAACACGGGCTATTGTCATGCTACTTTAGCGTGCTAGTTTTACCTGACGCTGGCGGCCTGGCAGACGTTGGACAAGGCCGACGTCATGATCTCGGCGGTGAGGCTCTCGGCGTAGCTGGCGCCGTCATGGCCGATGCCGCTGTCCGCGTTCAGGCTGGTGTTGCTCAGCTCGCGCTTGGCCGTCGCCATCGCCGCCGACACCACCTCCTCGGCCAGCGCCGCCCTGTGGTCCGGGTCGATGTGGATCTTGGGGATCTCCAGGCCGGCCCGACCCTCCGGGGCCCTCCCCCGCCGGCGGGAGGCAGCCCGGGGGCCGCGGCGGGCCGCTTTTGGCGCAGTACGGGCACTCCTGGGCCCCGGCAGTAGCGGCACGTCCGCTCTCCGCGCGCCCGGCCCGGCGAGGGACGCCTCGGACAGCCGCCGGGCGTGAGAGTCTCCGTCCCCGGCCGCGGCCTCTCCGCTGCTCCCGGGTGTCCGAGTGTCCGACCGACGCCAGGCCCACCCTTCAGGGTGTCGTCCACGATTTTGCGGGCGTAATTGCTCGATGACCCGCATCGCCCGGCCCCTGTGGCCGCCGTCGTACAGGCTCCCCGTGCTGTGGTAGCGCCTGCTCCCGCCCTCTCCGGGCAACAGGGGGCAGGAGAAGGAGCTCCGGATGAGACTCTCGGCCATGTCCTCGAATTTGGACCTCTTGTACAGACAGGAGTCGGTGAGAGACTTGGGCAGCCCCCGCGGATGGAGACGCGCAGCCCTCCGCGTGACGTCGCGCGTGACGTTGTACGCGATGGACTCGGCGAAGTCGACCAGGTCACCGTACCCCGCCCGGCGCCGCTCCTCGGCGTCCCCGCAGCAGCACCGGGCCGCCTCGCCCGGGGGGCAGAGCGCGGCCTCGGCTCCGGCTTTCCATTCGTCCGGCAGGGACTTGGAGGAATGCAGGCGGGCACCGGGCGGCCGCTGCCTGATCTTGCGGCTGGCGTGGCCGAGGCCCAGCTTGATGGCGCGGTACGCCAGGCGACTGGCGTACTGGTCCAGCACCAGCTCCCGGCCGCCGCCCTCCTTTCTCAGCACGCGGATGAGGTAGCCGGCGTACTCGTCCGTCACGCTCTCGCAACTGGGGTACTTGGAGGACAGGCCCGAGCCGGAGCCGGAGCCGGAGGCGGAGGCGGAGGCCACCAGGTCGCCGGCGCTCTGCTCCAGCGGCCGTCCCGCTCTCCGGTCTCTGCTGGGATCCGCACCGGGCTGGGGCTGGGGCGGGGGCTGATGGCGGCACTGGGGCGCGCCCTCGGAGCCGGGTCTGTCCAAGCTCCTCCTCCTGAGGGCCCGGTGGTACGGGCACGGCCGCGCAGAGCCCACCATCCTCTTGACGTCGTTGATGACCTCCCCCGCAACCTCCCCCGCGTACACCCACAGGGTGTTGAGGGTCTGCTCCGAGAACTGCGCCACGCTGTCTCTCCGCCGCTCCGCCTGGCGCCCCCCCCTCCTCCTCCTCCTCCTCCTCCTCCTCCTCCTCCTCGGCCGTGCCCAGAGTGTCCATCTCCGTCGCCATGGAGACGATGTGGCAGGCCAGGCGCTCGGCGTAGTGGAGCGCCTCGCCGCCGGACACTCTGTGGGCCGACGTGCGGGGCGCCCGGCGCCTTCCCGCCTCCGCATCCGCATCCAAACATCCGTTCGTGCCACCGGCACCCGCCTCCTCCGCCAGCTCGTCCTCCTCGTCCTCATTGCCCTCGGCCTCCTCAGACAGGGATCGCATCAGCTTGAGCATGAACTCGGCCTTGTCCGCCTCGGGGGTGGTGTCTTTGGGGCCCGGGCCGGGCTCGGGCTGGTAGTGAGGGGTAGGCGGTGGGGTGGCAGGGGAGAATTCTTTGGCCAGCTTGCCTTTCAGTTTCTTGGAGAACTGCTTGATCTGTTTCTCGTTTGAGACCTCGCTGGGCTGCTGGGGGGTAGAGGGAGGAGTGCCTGGAGTCCCCCGAGATTTCTGCCCGCAGCTCGGAAACGAGTCGTCCGCGGGGGCAGCCGTCCTCCTCTGTCCAGTCTCAGTGTCCGGCACATCGAGTGTATACATCGCCACGGGGTGGGCGTCAGCCATCCCTCTGCTCCTGGAATTCAACTCACAGCTGACTCTTCCCTGGCTCTGGCAGCCTGTCTGAGAGGACATGTGAAGGATGCCGGGGTCGGACGCTCGCTCAGCGGGACCATCCTTCCTAGAATCCCTGCAGTCGTATCTGAAACTCTCTCTCCCCCCCCCCTGCTTTGACGGAGAGTCTGGAGTCTCATGAGAACCCCTCCCACTCCCCATTGTCTTTGTGAGGAAATCGGCACAGTCACCAAAACCCTTCTTCACCTTGGACGCCGTTATCAGATCACAGGCCTCCGTCACAATCATGTCGACCATATTGCCGGAGAAGTTCTGGAACGGCGACTTCTGGCCGGGCTCTCCTGCAGGTATGGGCGTCTGCGTTCCATGACTGTAGAAGTGAGTCTGAGGAGGAGCGGAGGTGTCGGCAGGGGACGCGGTCACTCCTTCAGGGCCGCCCTCCGCTGTGTCAGGGGAGCTGGGCGGACACCGCGTCACCTCCTCGGGCTCGGGGAGGCGGGACAGGGCCTGGCCCGCTTGCGGCACAGGAACACAGCTGGCCATGCCCGACACGGTGAAGAGGGCCTCCTTCACCGTGCAGCCATTGGAGTCCCCCCGCGGCGGGCCGGCCGTGGCGCCAGCGGAGCTGCAGCTCAGCACCTGCTGGTTGGCGAAGGTGCTGGACGTGTGCGCGCCGCCGGTCTCCGCGCTGACGTAGCAGATGTTGTCCAGGGACACGCTGATGGCCGCCTGGCTGGTGAAGGCCACGTCCGCCTGGGAGAGCTCTATGAAGGCCTCCTGGAGGACGGACTCGGACAAGTCCGAGGCGTAGGAGGACACGACCTCCTCCTCCTCCTCCTCTTCTTCTTCTTGCCCCCGTGCAGGGGACCAGTCGTTGGGGGCGAGGGGCGTGGAGAGGTGGGAAAACTGGCACACCTCCATGATGCCCTCGAAGACGAGCTCCTCGGCCAGGTCGGCGGCGAAGCGCGTCACCGTGTCGTGGAGGGTCCGCTTCCTCACAGCCAGGAACTCCTTGAACGCCGCGGACACGGCCTCGCCGACCAGGAAGCCCGCCAGGCCGCCGACGGCCCGCTCCTTCAGCACGTAGGCGTGGCGCATGCCGATCTCGTGGAAGGCCATCTGGAAGACGGACGAGGTGAGCCGGGCGGCCAGGTGGCACAGCGTGGTGGTGCAGGAGGAGACGCCCTTCTGCAGGTCGCGCAGCGCGCTGCCCAGGCTCATCTCCACCAGGTCGGCGGCGAACCTCTGGATGCCGTCCTTCAGTGACTGGGACTTCTTCTGCAGCTTGGTCACCGTGACCGTCGCCTGTATGTCCGAGAGCTTCATCAGGTAGCCGGACGGGTTCGTGAACTCCTTGTGGCAGACGCAGCTGAGGTTCTTGTTGTGGCTGATGTCGACGGCGGACTGGTAGCCGCACACGGAGCCCAGGATTTCCTTGGACAGGCTGCTGGCGAAGTCCGAGTAGGTCTTGTACAGGGAGCACAGGTCCCGGGGCTTCTGCAGCTCCGGGCTCTCCTGTCCGTCGTCCGTCTTCCAGAAGTATTCCAGCGCTCCGCAGTCCACCAGGGGACTGAAGGCCGAGGAGCTGACCGGGCTGAAGAGTGGGCCTCCGTTCTCCTCGGAGGGGGTCTGCACAGGTCGAGGGGAGTCGGGCACGTCAGAGTGAAGGGAGTAGGGCGAGCCGGGTTTCAGAGGGGTGGGCTTCTTCACATTGGCCGGGAGAGTAGGCTGATCGAAGCAATGGGGATTCATCGCTTTGGTGGAGCAGCCCCTAGAGACGTATTTCGATGGCGATCCACCGCCGGTGGAGTCGGCGGCTTTCTTCTGCGCGGCCGATGAACCGGCGGCATCCAGGGGCAGCGCCAGGGTGCAGCTCTCCGAGCTCAGCTCCTCCAGGTCGTCGAACTGGTCGAAGCTGTCGAAGAATTCACTGACTTCCGAGTCGGAGTCCTCCACTTGTTGGGCGAGGCCGCCTGGCACCTGTGGGATGTCCAGCTTGGCCAGCATGCTCTTCTGGTAGCCCACCTCATCCAGGAAGATGATCGGGCTGGGGCTGGAGCAGTCCGACTCTTCCGATTCGCTGACATGGATCAAGGGCGAGGGGAGGCGAGCGCCGGGGCTGCAGTAGGTCCACTGGAACTCCATGCCCGACGACTTCTGCACCGTGACCGAGACATCGGGAGCAGGCCGCTGCTTGGCTGAACACTTCGTCGAAGATGAGCTCACGATGACACGGGAGCCCGACAGCTCCTTCCTCCTCTTGTGGGCTGGGACTGTCTGCGAGGCCACGTCACGCTTTTTGAAACCGTGATACGAAGATGTGGCTGCAGAGACGGATAGGGGCAGAGGAGAGAAAACGCTTTTATATGGGCATAACGCATAGAAAGTACATATTGACAGTGCATACGGAGAGAGGATGGAGGAGGAAAAGACCCAGAGGCTCAAACAAAACAAAAGCTGCTCTCCTGCTGTACTTTGACTGCATATAAAGCCGCAGTGCTACGCTCTGCTGATTTTTTTAGAGGACGCTACATCCAAGTGACAAAAACATGCCAGCAAAGCAGAGCTGCCGCGAAGCGTTGCACGTTAAAACCCACAGGAATTGACTCCCGCCTCGTCCTCCTCCAGATGCTCCAGGGCCGTGACGAAGTCATCCTCGATCGAGGACACCGACTGGTTGGTGTCGTCCTCCTCCGGCGGGCTGGGCTCGGCGGCTCCCCTCTGGAGGGCCTGGAGCTCCAAAGCATAGCGGACGCCCGCCAGGTAGCACCCCAGCACGCCCACCGGCGAGCCAACACTGGCCTGGGGGGACGCACCCGGGCTGGGATTGTGTCTCAGCACGCACATGGCCTTTAGCCAACTCTGTGGACGCGGGAGAGAGAGGGAGAGAGGTGCGTAATGGAGAAAAAGGAGAAGGAAAGGAAATAGTTGAAGTTAAGCCTGGCATCTTGATGGTTGAAGATGACATATCTGGAGAAGATTTCAGGCATTTCGAACAAATGTGTACAGTACGTGTTGTTCGTTTTCTGCTAGATCCTTCTTCCTAACCGGCATAATTGCTCTTAGGAAACAGCTCGTGTCAGAAACAAGTACAAGTTTCAAATATTCCTGATATTCACTAAATAACCCAGCGTGCTGGGCTCCACCTAGAGTTGCAGAAAATCTGTCCAACATACAGGCTCAGTGTTACTTTCCTTTCCCTCTACCCCAGCCCTTGTCTTCTGCACCCCCCCCCCCACCTCGGTCAATTCAGTTGACCACACACATTCCTTCATTACGAAAGGCCCGCAATCTACCTGAGGCCCTGTGTCCCTGAGCTCTGCCAGCCTGCGGGAGTCTCTGAGCAGCAAGACTTCATCGTTCTTGAGGCTATGCACGTGGAGGGAGCGGAGAAGCTCACAGAGCCCTCCGGGCAGGGACGAGAGCATCTGGGGGGAGACACAGAGGCAGCTTAGTTTGTAATTCCGCGTGGCCTACTACGACCCCCTCGCTACCATCTCCAGCACGGAGATTGTAGCTCAGTCCGCATATGAGGACTGGACTCAGAAAGTTCCAAGTCTGAGGACGCGCAGCGCACGCTCTCAACGTTTCATCACAATGCGTTTTTGTAGCCGGGACGACTGACCTGCTGGGTGGCATCTTCCCCGTCACACTGACCAGGCAAGCACACAAAATGAATCTGAAAGAGCACAGTCGAGCGTTAATGGCTTTTGTTTGCCCGTGCGGCTTGGCTTTGGTCGTGACGGCAGCAGGGGCTCTGTGGCGAACCTCCATCACCCTTCTGGCATCTCTGGACGGGAGCTCCAGGCCAACGCAACACAGCTCCTTCTTATTCCTGAAGAGGCTCTTCACGCACTGGGATCCACCGTCACGCACGACCTGCGAGCAGACACGATCGGCGTCAGCGCTCACTTGGAATTCCATAATTCCGGGTGCATCCCGTCGAGGCAGCAGAGAATAAACACGCCACGTCCCGGCAGGCAGACCTCTTTGCGGACCGAAGCCCTGGACCTCACGGGAACCCCTCTGATGCGGGCACAGGCATCCATAGCCGCGGGGAGCTGCGCAGGGCCGGCTGGCGGGCTGCTCACCTGGAAACACAGCCGGACACGCATGGGCAGTGACTGCACCGTTCACATGTTGACACAGCATGTGGCTCACAGAGCGGTCGCATATGACACGCAACGCAACGCGGTACAACGCGAGACTCGTCTTGGGCTAAACGTGGGACTCGGCTGTCTCTCCCCAGCCACAGACACAATCACATGACGGAGCGATGGCAGGATCAGGGCCACTGGCGAGCTAAGTTCCACCAGACCGCGTCTCTGTACGCCCAAAAGCAGGACGTCAAGTGCTGGGTCACTGCACCTGTGTCACACAGCAATCCCATGAGCCGGCAGTAACCGATTAGCTCGGGCCTGCCAGAGGACACACTTCACAAAGTTTGTGCAGTGGCCGATCCTCCAGACCCAGGTTTCCGTCCGACCCGTGTGAAAACAGCACAAATCAAAGCGGTCGAAAGTGGTTCCAGACGTGTCCCGCTCGTGAGGATAAGTTGCAGTCGGCCGCGTTCCTTTGAGGCTCTTTGAACAGCCGGGGCCTGCGTCAAAGATCAAACGGCGTGGCAGGGGAGGGGCGTGTGCTCCGAGCCGGGGAAACACACTCGGCGAGCAGCGTGAGAGAGCGGGTAAGGAAGGCATAATATTTACAGTGAGCGAGAAGGAAAAGTTTCCCAAGAAATTCAAGCCTTCGCTTTGATTTAAGGTCCAGGGCAGCGAGCCGAGTCTAGACCCCGGGCGAGTGGCGCTATCGATGAGCCCATCCTGCAGCCTGAGAGGCAGAGGGAGAGAGGACAGGCCTTCCCCTGGTGATCCAGGTACTCCTCGGTTCTCATGGGTGCTTGGGAAAGCAGCTCCAAAACAACACAGCCCGCACCAGCTGCGGGACCTCGGCCATACAGTGAAGCAGGCTCCGCGACATTCATTACGATGCCGTGACCTTTGACTCGGGCGAGTCAAACAGAGCAGTTGGAAAGTGCCTCTCGGAGCCTGAGAGGTTCTGTGTTTTGCACCCACTGTACGCAGAGAATGTGGTCACATTAAGTCACATGAGATTTTCGGGGGAAAACTTTCAGGCTAAAACGAGCCTTCAAAAGCTGGATCATGAGATGACCGTAGAACTGGGGAAAAGCAAAAGCAACAAAACAATGCAGCCAAATGATTCAGAAACGTATTTGTAATTTCTAGAGGAAGGAGACAGGAATTGTGTAGTCTATGAAGTCTTGTTTGGTTAGAAGACGATGTGGGACACTTTTTGAAATTGAGTCTGGGTGGCCAGGCGGGGGAGAGGGGGAGAGAAACAGTGTGCAGTGAATCTAGCAGCTCAGTGTGAGAGCAAACGATGCACCTCGGGTCCCTTTGAGACACATTTTGGAGCCGGAGATGCCCCATAGCAGAGCTTACCTTGTTGGTTTTGATGTTACCGATCCGACACCAATGTGGAAGCCGGTGTAGATGGAGGGACAAGTTGTTCTTTCATCTGGTCAGTGCACATACAAGGTATGTACAGAACAGTCGGTAGAGTAGGGAGAATAAATATAAAGGGTGACAGGAAGAAGACAGTGGAGATGCAGTAGCAGCCGGATCGTTACTGTGGAGGCAGCATGTGAAACAATGGGAAAGTGACTTCCTAGACGTCACAGAGGAGTTCTCTACAGAGGACCTGAAAAGCCACATGGATGGAAACGTCAGAAACGGCTCTGAATCCCCTAAAAATCGGAAATCTACAGCGGCCCTCGTGCAAAAGGATTTACTGCGGCATTTGATTGAACTCTGCGTACCCAACAGGCACATGCAAAATACAAATCCCTCTTCCTTATTGTAGCAGATATGTAAATACTGTAAGTGGGACTTAAAGCCGGACTTTGCCGGTTCCTGGTCACACTGCGTGTATGCAGGGACAGTGACAATGCAGTGGGAGACAGAAAACGGCTTAGAGAGCTGCACATGACCAGAGATCGACCACATCTAAACTGCGCAGCATAATGACTTCTGAGGTCCGTGGCCAATTCATGTTCTAATGCTCGGCTGTGACGTCAGAGGGAAGGCCAGCGTCCGCACAGATGAGGCGGCCACGCTTCCCGCACTCAGGCCACAACAATAGGATCTGGGATTGTGGGGTTAGCTGCTCCCTTAAACACCACCGGCCACAAGCTCACAGCACCCCACAATGGTCAGGGTGGGCCATCACAGAACTCCCCTCACAGGCTGACAGTTTGAGTCTCATCGCCTGCTGTTTGTGCTGGGACCTTCTCGCTCTTAAATTTGCTGCAATGAAAAGTGACACCCGAGTCAAAAGATGTTTCTCTTGCGTCCCAAAGTTGTTGCTCAGGTTCTTGAACTGAGATATTGATTATGACGGCGAACAAGGACAATAATGATAGTCCTCTGATTCTGCATACAAGTACACAACCGTACACAATTTTCATTTCCTTGCAATGTGAACCCAGTTATATGATCCAATGCAACTGCACATGAATTCTGTTACACTGAGTGTTGTTTGTATGTGCTGTACATCGCCTGCTCCAACCTCGTGCAGTTTGTAGTCTTTGTGCTGCTTGCTTGTCATCCGCCTTATCCGTTTCCTGCTAATTCCAAAAGTAAATTCCTCACAGCCGTGCAAGTTGTAAAGGTCATTTGTAATGCACGTGACTCTGATTCTGATAATACTGGCGTTGTTCATCATTTTGTGAGCGACCATGAGAACAGAGATTCGTGGGGGATGAAAACACGAGCTGCCTATACGCATACACCGTTGGAAACATACCAAGCAAGGCAACATGGATCCTACTATCGACTCCGCAGAACGCTTATGCTTGCATCTCATCGGCTGCTTGTGGATGGGGGGGGGGCTGCCTCCCAACACCTGGACCACCAGCAACATCCAGTGGCTCTTGGCGCGGCCCCGCTAGCAGCTGTACTCCCATCCAACGCAGTGGGCTAAATCTCTGCCCGACACGTACATCCATAGCACTGCGCCTGTTTACATCACAGCCTGGCTCCACGAGCAGGAGAGAGGCCGAGACTGTAGGAGGACCAGCCTACTGCTGGAGCACGCACGCACGCACACACACACACACACACACACACACACACACACACACACACACACACACACACACACACACAGATACGCAGTTTGGGCCTCGGGCCGTTGTAGACACACACAGTGCGGGATCTGCGGGACAGTGAAGGGTGCGTGTGGGGCTGGCCCTCGGCTTCGGTGCACGGTCCGCGGTCCCCGGTGCTCGGTCGACGGTCAGGCCCGAGGTCGCTACCAGCTCCGCCTGTGATGTCACCGCGCTAGCATGGAGCTAACGACGACAGCGCAGCTCCATCAAGCTGTGGGAGGCCAGGACCAGGACCAGGACCGGGACAAGGACCAGGACCACGACCAAGAGCGGGACCGGGGCCGAGACCTGGACTAGGAGCTACCGGGCTCAGTGACCGAGCTCCCAAACCCCGCTGCGTCCGGCTGTGTTTACCTCAGTGGTCGGTGTGTGTCCCCGGCTGCGGAGCTTCAGAGCCGCGGCTGGGTGTCAGCTATGTCCGGTGAGGGCTCTCCCAGGCTGCTGGCCTGCTGCTGGCTGGCTTACAGCGGGCCGATCGGAGCCATGATGGGTCCCGGTTCCATCAGCAGTGTCCGAGTGTGTCAGTGGAAGGAGCCAGCAGGCATGTTTATCCTGTCACACTGGACTCTCCCAGTCACACACTCTGTGACGCATTACAGCCTGCTGATGAGCTGCTATCCGCGGGAAAACACATGCATTCAAAGTCAAATCAATAGGTTCAAGAAATTGCCACTCGAGCAATTTCTGCGATTCCCCAAAGTGCCTCAAGATATACATTTACTGTGTTCCTGCTCTCTCCATGAAGTGGGGCTCATCGAGGCTACATCAATCACACACAGATAGACGAGGGGGACTGGATCTGTGGAGAGCAGAGCAATCGATCTACTATGGATGAAACCATTCACCATTTGATTTTTAACAGATGTTGCACTTTACACCTCTCTAAATGCTGTTTCTGATTGTGTTTTTGGTGTGTTGTATATAATTTTGCAATAAAGCTTTGGAAAACCCAAAAACTCATCTGGTCTCATTGGAAACCAAGACAGTGTTTATAAGAGCTCTGGTGGCTCTATGGTTCTGAACAACATGAATCCAAATGAATCTGAACATGAATCCAGTTCTTTAACTTCCGGTCAACATGGATGAACGAGACAACCCTTAACGAGTTTACAAACCAGGCTAACTCAGTGATGAAATTACTTTTCATGATAGATAAATATTGTCAGTATTGTTTTTTTTTTTTATGGGACAAGAAAAATGGACCATGTTCCGTGCTGCCTTTGACAAGGACACCACATGGAGCTGTGGTTGCAAGACTGGTCATGGCAGAAATCCCAGAACCTGCTTCAGGACATGATAGGTAAGGGGTACCGTCATGATAGGTAAGGGATGCCAAAGGTGTCCCACAGGGCATGGCTGGCCTGTCAGAACAGAGGCAGCAAACGAGTACCGGCTGACAACAACTCGGATGAAACCCACTCCAATCTATCTTATATAACTATCTTAAGGCTCTGGATGTGTTTGAACTGGATGTCTCATGTCGGAGTGAAGAACATCCACAGAGGTCAGCCATCTTACGACGGTTAAGCTTTCCGGCAGAATCTGAAAAACCTGATGTAAACAGAGGTAAGATCAGTGGTCTGTGATCTAAAGTTACTACTCTTATCTTGTTGAAATTTTGACTGATTTACACACGTTTACAAACGCGTGCAAACAATCTATTTTTAGGACATGGCATTCTACACAACTATGCAGCATCATAGATACATATTTGATGTTATGTATCTAGAGAGTTTCATGGACTGAATCTCAAGGTGCAGCCAAGTGGCAGAGGGTGTCAGGTTTGGTGGATGATGCGGTCCCACTAGCCTCATCGAACAGTGACATCCAGCTTCACAACTTAGGTGAGAAAGGGTGGAGTCCTCATTCTGAGTTGGAGAGGAGTCCCTTCCGGAAGGAGAGGAGCTAAAGTATCTTGGGGAAAAAATGTAACAGAGGATGTCCATAGTGATGTAGATGCTCTATCGGTCATTGGTGGTAGAGACAAATTTTCCCTTTCACAACCACATTTGATTAAATTCCCCAACCACATCCTGTCTTCTGCTTTCCCCATGTTCACTCTGTTCTGTGTTTTATGTTCTACTCATATTATTTTCCCGAATGCACAGGACTAACATGTTGACCTGAGGACCAGAGGTCTTTGTGCGTTCTCCCCTCGTAGACCCCATGGGTGCTGCGCTCGATCCCGGATCGCCACCACGGCCCTGCAAACACCTAATGCTGTCCATCCTCGGTAGGAATCCCTGTATCTCTCAACCTGAGGTTTCTATTTTTTCATGGGAGTTTTTTGTCAGGGGTTTTTCCACAGCCAGTGTGAGAGCCTAAGGGCAGGGGGTGTCTACCATTTTTGCCCTGTATTATAACCGTTTCAACCATTGTAAAGCACATCGAGTTCGCCGTGTATATTATCATTGTGAAATGCACTTTATAAATATTGATTGAGCTAAGTGTTTAGCACTTACACAATTTCTGTTTTTCCCATACGAATATATGGGAAAAATGGTGCTCCTCTGACATCTGCTACATTGGCATACTTTGATGTGGAAAAATTGCAGAAATGTGTGGTGTGTTTGTGTACCGAATTGCATGTCGAAAGGTTGTATTGTTGTATTGTTTTCCAGCGGCACCTTCTCAAAGAACATGTGGTCAAGTGCCTTGTGTCAGCTCCTCTGCTGACAGGGAGCCTCCTGCTGCAGCAGGCTCACATATTACCTCACAGACACACAAACACGCACACACACTCACCCAGTCTCTCTCTCTCATACATGCACACACTCCCAGAATGCTGTCTTGCGAGCAATCCAAAGGCAGAGAAAGTGCTGCAAACCAATGGGCTCACATCCCGGAGCACTCGAAATTTTAGCGCACTGGAGTTTTCCATTTTCTCTTTGTACTTCACAGATAGGCATCGACTGTGTAGACAAACACACAAAAAGATTGTTTTTCTGTAACAAAAGTCAAATGAGGCAGAAATACACTGCATATGTATTTGGTTTTATTGAAGAAGAGAGATATGAACAGGTGGCCTATTTTTGGGCACCTCAAAAATGTACAACAAAAGCTCAACCATTTATTTATTCAGAATACAAAAATACACATCTCAGTGACTCCAAATTGTAATAAATAGTTAACCATGCATTCTAACCATAAAAAGGCACAGAAAACAGTCACTTAGTAGTCATAAAAATTAACTACCAAAAATCATCCAGATAGTAATACAGGTGACAACTGTAACATTATATTCCAAATGTGAAAACACAATACACTTGTCATTTAACCTTAGGCAATAAATATGCAAATAATGTTTATACCTATGTCTGTATACATACATATACATATATATATATGTATATACATACATACATATATATCTATATATATCCTTAAAAATTAAAAATGTGCTATTGTAAACATAATGTAAACAAATGAAACTCACTTTTCTCCCATCACTTCAGGAACCACGTCAAAGTCTATATTTTATCCTGTCTGTCTGAGATCCTTGCATGGGTTGTATTGGTTGTTGAAAACCAGGCAGTTTGCAGCATTATTTACAGACCACTGGAAAACACAGCAATGGAGAAAGGTGGCAACTTCAACTTTATATGGAAAGGTCAAGAGGCCTCTCGCCTGGAGTCTGGGACCAAAACGTGAGATTTAATGTACTCTCCATCCAGAGATTATATCAGGCTAAAAGCCAACTGTCGTCAAAATGAGTCTAATTTAGTTAAAGGTATAAAGGGAACTATCTGAGGCTAAACCATCGTCAATGGGGTGATAGAGCACAAACATGGTAACAAATCTTATCTTTGTTAATTAATGACTTATCATATGTAAATAACCTTTGGCTCTGCATACTAATGAACACTACAGTATTTTGAAGACTGTAGTTTGACATGGGGTTGTCGATGAGTGTTGGCAGACTCTTTGATAATGTTAGTATGTCATAGTCTACCCTTTAGTTGTGATATTAGTGGCAATAAACGACTAGTTAGCTAGTCTAGCCCCTGATTTGCACCCATTCTATGGTCATTCAGGACACTTTGATGGATGTTGAATTACTGCATGTGCATGTCTTCTTAAACTCTATCATTCAATATCCAGTAAAACAAATCTTTAAAAAAAAAAGGCATATTTATTCTGAGGGAAGCAAACTTATCTGAGGGGAGAAACCTGAATGACCAGAACTAAAACTAAACCATAAAATTAGTTGGCTATGGTAAGTATACAATTGTGGATAAGGTACAATATGCCACTGTTGTAGCAGACACACCCAAATGCACACCGTATTACATATGAACACAACAGTCACGTCTGCCCATGTTAC
This sequence comes from Karalla daura, assembly GCA_029224185.1. Taxonomy (NCBI): domain Eukaryota; kingdom Metazoa; phylum Chordata; class Actinopteri; order Chaetodontiformes; family Leiognathidae; genus Karalla; species Karalla daura. The sequence goes on along the minus strand of CM055202.1, from coordinate 21,284,141 downwards.
TCACTCACTGACACAGTCCTACTTCAGAATATCATCTTGGAAGCACAGAGGAGCATGACTACAAACTAGAGAAACCGCTGGAAGAAATTTCGGAGTCCGTAAGAAAAAAAAGCAGTCCGTCCACAAGTCTAGCGAAGGGATCACGCATACAAAAACCCCTTCGAGGCTTTTTTCCCTCGCTGTGATTTTTCCATGTCAGAGAGCTGCACAGACGGTATCAAAACAAGAAATAAAATATTGCACCATCGTTGGAATACAACAGCATTATCATTTACAGGAAATTAGAGCTAAACTGACGATGCACAATTGTTTACGGTGTAATATACACAATCAAATCAGTAAGCTGTTGACGACGCATGCCATAGCAGCGACCTAGAAACTCATTAGACTACACCACTTACTTACAAACATCGTTTGCATACACTTGTATACTGCGCGTGTGCCAGATGACACAAGATTTATATATACACATATGTATATATATATATATATGTCCTTAGCATCAGATGTAGAAATATACCCTGTAATGCCACCAGTCTTGGAGGAAACTAACCAGTAATAGTGTTCTATCAGCGTCTCACTTGTAATATGGAGAAAAAAAAGCTGCACTTGAACAAAGCTATGCAGACTGCGGTTCTGCGCTATAACTTATTCTGAACTCATTTCTACCTCCTATTTTCATTAGTGCTAAATACTGTGATAAATTGCCAAAGGTTAAAAAGTTGAGGTGAACTGTTTCATGTCGTGATATTTGATATGAGGATTTGCACTTGCATACAGCAAGAAGTATAAAGTCAAAGGTTTTCCTTACAAAAACTGAAGACGGTCTATGATATACTGCACGTGGCTGGCTTTGGATCACCAAATTGACTTTCTCCCTGTCTAACGCTAATCCTTTTGCAAACCTTAAATGGAATTAAGACCTAAGACCTACTGGCCTCGTGAATCGAGAGGAGCAATCTGAACCGAGTCATCAGATGAGCGTGAATGTGCGCACCTCTAGCTCCTTATTCGCTCACACCTCACGTTCGGCTTTCCAAGGACTTCTGATGACGTCCACCGTGAAAGCACACTTTACATTTTCAAACCAATGGAAAATATGGCACTTGACAAAACCTTTGACACGTCACCATCATGCAAGCAAAGTAAAGCTAGAAAAAAAGGGTGACTTCGACCAAAAACGGACGCTCTCAGTAGTAACAAATGGCGTTGTAATACTTAACTCGCGTAGAGCTCGTTCAAGTTTTCATCTTGCACAAAAACCAAAAAAGAAGAAAAAACAAAAACAAGACACCGACCATGCATTTGAACGGACCCAAAGTCAAGCGAGCACAGCATGCAACGACGCCCCACCCGTTTCAGACAGCGCGCCCACTCGGCATCACCACCCACTGTGCACGGATCCCCGTGGAAGCCGATGGCGAGCCCAAGGCATCCGCGGCCCTGCGAGGTGAGGAGGGGAGCCTGCGCGCGTCACGTCAGCGGGTGGGCTGGAAGTCCTGGTTTTGCTACCGGTTCGTCGACCCCCGAGGCCGACGCCGTGGTTCGTTGCATACCTGATTGTGTGTCATGAATATGGATGTCAACTGGGAGATGGCTTTCGTTGTGGAGACTCGTGACCTCCTTTTTGCACTTCCGTCAGCTTTCCCGACCACCGATTTGGCACCAAAAGCACAGACAAAGACGAGTGGATCTTGTGAACAACATCTCGGAGGCTCTCCACGCAGAGGGGTACAATCCAGCTCTAGATGAAAGCCACGTTTCCCCCCCTTCACTGCTTACGGTGCTCCCCACACTGTTCCACTGATGTAAAGGGAATGGTAGGCTCTGCTTCCAGGTTAGAGGTCAACCATGGAGGCTTTGGCCAGGTCTTTAGTTCCCTGCAGAATTCTCTTCATATGACCCACTTTCGATATCCCCAGGTCCTACAAGCAAACAAGAAGAGGCGACAATCAAAACACAGAGTCCTCTTGCAATTCATGAACGCGTCGGGGATGACGGGGTAAACAACAACACTGGGCAGCTTAACTGGTTGCACAAGCCAAGAGGAGAGAAGGCGTTTTTTGCACCAGCTCCCAGTGACAATCAAGAGTTTGGATTTTAAGATCCTCCACTTGATGACATAGGCGTGCTAGGACCGAGCGTCTTTGTGGCAGTAAGACATTGGGGGCCACGTTGCTCACCGTCCTCACATTGGGCCATGGATTTGACTGCATTTCATCATGTCTTCGTCCCCCCCCGATGCACGTGTGACACTCGGCGCAGACCGTGCCTGTGTCATGAAGCGCACTCTAGGGGCGTTCCCTGCTCGATGTCCAGATCACCATCGTCCTCACGTCCATGCTAGCATGGGGGTGGATGGATTCGGCGACAAAGCTGACGCTCACGCACAGTGTTGCGAACAAAGAAATGCTATCTTGCACGTCGCGCTGCTACATGCTACATCGACTTGACATCTGGGTGTTTGCACTGTCAGGAACTGAAAACGGTCCGTGCAGAAGCTTGTAGTGGTAGTGTTTGAATAGGAACTCAAAACCTGACGATCTTGCTCTGAAAATATAGATTTCACAGTGACACATTTGGCACATGTGGGGCAATTTTAGAAACCAATGTCTAACTGTGCCGTTAGTCCACCAGAGAGCGCTGGCTTTTGTCTTTTCCTCGAACGTTTGACTGCCCTGCTTCAGTTCTGCAACGAGCACGTTTAAGAGAAGTGGGGCAGTGTTTTGCACTGGGAGTCGCTGGAAAACGTTAGAAGTCGACGACAACATGGAAATTCGACATAGCTTTTTTTCCACTGGGCACCTTTACACAGACAGTGTCATATAGGAATGCTTTGTCCTGGACCCGGATTGCAGCTGGGACACTGTGCGCATGTGTGCGTGTGTGTGTCTAAATCTAAGCCGCAGACTGGCAGGTTCATGTGTTCTTGTCACGGTGACCCCATGAGTGACAGTCCAGCATCTGCAAAGAAAGTATAACCCCTACGTCATGATGCTTTGTGATTCCCATCGGCCCTAATGTTGTTTGCACAGTGATGATGCTAAACACACATCGCCCCATGAGAAAGGGGAGCAGACCACATGTGAATATGTGGTCCATATGTGGTCCTTCCTGACTTTTGCCTCTCGATCCGCAGCCCGGCCCAGTCTGCCCTAGCCTGCCCTGGGGGGCTTCCCTCTCTTCAGCAGATACACAGTGTTAGTGGGTTACGGCAAAGTTTCCGTCACCAAGCAACAATCAGACAGTAGAAGCCAAGCAGAGCGATGCAGCGGCCAGACGGGGAGACATCCACCGGGTTCAACAGCAGAGGAAACACAGAGAAAGAGTCGATTAAGGGATGGATGACAGGGTGGACTGCCACTGCCCACGGGCTAGTGTGTGTACCTTCAGGTCCCTCCTCTCCAGGTGCAGCAGCTCCGAGCCTCGAATGTCGTGTCGGGTGAAGGTGTCCCTGTACTCCCCCAGACTCAGCTGTTCCAGCCAGACGCCCACCTCCTCTGTGCCCCATCTCTCCACTACACACACACACACGCACACACACACACACGCACGCACACGCACACAGAGCAGAGTGGGGAGAGGCTCAGGATGCCTCAGAGGTACACAACACGCACTGTTGCACATCGAAAAGCTCACGGCCGCACCATTCACCCTCTCTCGCACACCGTGGCAACACGTCGCGCAGATCGCTGACACACACGCTGCGGCGAGTCGCCGAGGGACAGGGAGGAGAAAGAGTGGGAGGGGAAAGCATCGAGAGCGGAAGGGGAGAGCGGTGGCGGCAGCTGGCAGAAGAAGGGACTAGTTTGGCTGGAGTGGGGCAAGGCAGAGGCTGCGGCCTTCCCCGGCGAAGGCCGGGGGCATGCACGTCATCAATACCAAAACACACAGAAAGTGTAGGAGGTGAAGGGAGGCGGAGGCCTGTGCAGGCAATGCGTAACCCAGCTACGCCTGCGACCTTAACCCTGACCCTGCTGTTGACCTACGATAACTCACTGCTCATGTGCACGTCTCGGCCTTTGGGACAGGTCTCCGTTCGGGGCATGGGACCGGATCGAAGGGTCAAGCTCTCCCTGCGCGTAGCCTTGCTCTCCTGCCACTGCGCTCTCCGAAGCCATGTCGACAGGCGGACGGCAGCACGAATGGAGGGGATGCAAGTGGACGGGCGGCGTGGCCCTGTGGGATGTGTCACTCTCTCTCCGTCACACGCACACACGCACGCACGCACGTGTGCGCACACACTTTGTGTTTCTACCAAGGGATCTGAATGGGATAATGTGCTCTGCGCTGACTGGTGGTGTTGTGAGTGTGTTGCGTGTGTCAGTAGCAGATCGTCTTCTTAGTTGACTTTTAAGGAAGTGAGTATGTGATGTGGGCGTTTCTGCCTACCTGCTACCAGCTAGGGGAGGAAACCAAAAGCACATTTGACCTGAACCGGAGTCTGATTTTGCTGGATTCTTTCACTAGATGGCAGTGAACCACAATGACATGCCAATTTGGCCTTTTGGTCACTCGGACCTGGCGATAAAAGGCGGTTTTAAGGAGACGGAGTTGGCAGTGTGAATGGACCCTGCACGGCCCATAGCAGATGGGACAGACTCTCAGGGATTCCCCTCTGGGCAGAGTTACCCAGGAGTCTCTCTCCAGTCTGTGGACCTCAGAGGCAAAAGTGGAGGCAAAACTCTACCTGACTGAGGGCTCGTCTTCTTGGCGGCCTTCTCCTTCTTGAACTTGGGCACTATGCGAAACATGCCGCTGCGACTGTTCCTCTTGCCATAACCCAGAGAGTGGTCCTGGTACATAAGCACAGTCAACCTATAGCATTTCATGTAGCTACTCAGCTCTTTGGTTACCCGGAGCCACGTCACACTCGGGGACGCACAGAACATCGGCGCGCGCGCGGGGTGCGAGCGAGGAAATTCTCCACATAGTGCGCGCGCGTGTTCACTTGTGTGCGCCGAGGCCGCTCACCTCCTCATCGTTCGGCTGCAGGATGTGATAGAGCCAGGGGATCTCCGCGAGCTTGGCGAGCTCCAGCTCCACACTCTGCAGAGCGTTGGACAGCTGCTCCTCCTCTGGCGGGTCCAGTTGCTGCGGGGGGGGAAGGGCACAGAGGGCAGATGTACACGGCACGCATTCTCTGCATCAGGGACAGGGTGGGTTTTCATTTTCTAGAAATAAACAAATAAATAAGCAAATCTCCTTGTTTCCAAGACAGGTTCATGTCTCGTGGCTGCACAAGGGCGTTGGCCCTCTTGTGCTGTTCAAGAACAATCTCCCATGTATGTATTGAGGGGAAACGATAGAAGATCTGAGCTGTGGCCTCATGGCACGTGTACCAAACAGGAAGCGGTGAAGGCTTCCCTAAAGTGCGTGTTGGCCACAATCACGCCCGTTCTTCTGCGTTTTTGGAAAAACCCGATGACGTTGGCATAGGCTCCGGACAGAACTGAAATCGCCTGAAATGTACGTAAAATGCTTCTTAAATTGTAAACTGCTACACAGTTTGAATAAATGCTCACAATACTTGAGAACAATAGCCATGCTGTTTCTTTTATTTGACTCGAAGCAATCATTTAAGTATTTTGAAATTCTGAAGGCTGAGCTCTTTTAGGTCCTGGCAACACACTGAGCCATGACAAATAAAATATATGTATTGAATTCATATTTTACAGAACACTTGTGTTGTGCTTGTTCTTTTAGTGAAGCGCATTGAAGATAATTGGAGATAATGACGTTTGGTCCCTCACCTGAAGAATCACTGGTATATAAATGTAAAGGCGGTAGGAGCCAGAAGAAGCTGAACGACAAGTGTGCAGTAGACATGCTACTTCCTGGAGCGCTTCCATGAAGGCTTTTTGAGAGCGCAGCGCAGTTCGTTCAGCCGGGAGCAACGGCGAGACGCGACGTGGAGTCGCGACGAAAGCGCAGCCACTCACCAGAGAGACCCTGCCGAGCAGCAGCGACTCGGTCTCGTTGTACAGTGCCTTGACGGTGCTGGCGACCTCTATGGCTGTGTTTCTGGTCAGGCTCTGCAAAGAGGACAAGCACGCGTTTTGGTACGACCGCCGCACAGCGCCGGCGAGACGAACTCTCCGTTTCGGGAGGACGTGAGGAAAGGCCCTGTGGCCCTTCTCACGTCTTCACTGCACCGATCCATCTTAAGGCCTTGACTGCTCCCATGAACTGCTGCCAGATCTGACATTCCTCCGTATACAAGCTGAACACACAGTTGAAGTGTGAGGCTTTGCTTCAGGTTTAGAACGCCATCGAGCACGACTGCGACGAGGCACAAGGGGGCTACGGGTAGGGCGAGGGAATGCGGGTAGAGTTGTGTACTTGCTGTGCGCTGACCTCGGGGAACTTGGGGTGGGTCTTGTTGATGGCGTGCGACGCGGCGTTGACGGCGTGGGCCAGCTCCTGCTCCAGGAGCCCGTTGGTCTTCGCGGCCTCGCATATCCTGCGGTCGAGAAAGGGCACAGCATGACGGGGGGGCTCGACAGAGAGAGAGAGAGGGGGGGGAAGGGGAGGGGGGGCCCGTCCAGAGGGCTCCGTCTCACCTGGTGATGAGCTCCTCCGCGGCTCTGGCGCTCATCTGCACCAGCGCCGCCTCCTCCTCGGTGGCCAGGTCCACGGACTGCTGTGGGTAGAGGTGGGGCCGCAGGGGAGGCTTGTCGTACTTCAACTTGTCCTCCCAGGACTTCAGCGTGTTCTCGAACGCCTGCGGGGGGGGGGGAAGGACAGGACGAGCGTCGCGCGGGGCAGGTTTTGCGGGAGGCTGTCTACTCTACCAGCGCGAGGCCGAGCGGCGCCCCCTCACCCGGTCCCTGGTGAGCATCTGGGCCCTGTTCTTGTGCTGGATTTTGATCACACCCGGCGGCTGGATCCAGGCCTCGCCATCCACCTGGATGGGGACGCCCTCGTCGCCCAGGATGGTGATCTTCACCGTTCGACACTGAGGCGGGGGGGGGGTTAAGACTCGGTTTAGAGCGGGGACGCGGGTGGTTGGACTTGGACGTCGTGTTAAAAAGCGAGGGCTGTCACCTGTGCGATGCGGTGGTGCTGCAGCTTGATGACCCGGGACACCGCCATCTGCATGCTGCCAAACACGGCCACCACCTCCAGGATCTTGTCATCGAACGACGGCGCGCAGAAGATCTGCACACAATCACAGCAATCGATCGGTCAGCTTCTTATCATTCCAGCCATCTCTGTCCATCTCTGAGACGTAGGCTGCTGTTCTTCCAAAGTTTCCACTTTGACAGCAGATTCCCGTCAAGTCCGTCCCGCTTTCATAGTGAGAATCCGCACCTGACCAAGTAGGCTTCAATACGACTGAACCACATAACGTGAACATATGGCGTATGTGAGGTTTCGAGGGGAAATTGTTTGAGTGGATGTGTTGTTATGTTCGGCTTTATCCACTAGGTGGAGAAGACATGTGCAGCATACATTACGCACTGTATTCAGTGTAAGTGACAAAGACAAGATAAATAAACCTAACCGATTGTCCCTTTAAAGCGCTTTTGGTGTATTAAGAGAAAAAACACATTCATGTTAATGTCTGGATGTGATTCCAAGAACCATCTCCCAGTGCTTTGAAGCACATCACTCAAGTGATGTGACACGGTTTCCGTTTGGGGTCTTGCAACTTCAGACATCCTGGCCCAAGCGACCCGATGGGGAGTGCTGGATCCTGGGCCTGTGTCCAAGCAGCGTCCACCCCCGGCTTTTCACAGCAACTTCTCACCGAAACCCTGCACGCCTTGCATGCCCCCCGTCCTGCCCGAGGGCGGTCCCTGCGATGGGTTCAGGACCATGGAAACCGTGGAAACAGATTGCGCCCGCTGTCTGCCCCCACTCGGCCCAAGCACCTTGCCGCCTCCTTCCCACTGTCCGGCTTGCTTCAACTTCGACAACTTCAGCTTTACTCGCTGGAAGTGCCGGTTCATAACGGCCGTTGCCTCAAGGCACTTCACAAAGAGAGCAACAATATGTACATGGCAGGAAAAAAAACCCCTGTCCTTAGACCCTAAACCCTAAACCTCGGGGTGAGAGACAGAGGAGGGGATCCTCACCCGGGACGGACAGGCGGGCACAAGTAAGACGGTGCGGAGCGACACATGGACTGACGGCCAGCAGCTTGGAATACAGAGGATGCACTCACGTCGTCCTCCTTGGTGCCTCCCCAGAAGTTGGTGCCGCCCGCGTAGCTGGGAATGTTCAGCACGGCGATCCCCTGGAGGCTGGGCAGGGGGATGTACTGGCCGTCGCACTGAAAGAGGCACAGCAGCGCGGAGCTAAGGAACCCGCCACTGGGACGCGGCGCTAGGCGTATGTAATGTATGCTAATATGTGAGGGGTGTCGAGGGGATTGATCGTGTTCGGGTCCTGTCACCTCCAGCTGGACCTTCTGCTCCAGGTTCTTGTAGGTCCTCTGCAGGAGCTCCTTCGTGCCCAGGACGCCATACCACATCATGTTCTTTGTGCGGCTCCTGCGCGGGAGAAGCAGAGGAGAGCACATGTTCAGCGGAGGACAGGCCTGGACCGCGGGAGGGCCCGTCTAGTAGCCACAAGAGATCTCACCTGCATTTCTCGGGATGCTCCTCTCGCTTGTTGTTGAACTCCAAGGAGATCTTGGCGTCCAGGCCGATGCCAAAGTAGTTGTTCATCACGCACTTCTCCATGTAGCCCTCTCTGGGGGCGGGAGAAGGGCACACACACAGGCAGACAGATATAGAAGGGGATGAGAGAAGCCAGGACCGGGAAAGCGGTCAAGCGGGAAAAAGGGCAAAACCTCTTACAGGGCGTCGAGGTCAGGGTCGATGAAGGGCGTGGCGCCAAAGGGGTCGATGTTCGCCAGCAGCATCTTGCTGATGATGGAGCTGCCGGCGATGGAGGCGGCGAGACCTGCCCGCAAGCCTGCACGCACGCACACACACACACAGAGGGTCAGGCGGAGAGCGGAGAGCACGCCCTGACATGTCCACCCGTGGGGGCGCGCGCCTACCGGGACAGATGATGCGCGTGTTGAGCACGGGCAGGTTCTCCTTGCTGGTGGTGAAGGGGGTGATGGTGAAGGAGCCGCAGGACTGCGTGCTGCGGCTCACCCTGCGCTCCGTCGGGGAGCAGGGGCTCTTGGCGGCTGGGGACACAGGGACGGAGGGCGTTACGGTACGGTCGGCGACGGAGCGGCTTTTCGATGCCGCACCGCCCCCCCTCAGTCCACCAGGGGGCAGAGCGAAACCTGGCGCGGCTGCGTTACGCGGGTACAAAGTGGGAAGAGAAGCATCTGTGTGGCGCGGGGACGCCTGGGAGGACACGGATCCGCAGAGCGAAAGTGGTCGAGAAATGCCTCGATTCACACGTGCAAAGGTGAGATGACTCTGACTGATATGCCGCGAGGGGAGGGCCACCGAGTGTCAGTCACTTTGAGACTCTGTTAGGTCAAACATCCATGCGGTCCCGTCCCTCTCCTCTCTGTCTGTCTGTGTGTGACCCTGCAGCTCTTCAGACGAGCGCGATGCTTTTACACTGGAGGGTTCAGGAAGTGAGCGCGTGGCCGACACCTCCGGCCTCCCGGCGGCTGGAAACGCGTGGAAGGAAGGAAGGAAGGAGGCGGGCAGCCCCCCCCCCCCCCCCCGCGATAAACAGGAAGGACTTCTGCCCCGAGGACAATACGCATCCCCGGGCCAGAGCGCACACACACACGCACACACACACGCGCGCACGCACGCGGGGCTCTTGCAGCACAGCGACATGGCGGCGTGACCAAAGATGGAGCGGCCCCGGCCCGGCGCGGGAGCGGCGCTCTCTCTCTCTCTCTCTCTCCCCGTGCGCCTCCGCCGCCGCTCCCCCGGTTTATTTATGACAGGAAGCGTGATTTGCGTCAGCGGCTTTTTGGTCCCCCCCCCCCCCCCCCCCCCCACCGGCTATGCAGGAGGAGGCGCCCCCCCCCTGTCCACGAGGTGGCAACAGTGAAATCTAGTAGTAGTGGTAGTGGCGGTAGGAGGAGTAGCAGTCTTGTTTTGACCAGCCTGTTCTCACTGTTCTTTCAGTCTGCGTGGCAGAGTGACGTAAATGACGCAGAGATGGATCTCGGGGGAAGGGAGCTGGCAGATCTTTTCAAAACAGAGCTCGGCTACGGATGTCGAGCAAAGTGCCGAGAGCAAGCAGGGCTTTCGAATCGCCGGTGCACCTACGCGGCACAGCCTCCAGCTCCTTGGTGTCCTCGTCCTTCTCGCTGTCCCGGTTCTCCTCCTCGCCGTACTTGCGGAACTCCAGGGGAGACGGCAGCTCCGCGTCGTCCGCGTTGGCGTTCTGCTCGTCCACCACTGCGGAGAGAGGGGGAGGGGGGGGGGACCCGGAGAAGACACACGTGAAGCGCGGGCGGGCTGGTCCGCCCCCGGGCTGGGCCGGCGTTGCGATCACCTCTCTCGGCCTGCTCGATGATCTGCCGCACCGCCTTCTTCAGACTGTTGGCCCGGAGCATGAGCTGCTCCCTGCTTTTGAACAACCGACGCCCCTTCTCCGTCTCCTCCTCCTCCAGCTTCTCCTTCAGCTCGCTCAGGCTCTCCTCGCTGGCCTCCTCCTCCTCCTCCTCCTCCTCCTCCACCTCCTCCTCCTCCTGCTCTTCCTCCACGATGGGAGGCGTGGAGTGAGGGAGCGAAGGCAGCGCCTGGCACTCGGCGTTGAGGGTCTGCAGCAGGGAGTCCATCTTCTCGTTCAGGATGGCACACTGACGGGCACGGGGGAGGGGAGACACAGGCTCAAAGCTGGCAATACTCGGGACCGGAACACCTGGGGTGTCGAAGCAGGCCTTACCTTGAGAGACATGGTGTCACACTCCTCGGCGTTCTCTGTACTTTTTTCATAGGCTTTCCCCACTTTGGCAACAAAATCTTTCACGGTTTCACACAGGATCCTGAGACACAGGAGGAAAACCCCGATGACATTTCAGTTGGAATCATGTGCCACGTGGACGACGGGCGTGCTATCATTTCCCATCAGATACGAAAGGAATGGATCCGGATATTTCAGTGTGTCAGTCTCAAGCGTGAGCGGGGGGGGGAGCATTTACTTGGCAGAGGAGATGACCACGGAGTGCTGCTCGGAGTTGAGGATCTTTGTGAGGTGAGCCGCCACCGAGTCTTCGTAGGCTGAAATGTGGAACTGCGGGGGGAGGACGCAACCAAAGACAACATCAAGAGGGGGGGAGGGGAGGGGGGGGACTGGTTTTTCTTAACACCCAGGTTTTGGGCCCCGAGTCGAAGCCCGACTGAAAACATGAGAGCGAGTACCTGGCAGTCGTCGGCTCCCTCGGGCGTGGTGGGGCAGCTGTGCTTGGGCGGGATCTTGATCTCGTAGGTCATGATGCTCCAGCGGTCCAGCATCTTGGTGCTGGCCCTCTCCAGCTTCTCCAGGATCTGGGGCAGCTGGGTGTCGTCGTCGCACGAGGGGCCCCAGCCCAGCACGCGCGCCAGATCGTTGCCCGTGCCCAGGGGCAACACCCCGAGCTGGCACTGAAACACAGGCACAGGCGCCGTTTGGCATCGTGGGAATGCTGCGGGCAAGCCCACAGCTGCCCGTGGCCACCAAAGCTGGATTCGCGTGATGGGCCCCGTTCCGAAACGTTCATTTTCCTGTCATATATACCACATATGAAGCGAAGCGAATCATCTGCCTCACTATCCGTGTCCTGGCGATCATTACACAGGAGGACTAAGGACTGGAATTCAACCCAGCGCGGCCCCGTGACCCGCGTCAGCTGACCTGCTTGTGGAGGTTGAGCTTGTCGATCTCCGAGAGGACCCAGCCCACGCTGCCGTCGCCTCCACACACGAGAATCCGGAAGTTGTCGAACTTCTGGAACAGGCGGAGGCTGGCAAAGAGACACACAGACGCGCGCGCGTGTTTACTCTGCCGCCTGCCGTCCGAGGGGGGACGGCGCCGCCCGCCGTGTGCGCGTCCTCACCCGAGGTGCGGCCCGCCGTTGACGAGGTCGAAGACCTGGGCCGGGTTGAGGAGCTGCTTGAAGCGCCGCAGGAACTTCACGCCCTGATTGTCGCCGCTTTTGGAATTGACAAAGACCAGGAGGGGGCTGGCACATGACGGGGGACAGGTGGCCTTCCAGAAGCCTGGAGGGACGATGCAAAAGGCAAAGGGGAAAGGAACCGTTAGTTCATGACTTGGACCTCTATCCATCCATCCATCACTCCATCCATCCCTCCATCCATCCATCCCTCCATCCCTCCATCCCTCCATCCATCCATCCATCCCTCCATCCCTCCCTCCATCCATCCATCCCTCCATCCATCCATCCATCCATCCCTCCATCCCTCCATCCATCCCTCCATCCCTCCATCCATCCCTCCATCCATCCCTCCCTCCATCCCTCCCTCCATCCCTCCCTCCCTCCATCCATCCATCCATCCATCCCTCCATCCATCTATCATCCATCCCTCCATCCCTCCATCCATCCCTCCATCCATCCATCCCTCCATCCATCCCTCCCTCCATCCCTCCCTCCATCCCTCCCTCCCTCCATCCATCCATCCATCCATCCCTCCATCCATCTATCATCCATCCATCCATCCCTCCATCCATCCATCCATGGGACCGGAGTCGCTGCAGAGAGGCAGGCGCCTGACCAAAGTCTGTGCATCTGCACACACCCGCGTTACTGAGCTGAATAATGTATGGGAGTGCGCCACATGGCGGAACACGTGTTTTGCTCCCCAACCCCCATCCCCTCACACGCCCACACACGCACGCACGCACGCACGCAGGCACATACACAAACATACGAGCAGCGGTACGAGAGGAGCTGTCTGCGCTCGGAGCATCCGTGCACACGTGTGTGAGGCGCAGCCATCGGCTCGGCGGCCCCATTTTCCGTTTTCTCCGATTTGCCCCCGTCCTTCTCTTCTACCCCCCCCCCACCCCCCCATTTCACTTTCTGAAGGGTGGATCGAGCGAGGGTAGACGGAGGAGACGGAGAGCGGGGAGGGGAGGGGAGGGGGAGGGGGAGGGAAGGGATAGGCACAACACACCAGCACGTGTTACAGTCTGCCCCCGGCCAATTACAACCAATCTCCTGGAACGTGAGAAGATGCAGAGTGAGGGAGGGAGGGAGGGAGGGAGGGAGGGAGGGGGAGAGAGAACGGAAGAGAGCTACGTCTCGTTACGCATTTGATGCCCCGTTTGTTTTATCCACCTCCCCGCCTCTGAATCCCCCCTCGCTCAGTGCCTGTCGCCCTTTATCCGTCCATCACTGCCAGCTCCTCAGATTCACTGGGCCGGGTGTACGCCGCGTGTGTGTGTGTGTGTGCGTGTGCGCGTGCGACACACCTCCCAGTCCAAACCAATGCTCGAGCCAAAGCAGTCCACTCGCACGTCATGCCTACCCGAGTGTGAATCTAAAGACGGGTCCACGTGAGGAGCGGAGACCCACCAGAGACGGTGACCTTTCCTCATGCATCCATCCCTGATGTGTAACGCCCGCTCGTAGGTGCTGTCTGGCATCGGCCCCCGACTGAGCCGGCGTGTGTGTGCGCGTGCGTGTGCGCGTGCGCGGTCCCTACCGTCCGAGTCGATGCTGTTGAGTGCCGTCGGAGGAATGATGGAAACCTTGCACTGGCCCAGCGGACACTTGCGGGGGTACAGGTCCATGCAGGCCGTGTGGACCTGCGCGAACAGCAGAGAGGACACACTCAATCCGTCCATGAGTCAATCTTCGCTTCTAAAGTGAGTGACCAGCAACAAGCGTGCGTGCTGCTGAAAGGCGGGTAGCCGCCAGCAACTCATAGAAACGATGCGATGGCATGGAGTCGTTGTAACGGATGAGAGGCTTGGAGAGCAAGCGGAGAGTGCAGCCGGACGGGTGCGTTACCATGGCCTTGCACCAGAGGCAGCGCCAGTCCTGGAGCCTGAGGACGCTGCCGCACGTCTTGTCGCACACGGCACACTTGGCACTGACGGGGAGGTTGCCCTCCAGCCACTGGTGAGGCATCGCGACCTGCGGATTCAGAGCGGAACGGTGAGGGCCACGCAAGCGCGCGGTATTTTCCCGCGGATCGTATTTTCTGATGACCCGTCGGCCGTTCTTAGGCGGGAATCGGTGCGCGTGCCGCGTCGCTGCTGACGTTCATGGCAATAGACTCGTCCAGAAGCATAGTGACCCAGACTATATGTACTATATATATGTCACTATATGTATGTCCAGTATGTCCAGTATGACAGTTCACAAATGTGCTTTGAATCTCCTCAGCATACGAGACTTTGGATGCCTTTTGGTGCAAAAAGATGATATCAACAAAGAGCAACACATACCCCATCTTCGTCTTCAATTATGTCCTTCCCTATGGAGGCCAGGGTGGTCCATTTGCAGTTGTTAGTAGCTCTGACCGCGCAGCGCTTATGGGCTTTGAATTTGCACACTGAAACACAGAGACAAGTCCGTGTGATTTCGGTGCTCGAGGTGGATCGGGCCATGGAATGACACCGCTCTGGTGGGGAGGGGAGCCGGGGTCTGTGCAAGATTTTGAGAGGTGCCCACGAGACGCGGCCGGGCTCACCTCCAAGCACAGCTCTGGTTCTGGAGGCAGCCATCCTGATGGGGCCGGAGCCTCTATTTGACTGGAGTAACACCAGCTGAGAGGCGGGGGGCAGGTGTTGGCTTACTCATAGCTCCTTGGCTCTCTGCTAGTGGATGAAATGGTTGTCACCTCTGCTGGAAATTGCCCTCAACGGGAACTCCATTTGGCAACCAGGGGACTTTGAGGCTCAAGAGGCCAACAGGACTTTGCTCTGCGGTGAGCTTAACACTAGGACATCCGAGGTTGTGTGCATGGACTTTGTAGTGGTTTCTGCTGATCTGTCGCCACGTCAGTGTTTCCCAAACGTTTGGTGCCCAAGGCACACCGAAGGACAGATCAAAATCTCAAGGCACACCTATTGTGTTCCAAAGGGGCCTTCGTGACACGTATTGCAATAGTGACGCATGGTTGTCACAAAATCCCATGGCACACCCGGACTTGCCTCAGCAAACCGTCTGGGAATCAACGCTCTATGTCCTCACTCAGCAGGGGGACGCCCAACGAGCCTCGAAGGCCCAAACTAATAGCATCATGACTAGGGTGGAAATCAGCACCTCTGAATCCCAGGCCACGGTTCTCAGCCAGGAAAGGGCGGAGTGCTCACTCGGTGTCGAGGAGTTTCTCCCCCAGGTGGAGCAAACGGTGAAAAGGCTGGTTCTGATGTAGCGGTTCTCTGGTCTAGTCTACGAGTCCCATTGGCTTTTAACTGTTACTATTACTACCATTACTACTACTAAACCTTCAGACCCAGAGATGACAATCACGCTGAGCCACAGTGTCCCCGTGGAGGAGCTCAAAAATGATAGTTCTCCTCAGGGTGTTTGGGCGCAGCCTTAAAGAGAGGCTGAGAGAGAGAGAGAGACTCGAAGTGAAGCTGCCGCTCCTCGTGAGGCGGTTTTGGCCATCTGGCGTGAATGCTTCCTGGCCCCCCCTCGCTGGGGATGCGTTTCAGGCACGTCCGTCTGGGAGAGGACCCTGGGGGACAGAGCCAAGACAGAGAGATCGCCTCTCTTGGCTGGATCCTCCTGGAGGAGCCAATTCAAGTGGGCGAAGGGGAGGGAGTGCCAAGGGTTGGGGACGATTCAAGGCCAGTACGTAATTGCTCGATAGGGATTAGTTCATACGGTGGTTCCATTAGCCGGTTCACACGCGTTAATACGAATGCAAATGGGTGCAAGTAAATGATTAATACGCGTGATTAGATCCGCCACGGGCCTAAGTGGCGCCACCCCGGTGCCCCTACCCTTGCAGACCAGATGATATAACATTGCGCTGCATGCTGTCGCGGCAGCCCATTTGTTGGTACTGCGCTGTAAACACTGGCGGCCTGGATAATGGATGACGAGCATGGAGCCCCACCGCCGGCTTCCCCACACCTGCCATCTGTCCATTAGATGCGGCCGCAGTCTGGCGCCCGTGCGCGCTTTCAAACGATAAAAGCCGACCGTCGTCTCGCTGGGCGTCCGTTCCATTTACAATTTGAAATCAACACTTGCAATGACGCGCTGCACGAGACCACCAGAGCACCGTAAAAGCACACTCTTAGAAATAATATCAATTTCTTTATTAGTTGAAGGGGACCTCAAATGCATAACCTTCACAAAACCATGTTCAAATGATTTTTGAGTAGAATTACGCTTTACAAAGACGCTCTCTGAAAGACGAGCAGATGAAGATTACGCCTCCCTCTGTCCCCATGAAGGATGAGACACTTAGCAGACTCATGGATAATGCCTGTACACACCAAGGAACTTCACTTCTGGCAGCCCCACCTACGACACTTCTCTCTCTCTCTCTCTCTCTCCGTCTCTCTCTCTCTCTCTCTCTCCCCCTCTCTCTCATCACTTCGTCTGCAAACTACATCAAAGTCATATCCGGGAGTACACAATTGACGCTTCAATTTAGCCCACCACTAAAAGCTGTTTGAGAGCATTAGCGAGACATCAGGAGAGGACATGACACCGCTGCCCGTTAATGGCCGGGCTGTGCCCGGAGTATTCACGAACCAAGCTGGGGGGAAAACATCACGCGTAGCCGTGATGCTCGGATAAGGAAGAGTTTCTGTGTGTGTGTGGCTAGATGGCACTAATCCAGCTTCAACGTCAACCTGCCTTCCCATGAGACAACACACCTTCGACTACCAACTATCCACTGTTAACCACGGGCTCGTCGACCTGACGAAATCCCGGCATCTCAAATCCTATCTTTGCATTTTGTCCGCGGCATCCGTGAGCCGCTTTAGATCACAAGAGCCAGATTCTGCCCTAATGAGCCATTTGGCCCTCCGCTCTGGATTTAAGGGGGCCCCTTTGTGGAGGACAACGAGTGTAGGAACACTCAGGAAGCGTAGAGACGTGCGAGAGCGGGGTTCGGAAAGACAGGCGTCGCGAAAAAAATCGAGGCGTGCGCCGCTTACCTTCGCAGGAGAGGCCGTGGGACGTGACCCCCGACAAGCTGTCTTTGCAGACGTTGCAAAAGGTGGGCCGTGCGTGGGAGCAGGCGTACCAGTTGTGCATCCCTGAGAAATGTTCCACATTAAACTGTGCCGTCTGACAAAGAAGAAGTTGAAACAGGTTGGCAGCACTGGGGCAGTGGTCACAGACAAGGCAGGCACAAAGAGTAACACAGAGTGAACATTCGACACGCTTGTGGGGTCATTGGAGTGGGGTCAGTGGGGTCATAAAAGCGCGGTTTGCGTGTGTGTGTGTGTGTGTGTGTGTGTGTTGTGTGGCGTGGGAGCTCTTGGGGGGGGGGGGGGGGGGGTGCTGCTGCATTGCAGTGCAGTAAGGGGGTGAGGGATGGGGTCTTACATAAGATTCCCCTCTCAAATCAAAGGCATTGAAATGCAGCACCGCCTCGTTCCTGCACTCCCCTTCGCCCCTGCACTGTCGACGCGCGCTCCCCTCAGATCTCTCCCCCGACGCCAACGCACGCCGCGCTGTGGCGCGCGGCTCGATCGACGCGGTCAAAATCGGGCTCATCTGTCGCAAACTGAAATGGCACCGGAGTGCCAGCGTTTCGCTGAGCGAGTCCCACAAGGTAGAGGTGTGTGTGGCCGGACCGCTGCAGGTACAAAACTTGGTCCACCTGTGAGAGCCCACGTGGACCCTCGTCTGCGCGCCTGTTTGCGTTTAGCAGCTCTTTGAAATAGAGACGCGCCGTTTCTACGTGATCTACGCACATCTCATTTTGTTGTTGTTGCTGTAAAGGAGAAGATGCCTTGGTACAGCTCTATTGTTCTGGCGGCAGTCTCCTCACACTCCGTGAAGAGAGCGCGCGTGCCGATTTCAAAGAGGGTGCGCTCTTACCTCGTAATGCTCTCGGGACTGGACCGACTTGAGCGAGCTGATCCAGTCCTCCATCTCTTTCCTGTTCTCGGCACAGAGGATGAGCCTGCGGAACGGAGTGATCACCTGGAGGGGGCGAGAGTGAAGGGACGTGTTCAGGGCCGGGTGAGACCGGAGAGAGCGGGGGGGGGGGGGGGGGATCGTTTCGGCACTTCCCTCCCTCAGCCTGCAGTGCCACTGAGAGGAGAGGGAGCCGGGCTCCGGCTTTAAGGGGGAGAGAGAGAGAGAGAGAGAGAGAGAGAGAGAAAGAGAGAGAGAGGATTAGAAGCCCCCTCCCTCTTTCCATTTCTCTCTCCCTCTCATTAACTCCAGCTCACTCATCCCCTCACACCTTCTGGAGTTAGTTTTTCCCTTCGCCGCTGCTTTTCTCTCTCTCTCTCTCTCTCTCTCTCTCTCTCTCTCTCTCTCTCTCCCTCTGAACACTCTTCCACTGGCACTTAGCTCTTCATGCTGCTTTGAGGCAGATATGTGCTGACAGGCGAAGCGCCTCGGTGAAGGCTGAGAGCTTCTCTTCTCCCCCCCCCCCCCGCCTCCCCCTCCCACCGTCCTGCGCGTACGTGCGAGGGGGGAGAGCGTGCATATGTGTGTTTAAAGACGGCCTCGCTGTAGATAACCCCTCAGACACACGGCACCCTTTCAGCACCCCATCACTTATTCATGCTCCCTCGTCTCCTCTTTCTCTGCGGCTCCTCGCGGCCGTGTCCTCACGACGCTGCTGCTCGCATCGGAGCGAGGACCGGATCGCGCCGATCAATATCCGGATACAGACTGTGATGCTGATGCCTCCCTCTCTGAGGGAGCGATTTTGGCCCGTTAAGGGCAGATTACGATTAAAACCGAAGGAAATTCATCCCCCTTCCTGACAGCACGCTTCTTGGTCCACAACCCATGTGGACTGACAAAAAATGGTAATGAGAGATGAGAGAATGTGGAACCTCCTCCTCCCTCGGTTATACATATACAAGCTACAGCTATACAGCGAGGTGTACGGCTAGAGACGCTTCTATTCCACTATTCTTCAAGTCTTTCCATCTCACAGCTTGGTTACGCAATGTTTACTTTGAGCTTTCTGGCGCTTTCCCACCTTTTATCTTGTGCTTCATCATTTGCTGTCGTCCATTGCCGTTTTTTAATCGACTGCGGCCTCACAGCAAGAAGTTTGAAGACCACCGAGGACCACACATTGCCCCTAGGTGTGAGCGTGACAGTGATTGGGGTCTGTGTGTGTGTGTGCGTGTGGCGTGTGACCTGCGATATACCAGAGACACTCTACATTACTATGTATCCTATAGGGACTTTGGATATAGCCTATGTGTGGGTTGTTGGATCGTCTCTGGGTGTGCTCGCCAAGCAGCTTTTTGTCTCTTCATAATGCTGGTCTGTTCACAGCCCGTCCAGCGGACAGATGTGTCTCTGTGGGAAACCCTATGGCAAGAACGTAGGGCCAGGGCTCAACTAAACAGGCTGCGCTCTCGCCGAACACAACATGGGCTGTTCTCATTTTGGCTCGCATTTCATGCACAAAACCTCAAATTCATTTTGGTTTGTTTTTTTACGTATCAGCAGGCACAGACATGTCTCGACCGCACATGCACCATTACGTCGGATCGGGGCCTAAGCATCCAAGTATTCTGCTAATGTGACCAAATGTTCTTATTTTGCAAGAAAGATGCTTGCTTAATGTTTTTCCATAATCTAGACCTTTCACCATATTCTAGGAATGGTTCCCCACAAACAACCGGTTCCGCGATCAATCACTTCGGCCCACCTGGCAGTCGATCTGTCCCATGATCAATATGTGATTACATCTGAGAACGGAGCACCATGTCCAAAGAAAACGGCACGCACGGTGGCAATCGTCTTTCCGATGCAGACTTGGCTGGTGATCTTCGTCCTTCTTTTTTTCTTGCCCCAACCCGATACGACACGATTATCACATTAGCATTCTTCCTCCCGTTTTAAAAATAAGTGGAGACGACGGCTCCCACATTACTGGCCATGTTTTGCAGGAAGATTTCCCCAGGGGCGTGCGTGTGCGTGTGTGTGCGTGCGTGTGTGTGTGTGTGCGCGTGTAGGTCTCGCCTTTTCCATGCATGCACGACATAGGTAAAGCGGCGATTGTGTGTTCCTTCTCTTTCCGTCTCATCTTACTTATTCTATCCATAGTGATTTTGTTCCCCGGGTGAAAATACAGGTTTCCGCTTCCATCGCGAGGGTTATTGCTCTTGCGCGCGTGCTTGCGTGCGTGCGTGCGCACACGCGGGGTGGGGGGTGGGGGGCAAATTGATCCCTCTGGACATAGATCATCCCATCCCTCCGCCGGGTGTACCGTTTCAGTGCGCGCGGCGCGGCGCTGCGTGCGAGTGTCTTGTGTCGGGACAGTGATGAGACTGGTTGCCGGGGGAAACAAGACGTGGCCGTTTCCAAAAATGGCTCGAGGCATCCCTCAAGTGTGGAGAACCTCTCCCGATGGCTGACCTTCGGAGCCGAACGGATCGGACGCGTCCGCGCGCGCGTGTGTGTGTGTGTGTGTGTGTGTGCGTGCGTTTCTGCGCGACGACGCGCCGCCACCAGAGCGAGCTCTTCCATCGACGGCTACACGCCTCAAGCAGAACTCGTTGTTATGGTTGTGCAGGAGAGATGGACTGATAATGAGGGGCACCTGTCACAGTTTACACACGCACGCACAGGCACGCGCACACACGTTCGTGACAGTGCTACACAGATCCTTTTTCCGCTGGGAAATGCAGACGGCCACAATAGCAGCGGGGGCAGAGAGGAGATCCGTCTCGGCTCCTCACTCCCACCAGCACGCGGGCGCACGCCCCTGCAGCGGCTGTCTGCGGCTCCCTGCAAACAGCTAAAATTAGCCTCCGAACAAGCCCGATGCGATGCCGAGCGGCCGATTCCAGGCTGATCGGAATTTTCCTTGAGATTCATTCCACAGACTCACAGCAGACGGTAATAAGTGAGGCAATCCAATAACCACAAGTGAGTCAGAGAGGGAGGGGGCGAGAGGGAGAGAGGCGGCGCATCTCCGGCTCTGTAATGAGTTTAGGGTAGGGGTTGGGCTCAGCTCTCTCCCCTCACGTGGACTTCAAGGTGCTACAGCGATACAGCGACTCTGCCTCGCTGCATCAGCATGCACACACACGCACACACACACACACACACACACACTGCAGCGCGCCACGGCTCGGACGATAAAAAACAACAGGGGCACACGGCGGGTCAAACGCGGAACGCGCAGCTCCTGCATCGATCAGCACGTCGCGTCTCCGCACTGACACGAGTCAACCTGAACGGAGGACGCCAGCGGCATCACGTGACCCCGGCGGAGAGACACGCCACTAACACACGGAGAGAGAGACAGTGAGGGGAAGAAGGGAAGCTGTCATCACTGTGTCCAGTCAGAGCAAAAGCCACTGCAATGGCTCCTCTGCAGTGGTCTCTCTCTCTCTCTCTCTCTCTCCCATCTCTGTCCAACTGGTGCAACCTGCTCTCTCCCCCTGTCAGTGTGCAGGGTCTAGCCTTAAGTGACTGCATGTGTGTGTGTGTGTGTGTGTGTGTGTGTGCAGGTAAGCGCCACCGAGCACGTCACGTTACCTCTGCCTCTTGCTCGGGCTCCTCACACACTCATGTCCGTCCCGTCTTCACCTGCTCTCCTCTCTCCCTCCACCGTTTTCCTCTCACTCCCTGGCGCTCGCTCCAGCCTTCCCTCTCTCTCTCCCTCTCCGTCTCTCTCTCTCTCCCCGTCTCCGTTCCCCCGGGGAGCGTGCGAGAGAGTGCGGCGAGCGGCGGCGTGACATCACTCACAGGATTTCCTCCTGTGAGCGCCACCTGACCGCGTCTGCGCCTGCTCCGCATCGCGTCTTCATTTAGCACCTTCACCCCTCTGCCTTCGCTGATTCGTCACCCGTGCGTTATGCTCATTCCCTTTTCCCATCTTTGTCTTCCTCTGTTCGCCCCCCCCCCACCACCACACACACACACACACACACACCATCTTGCGGCATGCCGATGCCCATGCGAGCACGCCGAGCTCATCTATAAACCATTATCCCCAGCGACTGTGGCCCTCCGTTGCCACGGCGCATGCAGCAGCATCAGCAGCCCGCACGCGTAATCTCATTTCAGGACGTGGCGTGCGTTGAGCCGCAGCGCTCCGCGAGGCATGTCGAGACGCGGCTAAAAATAGCAGCGCGATCACCTCGGGGCCTTGCTCCCCTGCCGACCCCCCCCCCCCCCCCCCCCCTTTCTTATTATAGCAACTCCCATGGAGGGGAGGGACGTTTATAGAAAGGACGCAGCGCTACTGTCTGCCCTGATCCTCGCCGCTCACAGTGCCCGTGTCAGTCCCCGCTGCCTCCCGTACATGCTCATCCAGCAACATGGATGACATGAGCAACATGGGAAAACAGTGGTATTCTGAGGTGTACAACCTGACGGAATCACAGTCTCTGGAGGGCAAATCCCCCCCCCCCGCACCTTCAGCCGAATGCGACTGCCATCACAGGCACGCACCCAACAGGCAAGATAGTGGGTGGACGGTCTACACTTATCATATTCCGACTTGAACGAGAGGCCATGAATATTTGAGCATCACAAAAAAGCGCGGTCCAGTGGTCAAGCTGCTGCACTTGATCATTTCCCTTCGGGGATGGAGACAGCAATATCCCATCTCATCATAAGGATCCGGACTCGCGAACAACGTGCCCCCGAGCAAGGCGCCTCGCCCCCAGCAGCTGAAGGCGCCTGGATTCCCCTTTGTGGACAAAAGTCGGCATGTGGGGCTCGGTTTTACAGCTGATCAGCCTACCTTGGCTGACCTTAGCTCCGAGCAAAAGCGACGAACAACAACTGCCGGGTTGCACGGAGTCGGCGCTGGTTGCCTGGGAACCGCTCATGGAAACTATGAAATGGCTTGGCACATTGCAAGAATCAAAGGAGCGAGGTGTAATGAGAGATTACGCCCATCTGGCGGATGGACGAGACTTCCGTTCGTCTTCTGGTTTGCCCAAAATGTTGGAATATTTAGTCAAGTGGCGGGGAAAACAATTCTTGATGCCTACTACGTTAGCCCATAGTGAAGAATAGGTACACTGCAGACCCCTGCAATGCAAGAGTATGGATCTAAGCACTGTAATAAGTACAACATTAACTTGCAGCAATGAGACTCAGTGCCTAGTAGGTCTATGCTTAACAGTGTCACATTCAGCTCACGAGCCGACCTTGATTAAGAGTGTGTGTGTGTGTGTGTGTGTGTGTGTGTGTGTGTGTGTGTGTGCATGCAGCAAGACGGCGCACTTACTGTGAAGCTGTTGTTGACATTCTTGGTGCTGGACTCCGCAACACTGGCGTCGGACAGATCCACTTCGTCAAAGATAAGGGACTGCGGGGGAGGACGTGCGGAGACAGAGGAGAGGGGAACACAGAGGAACAGACCACAGTAAGCCAGCACGTCGTCGGCAGGCCGCTCATCAGCTTACTGGAACCTTACACTGGGGTATGGAGGGAGACGAGACAGCTCTCTTATCCTCAGCCTTACAAACAGCAAGCCTAGGGGGAACGGGTCGGACTGATGAGGAGACAGCGGGGTCTGTCCCAGGGGGCGCCAAGGATGCGAGAATGCAGAGGGATGCTTTAGAAATCCCAGCTTTCAGTTAAAACAAAGGAAACTGCACACCGACTTTTGCCGAATGGCACTGTGTTTAGCAAAAGCTGCTAGAGAAACACCGCATTTTGTGAGAGAATTTGGCGCACTCTTTTGAAGTTGGACCATCATATAGAGTTTTAGCGACGGACGAGCACGCCTGCATGTTAAATCTGAGCTGCTACGGGTCCGTTTGGACGGATCGACACTCCCGAACAACACGTGAATGTGTTGAAATCGTTAAAAAAAAAAAAGTGGATCGTTGTTGCGGCGGGCGAAGCTGAAGGGGGTCAACCGGGCGTGGGGGAGAGAGCGGCGGCCGCTCAACATTCTGCTCCGGAGCGATGAGTCCAAATTGTCTGGCCCAGGAAATGCACCTCGCCACGCAAAACGCAGCGTCGCCGGACAACCGAGCCGCACCACCCGGGAGGCGTCTCCAGTTTCCTTTGTTTTGACTCTGGATCTGAATGAGAACGGCGCAGGGACGGCGAACGCTCGTCTCCGCGCTGGAGCAGCGGGAGTGTTCTCCCGAGCCGCGGACGGCGGACGCGCTCTACAAACGGACACGTGACGTTCTGGTGGGACTGCCGATGTGCCAGTGCACCGAGCTGAGCTTGCGTGGGGGATGTGGGAGGGGTGAGCTGCTGCAGCTGTCGGAGGGAATGCCCGGTTCATGACGCTCTCCCGGGCCGGAGCCGCGGAGGGAAGCCGGCCTGTTCTCGCTCTGTGTGTGCGTGTGTGTGTGTGTGTGCGTGTGTGCGCGTCTACGCACACCCATTCATGCCAACAAGTGCGTGTGAATGTGTACGGAGTGTCGGCCAATGGCGAGGGGCCTCAGATGGACTGACATGCCGAGACAAGCTGTCCCCTGCCCCGACACTACTCCTGGCTGCTGTACCACTGTATCACGTGTCCGAGTGTATGCGACCGATGACTTCACGCACTTATTTTGACACACGCCCCACCCCTCTCTCTCTCACACACACACACACACATCCACACACACTTTTGTCTGCGTGGGCGCACACGCAGTCGACCGTCTCGAGGGGAACTGTGATGAAAGCCGACAGTGAATGGTGGACGAAGGCAAGCGTCCAGACCCTCTGTTACCCATAGATCCAGGGCTTGGCTCAGTGGCTGCGTCTCAGCACAGCCTCCAATCGCTCTCGCCGATCGTTTGGGTTCATTCTGCCAGCTCAGCCTGTCACACAGCAGGACACATGCCTTCAACCCAAACCACAGACATCAACTGTGGTGACTCTCTGGTCAGATCGGGAAGCGCATGGACGTGTTATCTCTGACCTACTCGTATTCGGTCGCTTCGAGAACAGGAGTGCAGAATCTTTGGCACAGAATGTGAATCAATCCCTTCAATGAATAAGAAGCTGCAGTTGTTTTTACTACAATGTCACAGTGACATGAAGTAGCATGACACTCTTAATGCTGCAGAAGAAGAGTCCAAAGAAGAGTCTTAAAGTGAAAAGGGTTCCGTGGCTCTGTTCTTGGAGCAGATGCAGTGCTGAGATGGAGCCTCTCTGATGGATCAATGAGGAGGTCAGGGTTCCTAAGCACAGGGCAGCACAGCCAGCCAGCTCACCTTGGACACACCAGGGTGGATGGACACGTAGGGAATGAGCCTTCCTATTCCTTAATGAATCCTTACCATAAACCTTAACAAATACGACTAAGCATTTGCATTATCGCATGATGTGTTGTTTTCGGCATGATCGTCTTAAAGCAACGCACAGTGCAGAACGATAAAAGCTCCATGATGTGTTGGCTTAGCAGGAGGCCGGTCCTAGCATGATCTTACGGTTGACAGACCGGGGCTACTCGTGCATTCATGCCATATGGCCTGAGCGGGAGGACAGGTAGCCAGCTCCTCCGGAAGGTTAGCCCCTCACTTTCTCGACACCGAATGGGCTCGCGACAACGCCGTAGGGCATGAATGCAGCACCGCCACGTGCATGGCTGAGTGATGCTGTGGCGATCCCCCCCCCCCCCCTCCCTCCCCCCCCTCCCCTGGCTGCACTGCGCTGACCCGAATTCTCACTAGGCCTTCCTCAGATCCACTGGCGCCCAGGGGTGGCGGGGAGCGTCGCGCGCCCGTCCAGCACACCGACAGAACCCTCCAGCACACGTGACTCCTGGACACCCTGCGTAGCGCCCGCTCCTGCCAGCGCGCCAAGGCACTGCCAGACTAGAGCGGCACGCGCGCACACACGCACGCACGCACGCACACACGCACGCACGCACGCACGCACGCACGCACGCACACGCAGGCCACACAGGCAGGACAGGGGAAAGAAACAACAACAACAGTACACACTGGAAAGGTTAAAGGCAGGAGTTTTCTGCACGAAATAAGACACGAGCGAACGTCTAGCTTGGCTGTTGCAGCGAAACACAGGGCTGGACCGAATCACTCGACAGAGGTCTCCTCTCGGTCGCGGTCTGATAAACTCTACCTGCTCCGGGCCGCAGGCTGACACGCGTTCACAAGAGCGCCGTTAAGAGAATGCAGGATTAGAGGACGGACCGAACTGAACGTTGGCAAAGGCAAAAAAACTGTCAGCCACCAGACAAGGAGCTCAACAGCACTTATCGTGTGTGTGTGTGTGTGTGTGTGTGCGTGTGGCGTAACCTCACCTTGGCATCTTTGGCATAGTAGAGAGTCCGGCCTCTCAGTTTGAAGTAGCGCTTTTTCCACCTCTGGAACGAGCTGGTTTGCTTCAGCAGCAACCCCTCCTTTATACTCGTCTGCGGGGAGAGGAAACACAGTGAGGATTGAGGGCCGTTTCACATCCGACTTTCGCCACCAATCAAACAACGTCTGGGCTGGAAACACACCCGTGATAATGAGCGTCAACCCCCCCCCCCCCCCCTCCCCCCGCGAGCATATAGCACAGCAATAGACGGGATGGGAAGATGGCTGCGCAACACTAAACACCACGGCGCATGAGGAAACACTGCGTGGAAGAACATCATTCTCTCTGGGCACAGGGAGGAGAGGTGGGAGCGCACACACACACACACGCGCGTGCGCACACACGCACACACACACATTAATGCTATTTATAGCAAAGGAAGGCTGCTCTCTAAGGGGAGAATTACAAACAGAGACAGGCCTGAAGCTGACATCCTGCCCACCAGCTGTGTCAACTTAAACACAGAAAACACTTTTGCAGAACGCGGGCTCGCTGTGCGTACACATGGAACCTTCGTTTCCAGTCACAAAACAGAGAAAGAAAAAGGGAGAGAGCGGGTCCTCCCACACGACAATATGGAGAGCGCACTTCGAAGAGGACAGGCAGACGAAATGACAGTCGTCACTGTCGAGACGGCCTGGACTGGTTTGTAATGGAGACAAATCAAGATGGGAAAAACCAAAACTGCGTGGAGGTTTGATGTATGTAAGGCGTAATAGACTGGCATTAGGCAATCACCCGAAACGCAACGATGGGAACAGAAAATGATGCATGATGGCCATGCCATACTCATCTAACCGCTCCGTAGCGGACAGGGCTGTGAGCGAATGGCTGTACTGAGTAACGGACTTCAGGGTGGTGACTGACGAGTGAATGTTGGAGAGAGGACGCCGAGGTGCGTCTGGAGATAACGCACACAATCCGCCCATCTTCCACACTCTACAGGGACGCGAGGCCCTTTTTGTACACAATGGTGTGTACTGTGCCAGAGCTTGCCGATGATGATCCGTGGCCGAATGTAACCGCAGGATCTCAGCAGCCATTCAAGTTACCTAATCTAACACACTGAACACAACCAAACACACACGGCTATTGGAGCTGATAGTTTTCATTACGACGAGGACGATTGGCCAGTTAGCTGAAGATCAGTAGGTTTTAGCATACTGATCGGACAAAACAACAGTACTTTCACCTTAACTTATTTATTGTCATTAAATACAGTCAAACCCGGTCATTTATAAAACACAATGAGCATAACCCATGTCTCATTATTCTCTATGTGGATTCTGTATACATTATAACCAAATGCTAGTCGAAAACCCGATGCCGTATCATCAAACCTTGCCAGATTCCAAATACATTTGTGAAGACAAGATCATAAAAATTGACTTAATTTGATGCTTAAAATGCTTAACTCAATCCATTATCAAAATAGTGGTCAGTTATTTCATTAGTCGATTCATCTACAATTAACTGTATACAATTAGCTATATTTATACTGACAACGCACCCTGAGAGCACTTTTCAATTGCTCCCCCCTGAGGACTCAAGGCCTCTGTCCCAGTTTGGCACATTCGCCAAGGTGAGATCACCAAGAGATGTACCTCGTTAACATTTTAGGCCGTCTATAAACAGCGAGCCTTACGAGTCATTATGGGCGTATCAATGAAGAGGCTTTTTATCAAACCATGACAGAGGGGAAAAGAGCAACACAGAGAGGACACTCCGCCAACTCGGATCCGGCTGTCCACCTGCGTTAATTCCCTGCTTGCCTTGCTCTTGGTACGGCCTGAGGAGCACATTCCTGCGGGGGATTACGATGAGCCTCGGCGCTGATTGCCCAGCCTGAGGACCAAGATCCGTTCCTCCAACAACATTCAGAATGATACTGAGATGCAGTAGGACTGGGCATGCAGGCCTCTCTTTGTTCACACGGTACTGGACAGTACTAGACGTTCAGAGTTGCACTCATTTCCAGATATGCTCATTATATACTGTAATCAGCCTATTGGTGTCTAAAGAGTGCTTCACTTAAGCCAGAAGCCTGAAATCCATCAGAACCTAGTTTCATCTTGGCGCTACATGTGTCCAGAGTAACTGCCAGACATAACAATCCTGAAAAAGCAACTTGAAACCTCTCTGCTCTCGGAGCGGTACAAGTGACTTTGCTCTACTTGGATGTTCAATTTTCTCTTTTGCCCCTCCTTGGCTTCCATAGTTCCTTCTCCATCTCCTTCCTGTTGCCAAGTAGGCCAGAAGTGATCTATAAATAGTCCCTCTGCATAGCTCCTCTTTTCTGCTAAATTGTGAGGCAGAGAGCGAGTCCTGTGCCAGAATAGAATGAGTAACCTGAGCACCATGTACCTTACACACACACGCACACACGCACACTGTGGCTGGCCACTGACAGACCCACACACACACACATTCTAAACACAGTCACACATGCTTATACAATGGACAAAGGCACAGCAGTTCAAATGAGTCCAGCAGCTGTGGTTAGTGGATAAGAACAGAGCAGGAGTTCCCTGTGAGGTTCAATGGAGAGAGCAGAGCAGCTCTACATCCTGCCTAAGCCCGGACCCAGACAAGAAGTCACTCCAAACTGGTAGCTCATTGCCCTCAAAAATCAAAAAGAACATGGCCAAGCTCCTTCATGGAAGTCGTAAGCTAAACATTTGGAACTAAAACGGTTGCCTCTATGTGACAACTGCTTGATGAATGTGCATCACGGATGTTTATGGACCGATCACAGTGAGCGGCTGGGAGTGTGGGACTACTTCTTAGCCACAGGCAGTAGCTTACTGGAGTCTACAGGTTGCCGTGAAGTTGCCAGGCAACCAACTGATAGTCCAGCAAATCACTGTATGAATTAAACAAACACGGGCTGGGAGATGAATTTCCTCGCCTTTGGACAGAGCCAGACCAGCCATGTCACACTGCTATTAGGTCACGTGCTAAGCTAAGACAGCTGTGCGACACCAAACGACAAAGAAGACTAATAAGCATAGAATGTGTCATTTGGGAGAGCTCTGTATCCAAAGTGTAAATATGTCTGAACTCCACAACACCGGTTTTTCCAGGGCCCCTTTGGTAATGCATGTACAGTCTACATGCACTTGCACATGCGCGCATGCAGAGAAATAATGCACGCTTGTCGTGAGGAAGCCCAAGCCTCCCTGTCATTTGGAACTAATGACTGCCGGGGCTAAACTGCTGTGAGTGTAATTGGGCAGACTGGGTCCTTGTCTGCTCTTAATTTCAGTAGCTGCTGACTGCCAGCTGAGAGGAGCATATTGTCTTAGCGGCCATTCCGCGCAGTTGGACTCTGTTACACCTCCATTATCGGCGCGTTCGTCAGTACAACCGGGGCCCTTGTGGAACAGAACAATCTGCTCTTTTGACAAGACCGTGCCGTATCGCTCCGTTTCTTCGGCGGACGCCCACGCCGCGTCACTCTCCCTCAGCTGCCTCAGTGTGTTGCCATCTCCGGTGGGTGTAATTGTAACTTTGCAGCCTTCCCTCGCCGACTCCCACACACGCTACAATTTCACGATGGTGATGGGAAAATTAGGATGCAGTGGTTAGGAAGGGGTAATTCCCCTGTCTGTGACCTCCTCTGTAGAACTCGACTACATAGTTCCACATGTGTCAGGTGGCTGCAGGGACAGCTAAGCGATGTTGTCGGCGGAAGCTATTCACAGCCCTCCAGGTTCAGCAACACTTTGAGACACAACTTGGCACTGCATGCAGGGCCTCACTGGAATACCCACAGTATTTCAGAGCTACAATTCCTATTGGCACTGGATTGCAGTCATCTCAATCTATCAAATCGACCTGGCTTCCCACATGCTTTATCATCTCCCTCCTTCTAACACTGGATGCAGGGCTGGGGACCATCCCAGAGGGACCAGAAACCGCCGGCACGTGTCTCTCGCAAAAAGTCTCTCCCTGGTGAGACAAAAGTTGTATCACCAAAAGCAAGTCTAACCTGGAGCTTATTACAAGACTGGATGTTCAAAAACGGGTCGAGCAATCCGAGCAGGGCTTCGGGACCATTCTCTATATACCGCCAGGCAGCGTCCATCTTACGTGGATGGTTTGAATGTGAGATCTGCTGAGCCTCCCTAGTCCAGCATGTCATTCGCTCTGCCTTCAATCCCAGCGCTGCAGGATTAGTCACACGTTTATGAGTTCGTTTCGCCTGCAGGAGCATGCCCTGAGAAGAGAAGGGACCGAGATGACAGGGGCGAGCCGCTGATGCCATGAAAAGACGCGATACTCTGCCCCGCACGTCTGGCTAATATATAATCAATTAGACGGAGAGAAATGACAGTGTCATGGAGTATCGATGAATCTTTTGTGATCAAATGCAGTGTCAGACAGGATAGCTGTTATTTCGCCTCCTCTCAGCTGCCAATATCTTAATTTGCAACGACAGGTTTAATAAGTTGCTGTTAACAGCACACGTCGCTCACATGCAAAGCAGCAAATGGCCATGCAATGGCGACGGTAGCTGCACGGCAACACTTCACTGTTTGTGTCAGAAGGTGAGATTTCACAGCAATCAAAAATTCTAGTTTGGCTTTGAATTGCTCAAAGGAAAACACAGGAAAAACACAACATTGTTTCCTATGAAAGCATGCCTCTTTCCATCCAGACAGTTGTGCCTATAAACATGTGGCCCGGACAAACAGGTTTGCTTCACTGACTCAACAGACAAAGGCTTTTTTAAAGGTCCCATGTTGGGCTAAATGAGTCGATGAATAAGACGATTCCAGACACTTCTTGACTTGTCCACACTAAGGCCCTGATTGACCGATATTCCTCCGATACTGAAACGAAATGGGAACACAAAGAAAAGTGGACAGTAGACCTATATGTGCTATGCAGCTTTACACACGCTGCACTGTCATGGAGTCCGCCAATGACCAACCCGGAGATGTGGTTGTCTGTGGCGACCAAACAACCAGAAAGATAGTGGACCAAGTGGGATGAGATGGACAATGTAATGAGCAGGCAGGCACGCACGCACACACACACACACTTCAGAGCTGAGCAAACAACCCGGTGGAACATGCAGTGAGTCAGTGCCTACATGATCCATTAGTAAGTCTCAGCATATACACACACACACACACACACACACTGAGAAGAAAACCCACTGACCCACGTGACAACAACATGCTAAGTGCCCTGATAGAATTATAGTAGGTGTGCTTTCTACCACTGTGCTGGGCTGCAACAAATGATTATTTTTGTGGCCGGTCCATCCGTAGTTGATTCATCCACTGATGCATCGATGAGTTGCTTGGGCTGTGAGACGGCACAGAAACTGTGAAAGTCGTCCGCGCCCGTTCCAGTCAAATTTGAGCTATACGGCACTTTCATATTCAAAAGCAACACAAAGCGCCTCAACAGAAGAAAACCCAGCCCTCTCAGCGTTCTCGAATACATACAGAGACACAGAGGCATATAGATACACACACACACAAGCTGTCATTAGAGACACACGGCTCGGCGCCGAGACCTGAAGCAAGGAGAGGGCCAGCTTTGGGGGCTGTCCACACTAAGAAAGCTCATTGAGCAGGGCAACATGTCATAATTGACATGGCTCCCTGTTAAATGCCCGGAGAAGGCACGTCTTGAGCCTCTCTTAACGCTTAAATCAGTTAATTGATGATCACAATGGTTGTGGATTATTTTAAGAATCTTTTGGTAGTTTGTGTGTAGCATGCAGTCTGTCAGATATAGTACTGAGGCATACAATGAGCAATGAGCTTATAAAGTTGTGGAGCATCTTGGAGGGGATCACTCCGGGAGACTTTCATACAGCAGTTCATCTCTTTCATACCCTTCTAACTTTTTTCAGAGAGACAATAGAAAGTTTTCATTAGAATTCTTGACCTTTCCAGGATTTTACATTGGTTTGGCTTATGGTTATGGTCTACAGGATGCATTTCAGGAGTTTATTTCAGGAGTTTGTTTAGGAGTTTATTTTAGGAGTTTAGCAGTTATCGGTGTGCTTTATTCTTCAATTGCAACTTATCGATCATGGACGGCTTCTATATTTCATGCATATTTTATTTTCAACTATTGATAAAGGCATTAATGCAATTAAGGCAATAATGGTCAGCCTGATGAAAAAATAAAACCGTGAAAAAGAGTTCAGTGTGGTCTTGCAATACGTCCTCCATGTAGCACTATCTTTTACAGAATTTAGCATAACAAACCTGTGAATAAGGATTCCGGTGGCCAAGTCTCTTAATATACCCCCCCCCCCCCCGTGTTGAATAATGTAGCTGGAGCGGAGTGCGGCAGTCAATAATTAAGTGGGTCCATTGGTGTGGGAGGACAGCACTCATTTACAGTGTAACAGGTAAGTGGGCCAGGAAAGGTTAGGTGTCGGGGCTAGGGGTTAGCGCAGCATCAAATGCAGCGCAGCAGTTCCTCTGCAATAACACTGAATTATTCAGCGTCAAGATGAGCCCTCCACGCAGCGTGCGTACGCGTGTCTCGCGTACACGCGCCCACGTGTACATATTCAGGCACGTCGAAATTCTCAGCACTTGTATCAATCACTTGCACGGGGATCTCTATTAGGATCGGCACCCTGACGCAATCTTTGCCGTTTTGTTGTACTCGAAGCATGTATTGTCGATGCAAAGCATTGCATTCTGTTCCGTGTCGTTCTACACCGCTTTAAAATGAACGTGTTGAAATGTCCCCATTGTAGATGAGGTAAAGTGAAATTACATCCCGGCGGTGGGGGTAAATGGCT
Organism: Karalla daura; assembly: GCA_029224185.1. Taxonomy (NCBI): domain Eukaryota; kingdom Metazoa; phylum Chordata; class Actinopteri; order Chaetodontiformes; family Leiognathidae; genus Karalla; species Karalla daura. Next base: position 21,251,052 of record CM055202.1, on the reverse strand, counting down.
TCAGGGTTTTCGACTTGCACATCTGTCCAATTTCTATGAAAAAAATAAAGCTAATTCACTTAATTTTGGAGGGGAGGTTCACAATTACAGCAGGACGAAAATGACCGAACGGGTGTGATTTTAGGTGTCCGCTAGTCCTTAGGATACCTCAGACGGAAGAAAGCTCTACCTTCACAACAGTTGCACCGCTTTGCAAACACTTCGTAAAGACCCCCCCCCCACCCCGGCAACAGGTCAATCGCTCCAACACGATCTTACCTTGCTCCGGATCTGGCCCGACGTGGACACCTTCCTGATCAGTTTCTGCGGCCCTTCCTGCTCCGCCTCGCTGTCCGAAGACTCGTCCGCGGCTCCGGAGCTGGCCACGGCCCCCACCACATGGGGATGGATTCCCGCCACGGACGGCGGACCTTTCTCCGGCTCCTGCCGGGGGAAAACGGGAGAGAGACACGGTCGGTTATCCCCCCGCTGCTCTCTCTGGGTCTGGGCCTGTATCTGGATGCGGGCTGCTCCGCTCCTCTCGCGGGGGACGGAGCTGTGCGGCAGCCGGGAGGCGGCTCTCCTGGCCGTCATGTCTGTGACACACGGCCGCGCTGGCCAGCTGTGTGCGTGTGTGTGCGTGTGTGTGTGTGTGTGTGTGTGTGAGAGAGAGAGAGAGTGAGAGAGAGAGGGTGGGGGGGGGGCATGTCTCGGTTCGGTGGCGGACGCCGGTCAGCGGTTCCGGTCAGCATCCACATCCGATCGAAGCAGTCTAAAACTACTCCAAGTGTCTCTCCCACGACTTGTACGTGGAAAGTGACGTGAAACGCACAATACAATCGAGACGAAAACGAGCTCTTACATCGCGGCTTTAACTCCCACCGTAATCGTTCGATATAAGAGCAGCACTGGGGCAACAAGTGAATCCACCCTCCACGACTGATGATAATCAATGAATGTGACTGATTGTGTCACGCCTTTATTTTGACAGCGACAGTCATCTGAATACCTTTGAACTGGGGATCATCTTGAGCTTAGTGGAACACTGACTATGCTGGGTTTCTAACCATTTTCTAACATTCAGTCCAAAACAAAAAGACAGAGCGATCGAGGAGCTCTGCTCTACGGTTTCAGCCCTGTGCTTCCCATATCTGCTGACATGATCTACTGGCTGGCGGTTACACCAAAAATAATTCATTCACGCAGCATCTTAATCCAGTCTTAATACGCGTCTGCTGGTCCTGATGCAATTGGACTGATTTCATTTGACATTACAGAACTATAATAAGTTTCGGTGCAGCTGGCAAAACGGGCACAAGAAAGCGACAAGTTTCCGTTAACACTCCCTCCCCTCTCTCCGTCTATCTCGGAATAAACGACGCTATGAAGGAACGTCAATGAAATAATAGTTTGAAGTTATGGACACGGCGGTTAAGTTTTCACTGGCCAGAACTTCCAAGCACCAAACAATTGAAGCTGTTCTAACGGGCTGGTCCACGGTACCAGATTGACGGCAGGAGAAGCCGGAGGGGACGGTACACGACCCGGGGCTCGAGACGGTACGACAACTCATCTGAGGAGCGTTTTTTTCCCTCCCGAGGGGTAACGGAGCCGGTTGAAGAAGATGAGAATCAGAAAGATAAAAGTCCACCGTTGCTACTAACCAGTTCCTCCCAGGCAGGGCTGCGGCTGTAGTGGTAGGCATCCTCCATAGTCCAAGACCCCTCTGTCCGCTCCAAGGAGGAAACAAATGGCTTAGGGAAGGGTGGAGGGGTTCACAGCCGGCCTCGCTGCCCTCGCACCGCTCATACAGCTCGGTATTGTCGAGCTCTGGTCTTTTTTATCCTCCTCTGCCCGCTCCTTAGTACTACCTCTGGCACTACCGAAGCTGTGACACTCCGCTCCCGCCTGCCTGCTCCCTCGGCTCAGCCCCAGCAAGGGTGCAGCCAACCAATGCTCGGTATGGTGGGACAACCCAATCAGCGCATAGCAATAAGAGACGAGCCAATCAGCGCTCAGCGATCAGCGACGGGCCAATCAGCGCTTAGCGATGAGCCAATCAGAGCTCCGCGTGACTACTTGCAGACACGCTTGGCTTGGACGCGCGCCACAGCCACACACGCACACGCAGCTCCAGATCTCGCGCACACCGTCTCAGGTCGCGCGTGTGCTCGTCTTTAGGTGTCAGTAAGTGGGTGTCACTTACATGACGTCCGCAGTGTAGGTATCTCGTTAGTTGATCCACCTGATGAGAGCATGCTGTCACAGGCTTCGCCGCGGTTTCATTAAACTTAAACGCGATTCTGTTTTCTTTTCATATTAACACAACCTTAATTGCTGCACAGGTACAATAAAATAGAAGAACACAACAAATATGATAATATCAAAGAAGAAAAACTAAATCTAAAATCATGCATGTTGCAGTAGCAGGTGACGGCAACACAACATAGCCCCTGTCACTGTGAACAGGAGAACATCTCAACCTGAACTAAAAGCCAAGTAAAAGAGGTGAGTTTTTTCAAGAAAATGGAAAGGTCCCCTGTGTCAGGGCAAGATGTGACTGTTCCTAAAGGCCCCAGTATGCTTCCACCCCAACGTCTGAGACTGGGACTGGGAGCATCCAAACCAAAGGCTGAGTGACCTCTGGTCTTCATTCTGGTCTGAGGGACATCCGGCAGTAGCTGGCAGCCTGAACTAGGCTCCCTGGCTGGAGTGAAGGAGTACAGCAACAGGATATTAGTACTTCTCAGTATTAGTGAGGGATCAATACCAAAGTATGTATAAGGACTTGCAGTAATCCAGATACATTTATAAAAAAAAGCCATTGACTTTAAAATCCTAAAATGATAACTCGTTCTGACAACAGCACAAATCAGTTGAATAAAAAAAATTCTATCAAAGGTACAAAATACAGATGATTCAGTTTACTTTCTACTTAATGAACTAAGATACTCTGTATGAGTGGGCTGCACTTTACACGTGATGCCTACACGTTTCTCTAAACATGAGAGAGTAATCCCGTGATCAAAAGCGTCAAAGGCAGCAGTCAAGTCCTAACGCATAACAGGGTTTCCTGAGTCATGCATCAGCAAGAGATTATTATTAACTATGGTGTGGTTTAAAGCCATGTTGAAACAAATCAAGGGATTAAAATTGACTCTATGAAACTGTAGATATGAACTGGAAAATCAGTTTAAAATGTGACTCAACAGAAGGCTTTATTTTTTAATAAGGGGTTATCTATTGTTGATCTATTCATCTGTTGCATTTAAATATGTTTATTTTTAAGAAAATGTTCTTATCCTTTAATGTGGTTTGAACACCAGTGTAAGTACAGTCTCAGGTTTAGGCTAATTACTAGTCATTACAGAATCGTTCTCTATCTGACACATTTATCTTATTTCATCTCATTACGTATAGGTGGTATGTATGTATGTATGTATGTATGTATGTATGTATGTATGTATGTATGTATGTATGTATGTATGTATGTATGTATGTATGTATGTATGTATGTATGTATGTATGATAGATAGATAGATAGATAGATAGATAGATAGATAGATAGATAGATAGACAGACAGACAGACAGACAGACAGACAGACAGACAGACAGACAGACAGACAGACAGACAGACAGACAGACAGACAGATAGACAGATAGATAGATAGATAGATAGATAGATAGATAGATAGATAGATAGATAGATAGATAGATAGATAGATAGATAGATAGATAGATAGATAGATAATATTTTAAATGTGTTTTATTGCTGTTGCCCTATGTTCAAACAAGACCGTGAATTTCACACAGATATAGCAGCCAGTAAGTCTCAGTAATCGAAAGGTGTTGATGTTGGTGTTTCAATCCCCGGGAAAGCAACGCTAACAACGGGTACCCGGAACCTTAGTCACTTGTTGTAAACCACTCCGGAGGGGTTTACCGGTAGGGCTGCGTCCCACCTCTTTCACCTTCCGCCTGCTGCAGCCGTAGCAGCCAGATGTCATGATCCGGTGTTGAGACAGACCTGCCTGGATCCGAAGCCTGACGGCTCCAGCTTGTTCGAGGCCGCCCACAGTAACGGGATGTACCCGCAGGTTGTCCGCGGCGGCTCGGCTGCGGCCGCCGCCTCCAGGAGGCTGAGGATCATAGTGGGAGCAGTGGTGGGCAGAGGCGGCTGGATGAGGAGAAGTCATGAGGTCAAGCTGCTGCACACAGCTTCAGGTGACTACTCTAACCCTAACCCTAAACCCTAACCCTAAACCCCCTGCCCTGCCCTGCCGCTACAGCACACAGCCTCTGGTGACTTCTCCAGAGTGCTACAGGACTGCCAGTTATCCTATTAGATCACACTCGCACATGGACACCTGTCAAACTGAGTCACACAATAAGTTAAGATGAGTAGTAGCTTTCAACAGGGAGGATAAACATAAATGTTTCAGTGTTTTTTATTCATACGTTTTTATTGATACTCACCGATGCAACTTTTAACCATCATTTGGTACATGTGTGATTGCATGACTTGGTTAATTAATCTGTGAAATGTTAAAAGTGAAATATGAAAAGCTCATCACAGTTCCATCATAACCCAGAGTGACATCTTGACGTTTTTCATTTGCACAACAACTGTCCAAACCCACCTCTATTTATTGTCATAAATCACACACAAGAGCAGCAAATCCTTATATTTAAGACACTCAAACCAGCAAACAGTTCATATATTCCTTGGAAAAACTCCAACAATTTAAAGAATAATTGGTGATTAATTTATCAATTAACCCGATCAGTTACTGATATACTGCATTTCTTTTAACAATAAACTTTACAATGGCTCCATTCAGTTAGAATGAAAGATTTGAGTGTATAGATACAGCAAAAAAGTCTGAGATTGTATAAAGTATAAAAATGTTAACAGAAGAATGGAAATGAAGAGGCGATAGTCAATAAGCACAAACTGACCATTAGAGTGGGGACCTCTCTTCCCATCTTCTAGAATCTCTTGAACAACTCCTTTCCTAAATGCTGCTCTAACTCTTCTAATATGAAAAAACAAAAAAAATTCTATTTTTCTAGTTTCTACTTTCTATTCAGCCTTTATCTGAGAGGGTCTGAGGTCTGAGAGACAAACTTTTGTTTGAAATCACAATTGGACCTTGAACTGACACTGCCAAAAGCTGCCACTTTAGTTAACAAAGTCAACAGGTGAAAAAGCAAAGTGACAAAGGCTAACTGTATAGGAATTATGAACACACAGCTGGATAGCATGTGTGCGCGGTGGTGCAAAAACAAAGCAGGCTAAGCCAGAGTCCAAACCAGTGCATGGGCGTATCTGTTTGATTGAAACTGACTACCTTTCATTAACCTATGGGTTAGATCACAAAGGGTTGGGAATTGCTCCTCTCTGGCCCCTCCCTCTTGTCCAAACATGGTTTCATCTGGCTCCAAAGATTCAAGATGGTGGTTCCCTGTAAGGCATATTCCGGGCTTCAAAAACGGCCCTTCATAAACCAATGGGTGACATCACAGAGGGTGGGGGTTTGGGCCGGATGACATCAGCCGGGACACCAAAGAAGTGGTAGAGCTAGAATTCCTAAAGCTTTTCACTAGATGGTGAAATGCAGACGCAAAGGCTTTTGTAGTCGCAACACGTAGATAAGTCTTACTTCCCATCCTACCCAAAGCCAAAAAGGGGCTAAATCACATGGAGCAGCAGGGTGTCACCTCGAAAGTGGAGCAGCCCACAGCATGATAGGGACCCATGGTAGTCGTGCCAAAGCACACACAAGAAACTGAGGATATGCACTGACCTCGTATAGTCAAATAATTCAGTAGAGAGAGAGAAAGGCATGAAGTTCCCTCAGTGGCGTACACTCTTGGACAGCTCACTGGGGCCAAAGTCTTCTCAAAGCTTATCTGACATATATGCCTCACCTGGTCGAGAACACACTCACCCATTCCATTCACCCATATCTGTCACTAGTAACACAACTACATCTTACTTGTGAGGCAAAATTGCACACTAGTTAACATCTGCATGCTACCAGTACTACTAGTGAGGCGGTAGATGGCTGTTCCTAGTAGTACTAGAAGACATTATGGCCCACACTAGTAGAACTAGTACGGTCAAAAACGTCTTACTTGCGCCACTAGCAAACATTTTGGTACATACTAGTGGCACTATTAACATCATAATAGTCTCACTAGTGTTACGAGTGATCATTTGTAGGATGCAGCCACTAGTAGTACTAGTGGATGGCATGCAAATGAAGGAGGGACGTGCATTTTGATTGGTGAATGTCTGAAATGTGTGCTTGAGGCCTTAAAGGTGCAGTGGTGTTTAGCAGCAGTCATTTTGGAAGATGTGTCAACTTGTGTTGTATGGATTCATGGCTTATCACACACACACAAACACACACACACACACTCTTATAACTTACAAAATTATATCTAACATTACATGAAAACATCATCGGTTATAATCATCTTGAGAGTTCTTGTAACCATCTTAAGAAACTACAGTGTCCATCCGTAACTATTCCAAACCCTCAATAAAATAGTGATACAGTATATATACAATTGAAAATATTTCTCACACTCCAGACCTCATTCCTAAAGCACCTCTAATCATGCTTCACAGTTTGGTCCATTATGGGTTGGGATTTGTACAGTGAGCTTGCCTGTTTAATACAGATAAAGATAAAAAGCAGAACAATGGTGTACACTGGACGATCGCTCCCATCAGAATGAGAAAACGCGTTTTCCCCTCCCCTATTGTGTCTCAGGACGGCATCTGCCATGTTGGTCTGAAAGCTTCTGGCGAATTTGCGTTGTATCATTGACTGGAAGATTCGCCTCCTTTCTGATCCGGATCACAGCGCTGGTTGCAGAATTTTGTTTTTCCTTCAGTAGTTGTAAAAGAAAAACTCAGGAAAGAACTTGAGGAAGCCGGCTTGGTGATTAGTTGGTTTAATTGGAAAAGGTTGGTCCAAACAGTCGTGCAAAACAAACAACTGGAGAATCTCACAGGAGAAATCATGCACAATAATCACAGAGTGGCACTCAGGATCATGTAACACAACGCCCAGGAGAATTCTGAGGTGAGATCTTTATATCTGCTTCAGGGGGATTGGATTTCAGAGAAGAGTCATTGGAAAATGTGGGGAGGGGAAAGGTTGGGTCTATTGTGAGCATGATTTAATCATGTGGGAAAAGGTAGTCCTTTGATCAAGGTGCTTGATCAAGGTGGTCCTGCTGATGTCTGTAGATGTCATTATGTTTGGTAAATGAGTATGGGGAAGTTTGGTAGATAGGCTATTGTTTTATGTGAGGTTGAAAACCACTGAAATCTAACAGGTCTTTAAACTTTTGTGAAATGCTCCCTGAAGCAAAGACCAAATCAGTCACTGATTGGCTGAACTTTGGACCAGTTTGATTCCTCACACGACTCCTTACACGTCCACATTCTGATTCTACCTCTACTAGTAACTAGTAATGTCTGATAGCCCTGATATCCATGATATCAAGGACTAGGGTCAGAGAAATATTTGATATCCGTGATATTCAGGTCATCAGATATCCTAGTCACACTAATGGCTACTAGGATATCTGATATCAGTGATATCGCCAATATCGCTGATACCAGCTATCTCACTGACGTCACAGATATCGGTGACTACAATGATATTGGATATCAGCAATATCACTGATATCAGAAATCTGATATCACTGATGTCTCTGATATCAGGGATATCCGATACCAGCGACATCGGATATCTGATATCGCTGCTATCAGATATGTGCTATCGTTGATATCGTTGATATCGGTGATATCAGTGGTATCAGATATCTGATATTAGTGATATCTGATATTGGCGATATCACTGATATCAGAAATTTGATATTAGTGATATCTGACATCAGTGATATCAGCGATATCTGATATCACTGATATTGCTGATATCAGATGTCTGATATCAGTGATCTCACTGATATCATGAATATCAGCGATATCAGAGTGATAACAGTGAGAATGCCCACTTGTAGTACAAGTGAGAGCCAAAATGTCCACTAGTAGTACTAGCGATGCCAAAAGAGACACACTAGTATTACTAGTAGACATGTTGACCCTCACTAGTAGTGCTAGTAAGGTCAAAAACATCTTACTGGTGGACATTTAAGGTCTTACTAGTGCTTTCTTGCTGTTACTAGTAGTACTTGTAAGGCAAAATATACCTTACTAATACTAGATACATTTGTAGACATATTTGTACTTACTTGTAGTACTCGTGAGGTTGAAAAAGCCTTACTAGTGAGGTTGAAAAAGCCTTATTAGTGCTACTAGTGGGCATTTTGGTGCTACTAGTAGGGTCCAGGAAGCTACTAGTGTGTGACATATGCCTGATAGTAGTGCCTATTAGTGTTACTAGTGAAGCACAGTAGTTTACTAGTAGGGTTTGATTGCACACCAGTAGACCCAAAGTGGCACTAGTAATGGAAAAAAATGTTACTAGTAAGACACAGTCGTTTTACTATTGCGCCCTGGTAGTTCTATTGGTTGGGGAAATCATCTTACTAGTGAGGACACAAAGCTTACTAGTACATGCTCAAACATGCTCAAAGTAAATGCTCAAAAGGCTTTCCATAGCCTCATCATATGGCACGGGTGCCGTTCTCCAACAACATAGCACAGTGTTACACAATGGTAACCAGTGGCATATCTATCAAGGGTGCTCAGCAGCACTGAACTGGAGTATGCCCAGATTGAGAGGGAGGCTCTCGCTTCCACATGGGCTGTGTGAGAGGATTGAAGACTTCCTCATCGGGAAAACCGTTTCGCATAGAGACAGACCACAAACCAGTCGTCCCACTGTTGGCCTCAAAAAGGCTTGATGAGTTGCCACCAAACAGCACGTCTGCAGGAGTGTGGGGAACAGAGAAAAGGCTGAAAGAAATACAGGCAGAAATAAAGACCTACCCCCTCAGTTGCTTAAACTGAGCCCGGAGAGCTGCCCAAGGCGGTGTGAAGTGAGTGACCAGAGCATCCACAGGCGATGATGACGCTTTTGTGCGAATGCGGGGTCATACACCGTCCAACTTGTGTTCTTCCGAAATAGAAAGACTGGAAATTGCGGAAGGGGGGGAAGCTGTGGATCCAACAGTCATGAGCAAGGGATGAATCAAGGGTGGTTTAGACAGTGGAGCACATTGCATAGTGAAGAATGAATAACAAAAGGGAGGGGGGGCTGGGGGGGTGGTGGGGGGGCATCATGTTTCTGTCAGCAACAGGATGGATTGATACTGTGTCAACGCCTAAGATAATAGCGGACATAGAAACTTAGAAGGAAGTGGTGATCTGACATAACTGTTGCCAGCTGCTGTTAAACCCTGACAGGGAGAGGTTGTTCATGAGCACACATGCCTAATGCCAGGACTAGTTTCCAAACCAAGCACATAAAAAAAGATTGCTTTAGAAGTTCAAAAACAAGTTTTCTCAAGTTTGGAGGCAAATAGTTTCAAATGTAACACTGATACACGAGAGCCACAGACAAGGATCCTCATCATCTAGCAATACATTACCTAGAAGGTCAATCTTGTTACTGTGTCAAAGGTATGTGGTATGGTCATCAACAACAACAAAAGTGTGAAGAAATGTCTTTCCTTTTTTTGCAGGTGACACTGTAAAGATTGGAGAGATCTCATATAAACTCAAAACACCCCAGAATCCAGAGCTTGTTCCTGTTAAACACAGTATGTCTTTTTCCTTTGTGTTAATATTTATGCAGAATGCAGTGTATACTTGCACATGTTTTGTTAAGTGGCACTGGATAAAACGAAAGTCCAACAGAAGTTCTGTGTTTGCTAGTTTCAGGCACACTCCCCCAGACAGTGGCTCAGCACCTACGATGGATCATGCAGAAAGACCTTCTGGGTCAGGATGTGTTTCTAATCGGACCTCCAGGTCCTCTGAGACGATCCATAGCTATGCAGTATCTTGTAAGTGACTGTGATAGATCATTTTTGAAGTGGGATCATATCTCATTTCAACTCTTCTCGCCTCTAGATTCTTAATATGTTTTGATTAATAGTTCATGACACATAGTTTGCTATATGTATGTGTTTTTCGTTTCCACCGTGCAACTAGCCCACAACCATCCCATGGGTCTCTGAGCTACTGTTTGAAGTTATTCTCCTCTCATCGACCAGGAGTTGACTAAGCGGGAGGCGGAGTATGTTTCCCTGTCCAGGGATACCACAGAAACGGACCTCAAACAGAGGAGAGAGATCCGCTCAGGGACCGCCTTCTACATAGACCAGGTACATCCATTCTGTCTCCCAAACGTCATTGTTTTTCTCTGGATGCTCACACAGATGAGCAGCCAGGATCCAAAATTGCCCCATATTTGTCACATATGCACTTTTCCTGATTAAAGCCCTTGCTTGTGCTGTCCAGGTTATGGCAGTGCTATTGTTCTATGCACTTATCCCACACTCTTTAAAGCAGGAATGTCCATGTCTGTCTACATGTGTAATCATGTTACCTCCTCAGCATGTACCTTGCCTCTTTCTTGGTAGATACCTGGGGAGGCTCTGTCACCCTCTCAGTTCTACCCACCGATTTCCTACAAGAGCAGCAACACAGAGGCAAATGTTCAGAACACAGTTACGGACTTATCGGTCTAAATCACAGGAGCACTTTCAAATAGAGCTATAGGATGTTGAATAAATTAAATAAGCACAAGTAGTGCTGCACAGAACGGCGGCTCAAGAAATTGGGATAACAGGAATGAAGATTCAAAGTCACATGTGAATGGAATTGTGCAAACAATACATAAGAGGTCCGTGCCTCATCTCCAGTTTAACATTGGAATTTCAGATGGTACTCCTTTCCACGCCACTTTTTGATTGATCAAGCCTTGCGTAAACACGCGCCCCCGTGCTCTGTTGATTTTGTAAGTCAAGTAACCATGGAGACTAACAGGTCCTCGTTATCCAGCTCAGTTTCCTTAAGGAGGGCTCTCTATTCTCCATTTGTCTCCGTTAACTCCTCGTGAGTTCGGACAAACGGTCCTTCAAAAACAAAAAAAGAGAGAGAGAGAGAGAGACAAAACAATAACGAAATCCATGTTCATGAGCCTGGTCATTGAACAGCGCTGGTCACACAGTGACCAGTGGTAAACCGGGCTAATTAACAGTCACTCAGTCATGTCATTATCCACAGCCAATTAGCATGACTTCGTCCACCAGAATGATAAAGGAAAGAAGCTGCATTTCTATATAAACTCCATGGAAACCGGGTAATTATTTCCAGCTTTATTCTCATCACATTTCCCCCTCAGTCGTAGTTACCTCTTACTAACCTGTCCTTCCGCTTCGATAGCTTTTTTACAGTTATTTAGTTACTTCATTTACAGTGCCGGTTCACAGCCAATATCACGTCGTGTTGCCTGGGAAACCAACAGTTCATTGAGCGGATGAATTAGATGGCGATTGAGCGTAGCGCCACCTTCTTCGGCTGTGAGCGACGAAAGCTGCCGTTCCTTTAGCGCGCATGTCGTCTGGTAAATCGCTGTCTCCGTTCTGCATGTGGCACCCTGTGTCCCGCATTGCACTCCACTGCAGCCATCGCATGCCTGTGGTGTTACCACCGCGTAAGGAGTAGGGGGGGATGCACTCAACCTTTGTGCCAGTGCAGGGTAGATGTTGGTGTGATGTGATGTGATGTTGAGCACTTTTCATTTTAAGCAGTTTATGGTAGCTTTAGGACAAGCCGCAAATGTAACATATTGTCATGGTTCGTAATAAATGATACTGCCTGGTGTCACGCAGGTGGAATTATGGTTTTAACGTGACATGAACAGCTGTGGGAAAACTAGTGGTGGTTATGAGCCGCTCCAGAATTGCTCCGGGCGGTCTCGGACTGGTTTATTTAACCAGTGCCTTGGACACCCTGTGTTTCCAGCCTCCTCTTGAAGAACGAAAACAGGCGCCCACTGTGTCCATAGAGGCATCGTGCAGAAAGGACCGTGGAAATGATTGCATTGGTTTTCCACAGATGCAGATACAGATACGTGGTATCAGTAGATGTGAAGGAGCTGCTTGTTTCCGGTCTCCTCCAAATCTCCTGGCACTGGTAAACGATCCAGTGGAGTGCAGGCGGTTCGCTGGCTGTTTGGAATAAACTTGCACGATATGCGGGTGATTTTGGCATTGACGTGGGGGGAAGTGTAGCCGCGTGGGTGTGAATTGGCAAGCGTGGCTCTGAAAGTAGTTTGGTATGGTAGGAGGTGTAGTGTGTTTTAACTAGACCATGGACATATTCCTGAGGGCCCTGTGCTAATTTGGAGTCCTATATTCAGGCTTAATGTGCCAGTCCCTGTGCTTACCCTGTTCCTCTCAACCCTCTCTTCATTCTCAGTGTCTTTGGATCCCCCCCCAACCCCCACCCTCTCTGTCCTTCCCAAAGTTCATTTAGAGGATGGAGTCACATGGATGTGGGAGCATGTTGTGTTGTATTTTCGACATCTCCAGTCACCTCTCTCCAGTTAGTAGGCTCTTATGTAAGGCAGTTCACCTCCAACCCACGCAGCAAATGTGACTCTGGTACAGTAATAGAAAGCTTGCCACCTCCTCGAGAGCTAAATTTGAACTGAAACCAGAACATATCCAACTAATAATTAGCCTCTTCAGGAAGTTGGTTTTAAAAATAAATCAAGTGGATGCACTCTCTAGGCAATATGCCAGGCTCATGTCGTGAAGTTAACACCCAGACAATCCTATCATAGTGCAAAAGCATTGTTGTAGGGCACAACTAGCAGCAACTTTCCAGACTTTATTTCATTATATGTTCCGATTGAAAATGCAATGAAATCCTTCACCTATTACAATCATTTTGCTTTTGGCAAACTTGAAATAAGAATTGGAATAAGAATTTGTACACTTATGAAGTTGGATGTTGTCTGTAAACAATTTTGAGAAGCAAAATATCCCGGTCCAGCGAAAACACTGTGGATGTGTTTTGACTGTGACCGCAAAAATGAATGGCATGCCATGACAGAGCACTAGTTCATGTTGATAATCCTTTCATATTCACTCGGTTCTCTGTAAAATCCGTGGCTAAATGTTTGCTGAAAGCTTCTGGGTGTGCATGGGATATTTCTGGTCTTCGCAGTGTCGAGCATAAACAAGGCCTATCTGTGCTCGCCAGCCTCTCTCTCACCGGCCTGCGTCACTTACATTTCTTCCAATTATCTGATTACAACGTTTGGACCCAAAATGGATCCCGAGTTAAAAATAGAGCATCTGGTGCTCACTATAGTTTTATGGCTCTGCTTCCCACACAAACCTGCCACGTATTTACATGTTAACTTAATTATATGGCCACTTGCTCTGCGGTACGCCCAGACAGCTAAAGTTTCCTGCCTCTTGACGTCAGATGTGCCTTTTGATGCATGTTGATGTGCTCACTCATGTCGATGTGTGCCTACACACACACACACACACACACACACACACACACAAATATACATGTGAACACGTACATAGAAACTAAACTGAGAGTACCAGATTCTCTTTTCCGTTCCTTTTTTCTTTTTAAATCGACATTGGCAGTAGAAAATAGGCCTTCCCAAAACAGCTGAGTGTTGTGCAGCTCAGTTTGGAGGACGACGTGAGCACAGTAAGCAAAGGACATCCTCAGGAAAGGTTTTATGGCAGCTCATATTGTCATTGGAGCATAGGCTGTATGAACTGATGCACAGTCAGATTGTACTTGTAATAAGTGATTTCAGCACATTTAACATTTGCACAAGGTCAGAGGCTGTGCTGGACAATGGAGCAGAAGATTTAGCCTGAGGTCAAGCTGACTGCAGTGGGGTTTGACAACAGCCGTACAACATCTTCTCCTGCTTCTTGGATTATTAGAAAATTAAGGTTGTATGCTGTAGAGCGGATCAATTGACCTTAGTGATTTGCCTTTGCTTTTGATGCATCCATCCACAGTGTGCTGTACGGGCAGCAACCAAAGGCCGAGTCCTCGTCCTAGAGGGGCTGGAGAAGGCGGAGAGAAACGTTCTCCCTGTCCTCAACAATCTGCTGGAGAACAGGGAGATGCAGCTGGAGGATGGACGCTTCCTTATGTCAGCTGAACGCTACGACAAGCTGCTACAGGTCCAACCCTTTGCATAATTTGAAGGCCTGTGCAGTGGTGTTGGTCAGACCTTCCAGTTTGTAAATTGAATGTAGTTCTGCTGCTGAAGACCACAAGTAAAGTGACGGTCTTCAGTCCTTCCAATTCAGTGGTTCACATTTGAGAAAATGATTATTTTCCATGGTTTTGTCTGATGTTATGGAGCCATATCTATCTTCACACTTCGAGGAGTGCTTTTTCACACTCCTCCCCCATCACTCCTCCTTGAGGAAAAAATACTCTTCCCATAAATACTTTGTGCCCTTCAAAGTCTCCACATATGGCGCAGTATCTGTATCAGCAGAATAAGAGTGTTTTTACCTTGCTCCGTTGCAGGAACACACCAAAGAAGAGCTTAACAGCTGGAACATTGTGCGTGTAAGTGAGGACTTTCGGGTCATTGCTCTTGGTCTTCCTGTCCCTAAGTACAAGGGCAACCCATTGGATCCTCCTCTCCGCTCTCGCTTCCAGGCCAGAGACATCTATTACCTTCCATTCAAGGTCAGTCCAGGAATGATTCGTTTGTCTGTTTCGTGGAATTTCTCACCATCAGCATGACTCTATAAAGAGAAGAGAGGACTTGGGAAACAGGAACATCGTCAGACATGTTCTCCTCACTGATCCTATTTTTATTACCCAGAAAGATCCAAGTTACACACCGTAAACAAACTTTATTGGCCCTGCTGTCAGAAGACAGGCCCTTTAAATGTTTGCAGAAGATCTGTGTATCATGTAGAGGAAATGGAACATAATACTGGAAAGATATACATAACATGTGGTTTAACCACTTTACATTCTGCTTTACATTCTCTTTCTATGTATCGGATACTGTACATTCAAAGAATGCTTCCACTTCAGTGTAGCTTAGATGAGACACATGTTCATAAAAATAAATCACAGAGATGTGGAACTTGTCTACTAAGACATGCTCCTAATGCTTTGCATTTAGTGAAAAAGTGCTCCTCATAAGGTGTGAGGAATATGTCCCAGCAACTTTCCTAATCCGGATATCTTTTCAGGACCAGCTGGAGCTGCTTTACACAGCAGGACCAAACATTGCTGCGGAACGGTAAATAAAAAGTGCAAACCTTTCAGAGCTTTTGAACTGCAAATTCTTTGAAGTGCACTTCTTAACATGCCGCATCGCGTCGTAACTTGTATTTCAGAGTGTCACAGCTACTGTCCCTGGCCACTACGCTGTGCTCTCAGGAATCCTCCAACCTGGGCCTCCCAGACTTCCCTGTGGACAACCTGCTTCCTGCCGTTCATGTGCTGGTAAGACTGCAGCTACTAGCTTGCGCCTTTTTCAAAGGGAGAAAGTCATGAAAACGGAATGTGATACATGTGGTCGCCTCTCTGTTGTTGCAGAATGCTTTCCCTATGCTGTCCTCCCAACAACTAGTCCAGAGACTGTACCCCTACCCCAGCTTCCTGGGCACAGAGGGGTGCACAGCTGTTCAGAGGGTTCTCAGTGTAAGTCACAGCCTGAAGCATCATGATGACCATCGTCATCCGAGTGCATTATGAGTCCACAGACGAGATGAGATTCATCTTCCACCCCTCTTGTTCAGAGATTTGAGCTGTTGGATGGTGGCTCTCAGCCTGCAGCCAGCGTCCTCCTGAATGTGTCCCTGGCCGGGGACCGTGAGGGTCACGCAGACGTCATATCACGAGTTGCAGACAAAGACGTCAGCTTTCAGGTCAGAGATATGCTGTGTCGTGGCAGGAATAGGTATTATCCGAACTTAAAACCTGACTGTATGTGCTTTTTGTTATGAACTTAAACCAGAAGCACTGACTAATGCGTTTCAGTTGAATCTATTGTGTTCTATTGTGACTTTGTCAGCATTACCGGTGAAATAGAGCTCTTTGACTTCTGAGAATAGTGATGCTGATCTTCCTGCCAACCAGTGATGTGTGTTTTCTTTGGGGGCGGTAATTGCTCTCTTCTAACATGCTGTGTTCATACAGTGTCTATTAGATCATTTGATCACACTATTTTTGGAAATCACACTAGATGTGTGTCAGTGATGCTGATTAATGGTGGTTTATTTCAAAGACCACTTTCCCACAGTTTTTCGAGATCAATCAAGCCTTTGGGTGCCCTCTCACACTATGTCGCCTGTCCATCCATCTGCAGGTTCCGGCAGGAACGAAGGAGCTGCGTCCCCTCAACAGCAGCCCCACCTTCATCAGCACACCAAGCCACTCTCGGCTGCTGGCTGAGATGATGCAGTCACACATGGCCAAGGACATATGTCTGATTGGACCCAAGGTAGCTCACACATGATGTGAATCACTCAAAGGCATTGTGCTCTCTTCCCCGATCGAACGACCAATGTTTGTTTCTTTTCCAGGGCTGTGGAAAGTCTGTCATTGCCAGAGAGTTTGCTGATGTGCTGGGTTACAACATTGAGCCACTCATGCTGTACCAGGTAAAAGTGACACATCGAACATTCTACTGTCAGAGAGACTCACAAAGGTTGATCTGTGATGCCATTCTGGAGTTTAGCAGACAATTTGCCCACAGTAGGGCATAAATATTGATTTGAGATAACATCTGCTATGAAGTGGTACTTAAAACAAATAAAGTTGAAGTAAAAATAGTTGAGATAAGGGATTCATCAGAAGAAAATGCTTTTAGCTGGATTATTTGCAAATGGGACACACTTGTCAAGTCTACATCACATAGAAAAGACAGCTTATATGAAATTAGTTCCAAGATAATTAAAGATAATAGTGTTGTTTTACACCATCGTAATTATAATTATAATGCAACCTGAGTTTGCATGAGAATCACTAGCTCCCCCTTAAGCTCAAGCCACTTTGACTGAGTCTGGTCCAAGATACAGGGCAATACAATTCCTTGCTAGTTAGGTTCCTTTGGCTTCAGTCTGAATCCTGCTCTGTCCTAGAATATCCATTGTTGCCATTACTGCAGCTTTGGGCAGAGCAGAGGGCCTGACTGCAGAGTCCCTGCCCCAAAACACAACAATGTTCAATATCATATATATACAATAGATACTTAAATGTTTCCTTGGGGAGGTTGCTCTCAAGAGGCCACTAAGCAACTGAGCCAGGGTGAGTTGCGTTGCTCAGAGGCACTTCAGATGTGGAGGGAATAAATCGCAGTCTAAGATTTCCCAGGTGGCGTTCACACATCTCCCTATCTGGGGAAAGCCCTTGTAAATGATGGATAAAGCTGCATGTGTGAGAAGGGCTCAAGTACCCTTGGACAAAATACTATAGTGCTCCTGACACTGTGTCCTCCTCAGGGAGTGGTTACTGCTCCCAGAGGAGCAGACCTTCCATGGGAGCCTCTGCCACTAGTATCTGAATGTGTGAGTGAGTGAATGGGACTTGTGCTGTAAAATTGCCTGGAGTGGTCATGAGGCGTAGAAAACACACTATAGAAGGAGTGGTCCATTTGGCCACATCTTGTTGGTAATTCACTGACTGGAAGATAAAGACCACTGAGCTCCTTCCAATCTATTTGTCTCCACATGTAAAGCTTTGATGAACCTCCCTGCTTGTGTGTGTTAGCGGTCTGATGATGCTTGTGCAGGAAATAGTTTTACTGAAGCCTTATGTGTCGATGCATCATGCTGCTGTTGCGCATATCCATCTTAGCTGCTCTCAAAATACCATTTTTGACAAAGTAACTATTAAAGCCATAATATGTGTTGTCGTGTGTCAATCAGTGTCAGAAACAAAAGAAACCCTCACCATTATCATCATGATTTATCCGTATAAGGTGGTGGTTCTACGAGAGGTTTGTGTGTCGCCTCGGGGCTGGAGGGAAAACTGTTGTTGGATGCACCCAAACAGCAGCTCAAAGTATGCAGGCTTCTTGGACATCCAGGCTGGAGTACCGTGGAGGGCTCCAGCAGGGGCATGGTGGGTACTGGGTAACTTGAATGCGCATGTCGGCAGTGATGGAGATGCCTGCATAGGTGTAATTGGGAGGCACGGTCTCCCTGCTCAGAACTCAATAAGTGTTTTTATCTGTGCTGGTCACAGTTGGTCAATAATGAACACAGTGTTCAAACAATGGGATGGTCATAAGGAGGCCGATGGACTTTGATCGGTTTTATAATTATATCATCAGACCTTAGGCCGTGTGTTTGGACTCTCGAGTAAAGAGAGGGGCAGAGCTGCCACCTGATCAACATGTGGTAGTGAGCTGTGTTAGGTAGTGGGAAAGAGTCAGAGAAAGACCTGGTAAGCCCAAATGAGTGAAGTGGGTAAACTGGGAAGAGGAACCCCTTGTCCAATGTAACTCCCACCTATGAAGGAGCTTTTCCCTCATCCCTGTGGAGGCAGGGGGTATCGAACCTGAATGGTCGATGTTCAAAGCTGCAGCATTGCCGCATTGCTGAAGCTGCTGCTGCGTCCTGTGGTCTCAGGATCCTATGAGCCTGGACTTCTGAATCCCCCACACCCACTCTCTATTACAGAGACAGAGCAGGAGGATGATGGGGTGAGGTCATTGCAGTAGTCAAACAATTCCACAGTGGCAAGGCCCCAGAACAGACAGGGCATTACACTATTCTGCCTTCTGGGGAAAGTTTTACTAAAAAAGGGAGCTGGAAAAGAGGGTCCATCCATTTCTTGAACCGCGGATTGAAGAGGGACAGTGTAAATTCTGTCCAGGTCATGGAACAAAGGACCAACTCTTTCGTCTCACAGGAAGGATCCTGTGCGACAAAAGAATTGGTCCTTTGGAGGGAGCCTTGGAGTACTTGATTCAGCTCAACTCGACTCAACTGTAACAGTTCATAACAGATGTTATCTCAAGGCACTTCACAACGTGAGCAACAATATGTACGTCGTAAAAAAATAACCTTGCCTCAGACCATTGCAAAGGCTGAGGAATAACTTCCAAGAAAAACCCTGACTGGAAAAAAAAGGGAGAAACCTCACAAGCAAGACAGTATACAGAGATATGTATATTGATGACTTGCAGTATAGATTATAGGTCAGAGGTGGAATCAGTCCAGAGGAGTAAAAGTGCATGCAACAGGAAAGGCCCTTGGTAGCTGAAGGCCCTGGATCTAAATCTAGACTTAGAGATTCTTGGAACCACAAGTAGGACTGCATTCAGCGAACAGAGTGTCCTAGTAGGGCAGTAGGGTTTTATCAGGTCTGAGATATAAGAGGGTGTCGGACCATGAAGAGCTTTATTATATTCAAGGAGAGGGATTTTGAACTGAATCCTGAATGGTACAGACGCTATGACGTCTTATGTAGAGTCACATAGGTGTTTTGGACCTATCAGCAGCAGCACTCGTTTTTTTCAGAAGGAGAAAGTTATGGGTCATCCAGGCCTTAATGTCAACAAAGCAGGATTGAAGCTGCTGTGGATGATTTTGTTCAGCTGGCTTGATAGATAGATTTAATTGGGTGTCGTCAGCATTGCAGCGAAAATCTATTGAGTGATAAACTGAAGAGAACTGGACCAAAAACAGATCCTTGTGGAACCCCATGACTGACTTTGGTGCATAAAGAATGATTATCATTGACATGCACAAACTGACACCGGTCTGAAAGACAGGACCCAAACCAGTCTAAAGCAGTGGCTCTGATTCCAAGTAGATATTCCAATCTCTTATGTAAGATGTGGTGGTCAACTGTATCAAAAGCAGCAGTAAGATCTAACAGACAAACTCTGAAACAAGACCATGGTCAGATGCCATCAAGAGGTCATTATGTCATTTAACCAGTGCAGTCTCAGTTCTATGAGTCATTCCAAAACCGGATTGGAAGGACTCAAATAAGTTATTCTTATCAAGTTGTTCACAGAGCTGATTGGCAATGATTTTCTCTAAGATTTTTGAGATGAAGATAAGATTGGAGATCGGCCTGTATTCACTAGAATTTCCAGATCAAGTTTTATTAAGGAGAAGTTTGATTATGGCAACTTCGCCTCCTTAAGGGAGCACTTCCTTGAACAGCTTAGTGGGAATTGGGTCTAGGAGGAAGTTCGATGATTTAGAGGAGGAGATGATGGTAGTCAGCTGATGGAAGTCAATGGAGACAAATGAAGATAGTGACCTATCTGTATTTCCAGCTGTATCATGAATAGCTGCTATAGGGGGTAAATTAATTGCAGTTGATGCTAGGTGGTTGTTAATTGCTTGTCTGATTGTTATAATTTTGTTAGTGAAAAAACTCTTTAAGTCACAGCTGCTGAGATGTGTGGGAACACACTGCTCAGTGGTGTTATGACTGAGTCAGCCTGGCTACAGTACTGAAAAGAACCTGGGGTTATGCTTATTGTCCTCAATTAGAGAAGAATAGTATCTGGCTCTGGCATTACAGCCACCCTATATGTTTTTAGGCTATTTTTCCAGGTCTAACAAATATTGTTGTTTTTGGTCAAGCGCCATTTGTTGTGGGTGCAACCGAATCGAGAGTTTCATGAAGAGAGCCTACAAAGCTATCAGTGAGGTGATCAGTGTACGAGGGGCTAGGGCTTTCATAACAGAGAAGAGCCAAGAGGCAGAGGAATAGCTTCCTTAAAGTTTGCTAAACCGCTGTCAGTCAAGTGTCTTGTGTATATACTGCTTTTCTTATCCACATGGCCAGCTAGAAGAAAGTTAAAAGTGATTAAAGAGTGGTGAGATGTTACTGGATCAGGGGGAGAAACGGTCAGGTGTTTAATTTCAACACCATAAGTTAGAACAAGGTGCAGGGTGTGATTGAAGCAGTGCGTGGGTTCATGCACATGCTGAAGCCAATGGACTTGACTATAAAGGTGAATGCTGTCCTTCAGTTATCGCTGACTACATCTACATGAATATTGAAGTCCCCAACAATAATGATTTTATCGGTTTTGAGGGATAAGCTTGAGAGAAAATCTGAATAAGGGTCTGGAGCCCAATACACTATGAGTAGGACAGGTAGCTGTGTCTTCCAGCTTTGGTGAGTCAAGCTGATGGCAAGGCTTTCCAATGAATTATAACTAATATTAGGTTTAGAAGAATGGAGAATTAATAGACAACGGTCAAAGACGGCTACCACCACATCTCCACGGCGAGAGCATCAAGGGACATGGTAATTAATGTGGCTAGAAGGAGAGACCTCATTTAGGCTAACATAATCACCCTCATAAAGTAAAATTTCTGAAAGACACAACACATCAATGTTGTTGCCAGAGATGAATTAATTTATAAGAATGGCTTTGGAAGACAGGGAGCGGATATTAAGTAATCCACATTTAATACTCCTGTATTGCAGAATGACCGTGGAACTCCTAATTTTTTGGTTGTTAAGAGTTGCTCCTCTGCTGTTAAATTTGGACAGTCGCGGAACAGACACAGTCTGTATGGGGTTTTCTGTGGGTAACTGAATAGAGGGAAGCACAGAGAAGTGTGTTAAACTGCAACTCTGCCTCCTGGTCTCAACTCTGAGTCAGGGTGGGGGGGACCAATACACTTGGCCAAGTTTCTAGAGAGATGTGTAGTCCCTCCTAATGAGACCAGGTCTACCCCAGAAAGTTAGCCAATTATCTACAAAGCCCATATCATTTGCAGGGGAGTACAATCTCCCAGTCCACATGATCGAATTCCCAGGGATGATCTGTGGGAGGTGCTGCAGGAGTATGTGGTGAAGGGGTCTCTTCTCGGGGTCATCCAGCCCTTGTATGTTCTTGTAGTTCTTGCCCCAAGTAAAGGAGTTCAAGTATCTTGGGGTCTTGTTTACGACTGATGGAAAAATGGAGTGGGAGATAGACTCAAGAATCAGTGCAGTGGGTGTTGTATTGCAGTCCCTCTGTATCATTGTGACAAAACAAGGGTTGGGCCAAAAAACAAAGCTCTCTAAATCCTGGTAAATCCTCGTTCTTACCCTCATGAGCATTGGGTCATGACTGAAAGAACAAGATCGTGGATGTACTCTGCTGAGATGGGTTTTCTCTGTAGGGTGCCTGGGGTCTCCCTTAGAGACTGGGTGAGAAGCTCAGTCATCTGGGAGGGACTATGCTTGGAGCCTAGGAAATAAACCAGTGGAGGTGGTTCGGGCACCTTGGTAGGATCCCACCAGGGTGCCTTGCGAGGGAATTGTTCCTGGCATGGCTAGCTGGAAGGAGACCAGATGGAGAGATTATATGTCCCCACTGGCCTGGGAATGCCTGGGGATCCCTCAGTCAGTTAGCCAATATTGTAGTGGAGAAGGAAGTCTCGGGCTCTTTGCTCAAGCTGCTATCACCACAAAGCAACTTCAGATAAGTAGTTCATGATCGATTGATGGTTGGATGGATGGATCATCCGTCTACTCAATCACCAAACCTGGTTTGGTCTTAATCAAGGATAAACTCTGCACAGATGTAAAGATACGTTATGGTGACTGGCAACATTATGACTTGTAAAGTCCCACTTCCAGCATTGCTTTTTACCACACGTGTATACAGTATGTATGTATGCAATGGTTGTCTTCTAGGACATGACAGCGAGAGACCTCCTCCAGCAGAGGTACACTCTCCCTAATGGAGACACAGCCTGGAGGCCATCCCCTCTGGTCACTGCTGCCATGGAGGGTAAGCTGCTCATCCTGGATGGGATCCACAGGGTCAACCTTGGCACCCTCACTGTGCTGTCCAGGTACTATACTTACTGTACGCCTCTCCATCAACTGCTCCCAGCAATGCTTCTGGAATGCTGACATATGGTGCAATGACAAACACAGATGCATAAATGACATGTGACATATACAGTACATACAGTACATGACAAATCCTCTTGGGGGTCATTCCACTGTGTTTTTATGTCACAGGCTCCTTCATGACAGGGAGTTAGATCTGTACGATGGGACCAGGCTGCTGAGGTGGGACAGATACCAGATGCTAAAGGAACAACTTCAGCTCAGCGACCAGCAGCTGCAAGACAGGTATACACAGACATGCACACACACACACACACACACACACCCTATGTGTGGTATGGCTATTCAGTTGTGATAGCTGTTATTATGTGGAGCGACTTGAAATCAGAATTTGAGAGTAAGCTGGTTGGCAAAGAATCTGTTCATGCAGCTGGACAAACGGTACAGAATTGTGTGTCGATGGTCCTCACAATAAGTTACATCTGGAGAGTTGTACACGCAAGAACACTCAGAGAAAAGGTTCCTGTGTTCTGGGCTAGAGGTTCTGATTTGTAGGAAAGAAAGCTGCATTATTTATTTATTTATTTTGGCGGGAAGTGTTTGGAGAGATTGTTGAGGCGTGTGTGTTATGATAATAGGTGGCTCTCTCAAAAGGCTGGACACTGCCAGTGAACAACAGAACCCATGTGGCGGAAGTTTCAGATGTAGATCAGATGCTGTGGTGGCAGTAAAATGGGACAGGAGGGAGATAGTGTTAGCTTTAGAAATGTATGTCTAAGAGAGTAGCATGTTAATGTGTGGGTAGGAATGGCCTAGTTGTGTAATTTGTGGCCACACAATCAGACTGAGTGTTTTGTTCTGGACAGACTACCAGACTCCAAAGACACTAAAAACCGCTGAAATCTGACAAAGGGAGAACAAATGTGTGTCTGAGATAGTGGGGAGGAACTATGGTTAGGAATGGACACATTCAGTAATAGGTTGATTTTATTGAAGAATGTTAAACAATAGCTATTAAAAATCTTTTGGCATGCTTTACGTGATTACCTCTATTTGAAGTGTGTGTGTGTGTTTGTGTGTGTGTGCGTATGCACATGTGTGTTCTGAATCTTAAAAGGCCACTTAAGCTGACAGGAAGCGTGTGGTGGGACGTCAAGGTTGGAATAAACCCACTTCCTCATCCTCCACTCCTGTGGCTCAGACAAAATGTGTATGTGGCGCGCTTGTGTCCATTTGTGTATGTGTGCCCACCAGGATTAAGAGATGCAAAAAAGTTCCCAAGCCATAATTTGTTTATCTGTTTATCATACTATTCTGAATTTTCAAAACAGTGGCAAAGAAATGTGAGCGAGAGAGAGCAACAAGCAGAAAATAACTGATGGGCTTTGATTTCACCAGGATGGACGATAGACCAAACCAAAAACTTCAGTTAACTGTTTCCTGTCCTGTTTATTTCTTAAAACAGAACTGTGAGGTCTGACTCTAAAGAAGCAGTGAAATTGTTGAAGTTTACCAATCACATTTGGATAAAGCATGTTTAAATTGAATTTATGTAACTGACAGCATCACAAGACTGACTGAAGAGAGCAAGACTGGGAGAGTGTGTGTACGTGGTTGCTAGAGAGAGAGAGAGAGAGAGAGAGAAAGAGAGAGAGACAAGCCAAACTGAAACTTTCCCTAACCATGCCTTCGATTGAGGAATACACTGCATGAACACACTAGATTTGAGCAGCCTGTCATAACTCCTGGTGATGTATGAAATGCCAGTAACTTTTTATACAGTTGCTGTGGACATGATTTCTGGATGGCTCCGGGTGTTCCTGTTGCACTGTGTGCGTTTGTGTGGGTGGCAGAGATGGACTCGGCTGTCCTCTTGTATCAGGGGATTGCGCAACCAGCTGTCCACAGTCATGCTCTTGTCCCTGACATAGATTCAGTGGGGCACATACGCGGTCATCTTCCACGTTGAGTATTGCTTTTATGTGATGTGTGTGTGTGTGTGTGTGTATTTTCAGGTCAATCGTCCCGATCCATCCGTCCTTCAGGGTGCTGGCCCTAGCAGAGCCCCCGGTGGTTTCTGCCAGCAGCACCGGCAGCACCGGCAGCAGCAGCAGCAGCAGGAGTCAGCAGTGGCTAAGCCCGGAGCTGCTCACCATGTTCCTTTACCACACTGTGCCGCCCGTGGCAAAGGCAGAGGAGATGGACCTCATCCTGGGACTGGTCAGACACACACAGCACGCAAACACGCCACGCACGCAGCACGCTCTACAGTCTCATAAAGAAATGGATCATGCAATTTCCTCAGAATTCAGTAACCCCAGAATTACACATCATGTACAACTACACTGCAACTGCAGTGTGATGTATAGCCAGCGTCGAGTGTGATTCTTCAATTTACACTGCATGGGAATTCTTCAATTTACACTGCATGGGAATGCAATGGCAGAACCAGGCCGCTCTCACAAGCGATGAGAGGATTATGATGCCTCGTTGATGTAGTCGAGTTAAATATGGTGTGGTGCCGAGTTGGGTGAAAAAATGGCCAGACGTTTGCTGAATGCTGAATGCTCCTGATGTGGCCCATCAGTGCCCTGTAGTCCATCAAAACAACAACCCAGTCCTGTTGGCAAAGTGTCCGTAAAACTGATGGTGGAGTGATGGACAAGTGACGGAAGTGTTATACTGGTTGGTGTCGGTTTGTAAATGGCAGTCCTTAAAGATCCATGTTCCCAAAGGTGGTAGCTCTAGCTTAGACAGAATTCTTTTTGATATTATGTCTATAGAGAGATGCAGAACGTACAGAGCACACAGGCAGAGAGCAAGATTAGTGTGGCTGAAACATTGGTGTTACGTAGCGTGCATCTTAAGCGTCATTAAAACGTACACTGGGCTGTTGGGATTTTCTGGGCCGTATTCCGTTTTCATTCACCTGAAAATCTTTGCAAACACATAGCGAACAGACCGCATGGTCTGCACATCTCCCGGTTCATCAGGCACATCGAGCAAATACTAATGCCTTCTGGTCCAAAAAGTGCCGCAGTGAATCCTCCATGCACAAAGACCATGATGCTGAGCTCTTACTCAAACCTTATGAAAGAGCTGCCGATCCAACACAAGGACTGTCTTAGACGCTGCACTTTGTGCTGCCGCACTGTCCTCCACCGTCCTTCCTGTTTTTAACGTCACTTTGATTCGTGAGTTTGGGTGAAAAGTCACTCTCAATCATATATGACATGATTACAAAGCAATACTTGTTCACAGCAAGAAAAAAAAAAGACATTGAATCAGGATATTTGCAACTTAATGGCCTAGATCCCTCTTCAGCAGTTCTGTTCTCTTCTCACCTTTCAGTCTCCCAATGTTCCAAAGGAAGCAGCGGAGCAACTACTGCACCTCACACACAGCCTGCGCAGTACAAACAACCCCACAGTAAGTGCTCAGGGGTGTGCTGCTGCCACTTTCTCGAGGTGTGTGATGGGAGTAATGAATTTGCGGTCGGTGTGTGTGTGTTCAGGCCCAGTCGCTGGCCTCCTCTCTCTCTACCAGACAGCTGCTGAGGATCTGTCGCCGGCTCTCCCAGTACCCACAGGAGAGCATCTTCCATGTTGTGAACAAAGCTTGTCTTTCCAGGTACTCACACATGTACACACACATATATATATATATATATATATAACACAACAAATGTTTAGATTAGATCAGTGTCAGTGGAAGAAGTGAGCTGTTGCTGAATGTGTGCGTCAGGTTCCTGCCCAGTCTGGCCCGGGCCTACCTGGAGAAAAGCCAGTCCAACTGCTCCATACAGGACACAGTGGATCCTGCACACACCCGGGACCTCCGCTGTAAGTCCCCGTCAGCTGCCTGTGTGACATTTGATCAGCCAGCCACTGTTTGTGGTGCTTTTCACGTCATTGGTTTCTCTTGCTATTTTAGAGTTTATCTGGTTTAGGCTCAAGCCTTCATGCTTCTCCACCTGTTTGATCAGTTTCAGTGTCATATTAAACTTTAGCATGACGTGTTGAATTCTTATACAAGAAGGCATTGATGGTTTACGCGTACACACACACACAATCGCACACACACCACACACTAATGCAGTCACCTCCTCACTCCTATTTCCAAGGTGTGGTAAAAGATGGTGTGCTGACGATTGGCAGTGTGTCGTCTCCGGTCTATAACCCCAACGAGAAAATCAAAGTTCCAGATGTGCTCTTCTACGATAATCCACAGGTAATGACACCTCGTGACACCTAATGACACCTTCACAATCAGATATATGCCATGAATCAGGCCTTGAAATATATGCCAGTCTAAACTAAATCTGTAAATATTGACTGTGGGATTGCGGGAGAGGGCTGGAAAAGACAGTAATGACCCAGATTTGATCACAGAGGGAAAATGTTGGATTAGAAACATTGTTTTTTTTTTGTCCCTCTCAAACCGGAATACTCATCCCTGCAATATCTCTTTAAATCAGATTCTACAGTACATCAGTGGAAAATACAACATCCAGCCCCCAACTTCTCTTTCTTGTTTTTATTAATACGGATCATCATACAATCATTTCATTCTAAAAGATTTGGCTTTTAGTCCTGGTAGTACTTGTCTCTTTCTTGGTTCTCCCTCCCAGTCCCATTTCAGATGAGCTGGACTTGTGGCCGGGCAGTGTGGTTGAACTTATTGATGACTTTCACTTGTTAACAGGGCTATCTATCCTAAATTCAATTCAATACCTCTCTATTGGATCGGCTTGTGCAGGAGGACGCCTTTTATTGATTTCATTGACGTAAGCTGACCAGTGGTTGTGGTTAGCTTTAGAATCAGTGCACCACAAAGCAAGAGCGCCGCAGAATAACCTCAGCAGACTTGCTCATTTCCCATCTGGTAACTTTCAGCCTCCATAAATAAGACATACATATCAGCGTTATTCAGGGAGTGAAAATGCAGGGAGGCGTCAAATGGGACAAAACTCTTGCAAAGCTTGCAACATATTTTCTGGACATTCCTCTCAGTCCTACTTGTGTGGTGCTTCTATTTTCAGTGCTGAGGCCGACTCAGCTTTCAGCATATATAGATGGAAAGGCAGTGTGTTAGAAAAACCCAAGCACCTGATCCAGGAATCAAGTTTAACTAAGGACTGTGATCTTCAGTCAAATAACAACTCAAACTTATAGTGATGTTACCTTTACCAGCACAAATGCTACCTGACGGTAATGACTCATATCTGGCCCAACAGATGCAGCAGTTTAGTTTGGTCCGCGGCTATTGTGCACTTCAGCATCTGACTAACCGAGTTCACACTCGTCAATGGCACTGTTGGATAGTTTAAGAGGCTTCTGCACATATAAGGTTTGAATGAAATTACATGACTGTACAAGGCTGCCTATGTTGACTTGATCCATAAGAACTCAATATCAATCTGTATCTTTGATCGCGTGATCTGAGGAAATGATGCCTCAATATCTCCTGGCAATACTGATGATGCTCTGCGACCCAGATTAATCTCTCTGCCACTCTTGTTCTCTCTGCCCCCATTCTGCCCTTTTTCCTCTGCCTGCTTGAATTGGAGACTGAAATAAGAGAGAGCAAAGAGATGGCCTACTTTGAATGACCTGTTTTAGGTCCTCCGAGCAGAAGCACAGTTATAAAACGTAGAGATCAAGCAGAAGGACAAAGCAAAGCTGTGTGATTCAAATATTGTTTTTCTTCTCTGTGTTTTCCGTAATGTGAATTTCAAATCATCAGAGTGCCCATCTGTCTTTTTGATGTAGTGAGTGAGTGAGACTACTTCCTTTTTCTTAAATCTCTTCTCAGCACATGATGGTGATGGAAGACATGCTGAAAGACTTTCTATTAGGAGAACACCTTCTTTTGGTTGGAAACCAGGTGAGTTGCACAAAGACAATCATCTCGAAAACCTCTGACTTCATCCCTGCCCTTGTAGACGTGTGTGTGCAAAAAATAATCCTGTCAGGACCAAGGGGCCACGTCCAGACTGAAAACAAAGCCAACACAACTTCCAATGGCTACCTGAGGCTACCCCAAAGCCCTCTACAGCCAATGTCCCCATTTATGACAACTGTTTGGAGGATGATTTTTTTTTCCACAGTTCCCTCCTTGAAGTGAAATTGAGGCTAAAGTAGTACATAATTTAGGCTGTTGCTGTTTAGCAGCCAGCCTTCATTTGGCCAGCCTCAGCTCCATCCACAATCCACCCACTCTCCACCTCTTTGGCCTGTTTTGAATTAGCTGGGAGAAAAGCCACTGTCATGTGAAATTAAGAGTTTGAAGACACGTACGCAACACAGAAGAATTATGAAACGCGCTCTCTGCACCCTGATGTCTCTCCCCAACCCCATTGGTTCACAGCTCAGCTGACTGTGGAAAAGGACAGAATCGTAGTCCTTTAACAGAAACACTGCTGCACTGGTTGCTTTGACAGGGAGGAGAGGAGGAGGAGGAGGAAGAGGTGGATGGAGTGAAAGTGGACATGCTGTACTGCCAGCTGAGGAGAGGCTGGTCTGCATGTGTTCTAGCATTAATGTTCATGGCTGCACAGACACGTGACAGAGACTGAGTGGGAGAAGCCATTTGCAAATGCGAGTCCATGAGCGTGGCTGGGCTGAGCTGAGACATTAGGAGCTGTCAGAGCCGCTTACTGGGAGTGTGACAGAGTGGCTGAGAGCCTCAGCAGCCTCTGTGGGAGTCCCAGAGAGCAGCCCCTGTCAGAACAGTGCAGCATCAAAACACTGGCAGCACCGGGAACACCCAGCTGCTGCATTCACACTGGTGATTGTAAAAAGTTCTCTTCCTTTCTTCTTCCACAGGGTGTTGGTAAGAATAAAATAGTGGACCGCTTTCTCCATCTCCTCAACAGGCCCAGAGAGTACCTTCAACTCCACAGGTGAGGGGGGGGGGGGGGGGGGGGCAAGTGTCCTGCTCAAAGCTCTTCAACTAAAGTTGCGGGACAGCAAGGTTTAAACTCTGTATTACTCTAGGAGGTCATTCTTTGATGAAAACATTTATAATGTGATGTATTTGAGGAAACCTTCCCATCTGTTGTCAGCTGCAGCATAGCCCACAGGTCATTGTACGTATTCATTGAGCCTGAAGGAGTGGTTCTTTCCAGGTGATATCTCCAACTTGCTTTTACTATTATTCTTCAGTGGTTACTGTCAGTATGCTCCAAACAGTCGTGCACTCCCATCCTCCTTTGTGATTGTTTCGTTTTGTACAGTTTTCTGTAACAGTGCAGTAGTGGGAATTCAGTCTCTTCCACTCCGAACAACGAGCTTGGCTTTGTTTATAGATAGATAGAGATGGATAGAGATACTTGATTGATCCCAGAGGAAATTGAGGAATGAAACACCAGAATGACGAATGACCCCCAGATTTAAGCACTCAATATTCTCCTTCGCACATGCACAGTGTGAGTATGTATACCAACAACATCATGACTCCGGAAGGAACTATATCTTGCGATGTCAATTGGGGATAATTTCCTACAGAGTCTTCTTGTAAGCACACAAGGATTCTGAGTGACCGAAAGCTCCGGTCATTCGGGATTCATTGAACCATAGCTATATTTGTAACTTTCATTCTATTTCATCCCCGCTGATTGCCAGAGGCGGTGCTTTAAGCGCTGAATGACTTATACCAGCAAAGTCACAAGGAATCTGGAATACCACCCCTCAATGTGAAGTATCAGAGGGCTCCTGCGGCTACATTCACCTTGTAAAATCTAGAGAACATGTCTGGCACAAATGGCCTCTGGGGCCACTTCCCTGTGGGCATCCCATGATGTAGCAACGGGGGGGGGGGGACTTCGGAGTACCAGCTGAATCAGATGGAGCGAAGGTGTCCTGGCCAATGCAGCTGGTCGTTCCTGCCAGGGTGAACCATAAAGGGCAGTGGGTCGACTCCTCCAAGGCAAATAGATACACTTCTGCTTTGCTGAAGAGACCCCAAATGATTTGTACCACCATTGGAGGGAGGCACCACTCCCCTGCTGGAGGTCTCTGCCGGGAGAGAAAATCTGCCAGGCAGTTCTGCTCCCCTGGCAGGTACATTGCCCGCAGGCCGATCAGGCAAGGAGCAGCCCATGTGAGGAGGTCCCTCCAGCAGCTCTGTAGACCTTGTCCCACCCTGATGGTTTATATGGTATACAGTTGAGGTGTTGTCTGACTGTTTCAGCATATGCTTGCCCCTCAGGCATGGTAAAAAATATCTGAGGGCGCGAGGGAACTCCAGCACATTGATATGTGCATCTTGGTCGTCTACAGACCACTGGCCCTGGGCCATCCAACTCTGCCAAACTGCACCCCAGCCTGACGGGGAGGCATCTGTTGTGACAATCTCTCTGCGAGTTGGAACATCGGGACACCCTGGAGCATTTAGGACCGGTCCCTCCATTGGGACAGGGCAAGGCTGGCCTGCAGCAACACCCTGATCTCCCTGCATTTGTTCCGTCTGGCATCTAAGTGGAAGCCATTCAGGCACCTCTGCAGGGGGTGCAACGACAGCAGGCCTAGACGGACTACTGCTGAGACAGATGTGAGCTTGCAGAGAAGGTTGAAGGAATGTGCCATAGGTCAGCCAGCAGCCTTACTGGAACACATTGAGAAGATGCAGGATGTGGTAGACATGGTGGGGGGCCGGTGTGGCCGTCATCACGACACTGTCCAACGCCAGTCTGATAAAGGACGTGGTCTGGGATGGCACTAGGCAGCTCTTCTCCATGTGGACCCTGAGCCCAAGGCTGGTCACGTGGGACAGGAGTGGTGCTGTGTCTCGGACGCCTGGGCCTGGGATGGTGCACAGACCAGCCAGTCGTCCAAGTATGGTAGAATCTTCATGCCCTGGGCCTGGAGAGGCATAAGGGCTGCCGCCACACATCTTGTAAACACCCTATGGGAGAGGGAGAGCCCAAAAGGCAGCAGCCTGAACTGCCAGTGGCGGTATCGGCAGGCATATCGCAGAAACCACCGGTGTCACCGAGCAATGAAGACGTGGAAGTAAGCGTCGTTAAGGTCAATGGATGTGAACCACTCTCCCTGTGCCACCATTCACAGGACATCTGCTGTGGTTAGCATATGAAATTGCATGGTTTTGAGGAACCTCTTTCGCCCCCCCGAGATCTAAAATCGGGCAAAATCCGCCATTCCTCTCCTGGGGTCCGAAATTACCTGGCGGATGCATGGGCAAGTGAAAGGAAAGTCCAGGGCTGACCTCTGTACGGGACACTGGGCATCGCTGCAACCAGTGGGGCGGGTTGGTGTGAGGAGCAGCTGAGGGGCCTGCAGACCTGCTAGCAGAGGGAGCCGTTCCCTTAAGGTTACACCTGATCTCTCCAGCCCGAATGGCGAACTGACTGCGAGAGCCAAACCTGGCTGCGAGCCTGCACCAGGGTGGACGTCATTCGTTCATCAGTTCTCTGGTTATCAGGGCAAATGCCTCGAGTGAGGCATCACAAAAGGAAGCGGCCTCAGTCATCACGCCGCCCTCCCTATGCAACCTGCACATGCTCCAGCCTCATAAGCTCTGTTGAGCTTATGGCAGGGGCACTCCACTACCCGGCTTACCCACCCTGCGAGGTAACACAATCAGTAATTCAGAGATCGTCGTCACAGCTCCGCCGACAATGGTCACGGGGCCACCAGCGACTGCATATACAAGAAAGCAAGCTCATCCAGCTCGATCCAGCTCTCAAGCAACTTGTGTGTGAGAAGAAAAAAGGAAATGATCCCCGGTTGACAGCGGAAGATAAAGTCCCTTCCAGGGTCACGAGTGATGTTGGTATACGTACTCACACTGCACATGCGAAATAGGGGACATATTCAGTGCTTAAAGCACCGCCTCTGGTGGTCAGCAGGGATGAAATAGAACTGGTTCCAGTGAGATATGCAGTGCATTTAATAGACGTGTGAGCTGCCATTATTTCCATAAAGGTAGTGGAAAACGGTGTTGGTAATGAGTGAATGAGGCCATCCCTCTCCAGAGCAAGGACTTGACATGTCATTCTTAAAGGAGACTTATTTGAATAAGCTTTAGCCACCAGGGATTCACTCCTTCCAGAAATTCTCTCTGGACCACACCTCAGAAAAATTAGGTCAGAGTTGCTCAGCCATAGATCATTGTGTTGTGCGTTGAGAAATCAGCCTTGCCGTGGGATCAGTCACAAGCGGAGATGGGTCTGTATCGATCTAGGCACAGATAAGAAGAGGCACGGTTTCTGAGTCCAAGGCTCTAACGGGCAGCAAACAAAGTTACAATGCCAATGTAGTCGTCACTTAGACACGTGAAAAAAATAATGTACATGAAATGAGACCAAATCTATGGTCAGTCATCAACAACCCACCGAGTACACCTGTAGAAGTAGTGGACGTCTGGTCTGGGCCTGTGTGCGTGTTTACTTTGTCAAAGTCATCTGAAAGTGGAAATGGAGCAGAGCATGTATGTGGCCTGGTTTGCTGCCGTAGCAGCAGCTAATATTAGAGCCTAGCAGAGGCTGGGAGAGCTGGCTGTGTAGCTTTTGGGAGTCTGTGACTGAAAGTCTACAGAGATGTGACTCAGAAAGGCAAGAGGGATGCAGGCGGCAAGGAAGGAAAGTAGGACAGCTCCTGGGTCATGCTGCAACATATCAAGGAGAGACAGAGACATGCTGGTGAGAGGGCTGCTAAGAGAGAGAGAGAGAGACAGAGAGAGACGAAGGGGTAATTTTGGACACCGCCAGGGACTCAAAGCTGTGGGGAAAATGCTGGGGAGACTTCTGTGTTGCTGATGTGTTAAACCCCAGCCAGTGTCACAGTACATGTTTACCCATATGTATGTGCTCAGAAAATGAAATTCAGGTAAAAAAAAAAAATTTATAAAACTGCACGCAGAAACAAAACGTGTGTTTACAATGGTTCACATTCAAACTGGGATAACAGACTTTCTACATCATGCACATTCAGGAGCCTGGGAGGGGGGATACAATCAGATATGACCAGGTTACTCACAGCTGGGAGTGAAACTGAGGAGAGAGAGTTTGAGCAGGGACAGGCCTATAGCTGTACATCCTGCTTTGATATTTAACCTGTTTTTTTTTTGTTTTATTTGCTCATCCAGGGATACCACTGTCCAGACTCTGACCCTGCAGCCCTCAGTCCAGAATGGCATCATCTTGTATGAGGACTCACCACTGGTCAGTTACTGAAAGGATTATTCCCATGTATTAAGCACACAGTGCTCACAGTGAACCTTACCCTGTCCTATAATGTGAAAGCTTCCTGGAGCCTGTTGGTTCAGTGTCGTGGACCAGAAAAGATTACGATTTCTACAAATACATTTTTGGGTGGACATAATGTGAGGAATCACTTACAATTTCTGTGCCTCCTGTCACATCAGACAAGGTTGGGTTTCACGCTACATTTAACACAGATGATGATAGTTTGTGTGTGTGTGTGTGTGCGTGCGTGCGTGCGTGCGTGCCCGTGTCACAGGTGAAATCGGTGAAGCTGGGTCATATATTGGTGATTGACGAGGCCGATAAAGCCCCCACAAATGTGACCTGTATCCTGAAAACCTTGGTGGAAAGTGGAGAAATGATCCTGGCAGATGGACGGAGAATCGTCTCAGGTATGCGTGCGTGCGTGCGTTAACACCTTCACAGTAAACACCCTCCAGAAAGATCCATCATCTTAGCGCCACACACATGCTGTAGGCTGGAGGCTGGGACTCTCACACTCCAATGGCGAAACCAGGATGCCACCTCCCAGAGAGATATAATTAGATGAAGTGGGACCATGAAATGGATGATGTAAGAATTCAATGTTCACGAGCCAACACAATTGGATCATCTGAAATGTAAAACCGCATTTTCCAAATCATTTCATAGAAGCATAATAGTTGCTGACAGCTTGTTCATTCCTGGGAGGCTCTTCCTCCTACATGAACGTAAACGATCTTGAGTCAGTAAACAGATTTTGAGACAACTCCTGATGCAGTCAGGAGTTGCGGAGGAGAAATCAAGTTTATTTATTTTAACAAATCACATTTTGCTCAAAGTTACAAAGAAGAAGGGGATGTTAATGTTGAGTTGGAAGCTGCACTTTGGTGGAGCAGCAACAGAACTGATCCTTCCCCAGGATCGGCAATCATTAAAGTATTATTTGAAGCCCAGAATAAAGCTGCTTAAAACAAAAACTGAACTGGAGCAATACTTTGAGGAGAAACATACCTAAGTATGCAGCATTTGAGACCTCATGTCAGCCAACCAGGCTTGTCATTTCATTTCCTAACAACTGTATGTCTGTGTTTTCTTCAAAAGATTCCCGCGAGGCTGCAGGGAGACCCAACACCATTGTCATGCATCCAGATTTTAGGATGCTTGTCCTGGCTAACAGACCTGGTTTTCCCTTCCTTGGCAATGACTTTTTTGGAGCTTTAGGTATAAAGACATGCACACAACACCCACTTCTAGCAGCAGCTCTTTTTAAAGGAGCGAAAAATGCAGAAAGACAGAACAATTAAAGCTCATTAAAGTGAACAGTGAAAAAGTGGCATAAAAATACAAGAAACAAGCCAGAAGACCAAGGTCTAGGACTCAACAGAAGTAACACAAGCTTGCGCAGGGCTAAGGCTAATATACAGAGAACAAGAACTGCCAAAGAATGACCCAGAAGACGAGACTTAAATACATAGAAATCAAAAAGCATGATGGCCAGCTGGGCAGACACAGGGCAGTTAATTCAGAAAAGCCCAAGACAGTTAGGAAACTCCCAAGGCAATGAGGGAAGAAAAACCTAGAAGTCTACCCAAATAAAACAGGAAATACAGACACAGCCCTACAGCTGGCCCAACGTAATGAGTTCACAACTTCTGTCTGGAGCCAAAGAGTGAAGATTGAAACAGCCATGACAACTTTAAATGACTTCAACTTTAGTGCTGCTGGTATTTGTCTGTAGTTGATTCGTCCAAGAATGAACTTCAGGTGCAGCTAGTTTCTATTGGCAGGGCAGGGTTTCAGGTTTTCCAGCAATGACCTTGACTGTTGTCGTGTCACAGGCCAGCAGATGAGCAGTTTTTGTTTTGTGGACAGGTGACATTTTCAGCTGCCATGCTGTGGACAATCCAAAGCCCCAGGCGGAGCTGGAGATGCTCAAACAGTATGGGCCTGACGTTCCCGTTGCTACACTACAGAAGCTGGTGGCCGCCTTTGGAGAGCTCAGGTCCATGGCCGACCAGGGCACCATCACCTACCCCTACTCCACCAGAGAGGTGGTCAACATTGTCAAACATCTCCAGGTATGTAGAGGCCGTCACCCACCTCCAAACCTCTTTTAGCTTGTTAGGGCTAACTGTCACCGGGAAACTTGCCTTAACAAAAATGGCTACACCACCACCTCATGTAGGCGGACATCGTCCGTCAATTCTAGGTACCAATCCTTTTTTACTATGCAAAATCTTGTAGCGTTTTAATGAGTGAAGGTACAACCACACATTGTGACTCATATGCCTGACTGTCTTTTGGTTTAACCCTGATTAAATTGTCAAGATTTCTGACCTTGATACATACAAGAACAGCATCCCAGGGTCATACTGAGTGTCATTGCTGGGTAAAAGCAATGAAATTTATGAAGTTGTGGGTCGTTTTTTCAGACCCCTTCCTATTCAGGTGTGACCCATTTGTTTTGAACAGTTCATGCTTTGTCCAAAAACAAGCCAAGTTGCTTACGAAGCCTAGCCCAATGGCAGTTGCACAATTCTGCGTCTCATATGCAGGCTGAAAAGACGCAAAAAGGGGAAGAGAGGCCAGTTTCCCTTATCAAGTTCAGCACAATATCCGAATCAATTCAGTAGCTGAGTCAGTGGCAGTCTGTTGGGTTCTTGACTACATCGTGTGCTGTTTTAAGGAAGCGTCTGTTCACGTAGAATGATGGACCACTGACATGATCTCCTTTCTTGTCAGTTTAGAAGTGAAGCGGCACCCGTCGCTGTGTGTTATGGGTAACTCACTGTTCCCATGGTTACCTCCTTTTCCTTCCAGTTTCATTGCTTTGCAGCTATTTTGGTTTCAGCAGATTGTATCTTCTCTACTCTTTATCCTCCTCCTGACCAACACGCTGTTTACATAGGCCAGTCTTATCCACCTCATCTTGCCTGTCAGCTGCCAAGGGCTTCACTTTGTGAAAAGAAAAAAAAAAGCTGATTCTAGTGACTTGCTGCATCCAGCAGAGGCCAGCTTTGTTTGTTTCCTAATCAGGGTTGTCACTTAGCTCAATTTACTTCTGGTCCTGGAGTGTAGCTCCATTTATCTCAGAATGAAGATGTAACAGAGCAGAAGAACAGGCATTTCATCAGAGGGAAGTAAAGATTTGTGCTTGCACTACTTGGATCAATAATGCATTGCCCAGGGAGCAGCCCTAAGGTTTGATTTCCCCATTGACCACCCTGCTTAATCATCAGTCACCACCACTATTGACATCCGCAGCAGATGATACAGAATCATTTATTCCATGCCTAAATTGCCTCCTTGGTTGCAATAGCTCATGTTAAGTTTATTTGCTCATAACTGCACCTTTGCTGGCATGAGGTCACAAGAGGCCAGTGATTTCTTTTTTTTATCCACTCTATGACAGGAGAAGAGCAGCCTCGCATTGCAGAGATGGTCTTTCATTTACTTATTTTAATGAGTTTATTGATCAGATCTGGGCTCTATTTAACATCCTGGGGTTGAGGCTTCAGCTGACCAGAAGTGTACCTCTGAAGCGAATAATGACACCTACTCAAAAGTGTTTGGAAATATTCAGGTTCAGCTTTCTCTCAGGCCACTGATGGTCATATTAGAAGTGAATGATTGAATAAAGCTGAAGTTAACTTGGCTGCAGAGATGTCAGTAAAATAACATGACCAATAAGGAGAGATGCATCTCTCTCTGTTACATACCATGTTTTTTTTTTTCCATTTACCCACCATTGGATTGAAAAATGAAGCTTTGTAGCCTTCGTTAAAACAGCATCTTACTGATCTGGGTATTGGCTAAGGTGTTTCCTGGCTCATCCAATGAAATGCTTCAGTGTGAAGTTTTTGTGCTCCGATGCTCTGATTGCCCATAAATGATCCGTCCACTCTAGTGTAAAGGCTTTATTGTCTATGATGCCAGTGTGGAGGTGTATATGTATTTAAGTGTACATGAACTGACACCAAAAAGAAATGTGGCTCAGACAGATCTGTGTGCAATACCATATCTGGTAGGTTTTGTGAAACCAGGGAAAGGAATGAGTTGTCCGATGGGACAGGGACAGCTGCAGAAATTGATTTCCTAACAGCTGGGAGTGTGTCACTGCATCTCTGCCTCCCTGTCTTTGTTATTACCATGGATATTGTACCGTAAGGAACATGTCATGAGCCTTTTTAACTTGTCCTCTCGTTACATGACAAAGATAAGCGGCACTATGAAAAACAACCTCAAATGGAACATCTTTGCATCAGTATATGTATCAGTGTTAGCATCAGTCCAGAGATGAATTCCCTCCTCCTGACTTGTCCCTGTGCTGACCCCGGTTCTGGACTTGTAAATCATACTGTGTCTTTCTTTTGCTTACCCTCTTCACTGTATCTTCTCTCTGCTTTCCTTCTCTTCCTCTTCTTCCCGTTCTGGTGTCCATCTCCTCCTTTTTGTCACCCCCCCCCCCCCCCCCCCCCCCCCCTCCCCCACCCTCTGCTGTCCCATCCCCCACCCTCCTTCCATCCTCGTCCCCCGCTACTCTATGCCTCCCAACAGAAATTTCCTGGAGAGGGTTTAGCCAATGTGGTGCGAAATGTCTTCGACTTTGACTCCTACAACAAAGACATGCGGGAGGTTCTGATCGAAGCGCTGCACAAGCATGGGATTCCCATTGGAGCCAAGCCCACCTCCGTCCAACTGGCCAAGGAGTAAGGCACCAGACGCTGCACAGACACGCATCAGAGGCACAGGCACACACCACAGCTAACACGGCACCACATAGAGAGCAGTGGCAACATAAAGAGCCACTACCTGCTACTACCTCAGAAGACACCAAGGCCTCACAAGTGAGGATGAAGGCCACCCACACAAATTTCACTCGTGCCTATAACTGCATGGACATAAAAACAGTGAGGGCTTTTAGTGCTCTTCAACCCCAATTCTCAAAAACTTTCAAACCTTTTAAAAAGTTGCATAGAATCTATGATAATAGCCTTTTATTTTTGAAGTTCTGCCGCTTTAGGATTGCATGACCTGCATTCAAGTTTGACGCCTTGTGTTTTTAGCAGGCAACTGGAAGCAGATTTTTTTTGCGCCTTATCTCCTTTTTTTGGCACCAATGGCTGTCCTCTTTTAGCAGGCTGGGATCTGTAAAAACCTGACGTCACATTTCATTGGATTTATGCGTGAAACCTAGACCAGGCTTCCATGAAGCCTCAGTGGTGCGCAGTATACATTGGCTCCGTCTGTTCACTACATTGATTATTTATGTACAGCTTTGTCTTTTAAATAAAAAGAAAATATTTGTTTCCCCTGTCTCCTGTGGTTTTCTTTTGACTGTAAAAAAAAAAATCTTGAATTTGGTTTCATAAAAAAGGAAAATCTCGGAAGCAGAGCAGG
This sequence comes from Karalla daura, assembly GCA_029224185.1. NCBI lineage: Eukaryota > Metazoa > Chordata > Actinopteri > Chaetodontiformes > Leiognathidae > Karalla > Karalla daura. The sequence goes on along the minus strand of CM055202.1, from coordinate 21,211,677 downwards.
GAGAAACAAATATTTTTTTGTATCAGCCCAGTGGAAGGTGTGGGTGTATCGGGTTTTTCTTTCATTTGAAAATGTTCTACAATTTTCAAATGTTCTGCCAAAGAAATCGGAATCATGAAATAACGTCAGTGAACCAGTGTTGTCAGCCTGGAAGGGACTTCGAGCACTTGGTGGCCGCTTTTCTCTCCCTCTGCAGTCCAGCTCATCCCGATCGGTTCAGCTGCTTGCGCAGGTCAAGTGCCCCAATCGTAGAGATGGCGATATGCACACTGCAGATGGAGTTGCATGCTGCCGAGGACTACCGTGGGAGTGACACTAGTAAAGTGTGCCTTCGGTTTTCAATACTGCCCACAGCGTCGTAACGTCGTCACTTAGACTCTCGCGGAGAAACTCATTTCCACCGGTCCGACCTCTTTAGTCTGTGATTGTAAGCACTCGTGATACTGGTCTTAGAATTCTTGCTGGCGTCACTCATCAGTGGATCCCTCATTCCCACTCTTCTCCCGCCACTTAAACACTGAAATGTGCATGGAGGCATTTGCTATCTAAACCTCCTACTGCTAATGTATATGCCACAATTGTTTGTGTACATAAAACAAATATTTAGTCCCCTGATCTCCAGATGTGGACATGGAAAAACAAGAAACTGTTTCTCTTATCCATGTCATTGCTTTTCCATTTGTAGAAATATTTACCATTGGAGGAATGTCTTAGCTCCCTGGAATTTCTGTTTTTTGCCGCATCCTTCACTCCACCTGCACCTAATAAGACTGGCACCAATCCAGCTGTGACCAACAGGAGAATCACTTCACATCTGGCCATAAACAACAAGCTAAGCAGGAAGTCTCAGACTTATCCTACATATACTGACCCAGCCTTAGTTTCTAAAAGTACCACTCAAAACACACCAGCACAGCTACAGGGGCACCCCTTAAAACGACTAGACAATTGCCAGGCAGTTGTCATCATGTGACCTTCAATCCTCAGGTTGCCCCTACCAGAGGTCAAGATGACAGGCCACTGGACTATAAACCAAGGCGGCAACGCTCGGCGCAAACTCCTCTGTCCCACTGAGACTCATCCCATTGAAATCAAGGTACACGCTCAGAGGATACTCTCCCCTCTGCCATATATGGTATGACAATGTGAACCAAAAGTAATATCGTGCAGGATTAGCATTCACCCTCTCTCCCGACAGTGACAGGGTTCAGCAGATAAAACGAATGAAAATGTCGAGAAACGTCATTGTTATTCTAAAACGTAGGAAGTAGAAAGAGTAGCTGTATTGTTAGGCTTTCCTATTACTCCAGGTGCCAAAGCTCTGTTGGAGGCAGCATTTGCTGTATTTTTGATGCCTCCGCGGAATAAACTGAGAGCACAGATGAACCACAGAGGGGTTGGTCACTCTCCAGATTTGTTGGAACACTTACATAAAGTTGAGGTTGCTCTCTGAGAGCCATTGTAACTTTAAGAGGCAGACAGGCCACAACTGCTGCTCTGTCTGAAGGGTCAGCACTACCCCCCCTTCCCTCAGACAGACAGAGAGATACTTCATTTATCCCAAGAGAAATTAAGAGATGTCTCATGTGTTTCCAGGGACCTGTGTTTCTGCGTGTTCAGGGTTTTCCCTGCAACCGACAGGAAACCAGGGCTTTGAGTTTCAGCGAAGAGAAAGCCCACTGGCAGATTCCCATGAATGAGGTCAACATCATCTGTGATGTCACCACCAAAGACGGTACACTTACAGATATTATCCTTTCCCAGGTCTGTCAGCTGCTCTTATAACATATACATAGACAAAAAAAGGAATTCCCCCAGTTTTACATGTCAAAGTTAGTTCATGTCTTTCCAAGTACTTCTACATCTGTTAATCAAGTTAGAAAAAGGTAGTTATTTTGCTACTTATAGTATTTTCTGTGAATACACAATCAAAGTCCTGTTCATCAACTCATTGTACATCTGATGTTTATGTCGTGCCCAAGATGCTCAAGAATATATCTCCATGTTAGCAGACACGCATATGGACATATAGAATTAATCACAGCACATGTTCTCTGTCTGTGTCCTGAAGGTGTGGTGTACGTGGCCACCTGTAACCCGGTGTCACTATACTCCATGAAGGAGTCGGGGGAGACCATCCACTGCATGGAGCTCTATGACGTCTTCCCCAGGACCATCAGTGGAGTGTGGCAGCCCTTTGTTACTGTGGCTCCACTAGGGAGTCCTCTGGATGGACAAGTGGTGCTGCATGAGGAGCAGGTTGGCATCCGCTTACACACTAACACACACACACACACACACACACACGGGTGCATGATCACACACACGTATGGGTACATGATCACACTGATTAGATTACAGATACGATTTCTTTACTTTTTCCCCAGTAAGACATGGCAAAATGTTGCTGTCTCTCAGTGTGACCTTGACACCCATTGTAAATACAGCAACATATTTCTCATCAACTGACATGTGAATGGACCTGGAGCCAGCTCGGTGGCAGTCAGAGGCTTGTACATTTTGACACAGAAGTGCACGTTCAAAGCTGCATGAAGTTAGTTTGTGCCACAGTGTTGACAACATTGAGCAGGTTATTTAGATGCAGTCAGTACAGACGTCCTTAGCATTTATGTTGTCAGCCTGGCATGTAGTTATAAAACTAGCATCTTATTTGCTTCTTGTGTGCGATTCCCCTGGCCTCTTTTCGTTACTTCAATACCGCCTTTACTTAGTTATGGCATTACTTCCATTAACTGTGACTTCCCTCTGCAGTTGACACAAATGTGTATCACCTGATCCCATGCACAGATGTCATGTGAAAGATGCACACAGCTGTGATGTGCAGTGCCACCTGTGGTCAGATACACCACAAATACACTACAAACACCACCAAGGTTAAGGCAGAGGAGGTGAATGTGATGGTGCATATAGGATTTGCTTTTCTAACTTAGTAACGCGAAAGTTAATCAAGAATTATTGGTTCTAGTTTCATACAGACATGCGCTTTCAGTCAGGAGTTCTGGGCTAATCCCCTCAGTCTGATTTTTCTGTTTTTCCGTTTTTTTCTCATTTACTTAGTAGTATAACATGCAACATGACACTGACCTAACACTATCATTTCATCTTTTATTTAGCACAATCACGGTTTGAAATAGCCGTGCTCAAGTCTGTCACTCTCTGAGGATGATCGGTGACGGTCCAGCAAAACCTGACTCACAGCGGAGCGTTAGAAAATTCACGTTATCGGTTCTTCTGCAACCAGAGTGCTTGCGTAGCCGCTGCATGTTAGGCAAGAGGAGGGCCTCTAAAAATAAAACTGCAATGGATCACGCTACGGCTGTCTAAAAGTGAAAGGGTCCGGACAACTTCAAGTCCATTCACAGGTCACTGGCCTCGCAGGCATATCAGAGAAACTATCACGCACACAAACGCATTGGGACAATACATTTGATACATTTAACAAAACTAAACTTATATTATAACTATATATGTAACTATGTATGTAATCTTATATCGTTATTTGATCATCCCGTTCATCCCCATTTGTATTTCACGCCCATGTGTTCACTTCTGTGTATTTTCCTGTTGATGTTTGTATCTACTGTATCAATCATAACTAGTAATACTAGTACTAGTGATGCATAAAAATAGTAATGCTGTGTTCAAGGACATATCGGCACAAACTGAAGCATAGATGTCCATCCTGAAAGGACTCCCCCGCACACAACGAGAGTTAGGCACATGCAGGATGTCCACATGCAGAGTGCATGTGGCCCTCCACAGGCAGTATATGTTTAGAATCAGGAAATGGGGTTTGCCCTCTCACAGTAACTCACTCCAGTGGTGTGTGTGTGAGGAATGGAGACCATAAGGAAACCATTAGTGTGAAGCAGGGCAGCCCGGGCCCAGGCCAGCTCCCTTGTGGCTCCTTCCCATAAAATTCAATTGAAGATGAAGCCTAGTGCGTCACAAACAAAAGCTTCTGTCAAAGGTTCATGCAGTAGACACTGAACACACATACACGCGATGCACACAGACGCGCACACACTTCACAGAGAGTGTGCTGCTGCAACTTGTCCGATATAGATGGAGGAGGAACCCAAACACATTATCACCTGAGGACAATATGTCAATCCAAATGTGCATCAGCAGGACCTGAAACAGAGTGCCACCTGCTGGTCAAAACAAAGACCTGTAAAAAGCTTTTCCTTGAGGCTTTTTCTTAGCCAAGATCGATGAAGTGCATCAAAAGCATCAGCACCTACCTTCTCAGTGCCTACCTACCTGCTCACTGTCCCGTATTTGAGGAAGTGATTACTGAAACCAGATGCCCAGTTTTTTTTTTCACCATTAGTTCAATATTTGAGTTAAGTATTGACAATATTTCAAACTGCGTGCTTTGGTGTCAGACAAGAGAAGTCACTTTGTTGATCCCCTGTCTTTGTTATGGTGCAACTGTACTGAGGAAATACAAGTACAGCATCAGGTTAATTTGTGATTAGGGAGGGCCAGGGAATCCCCAGAGCTGACACGGGCCTTGATCTGAGCACACACAGTAAATTGCCCTGACACCTGTATGCGTTTTCATATTTACACACAATGATCCATTCCTTTTGTAACTGTCAGTCCACTTTGTGTGTCTTGTGCCTGTGCAACAGAGTAACACAGTGCTCCACCTGGACATGGTGACGGGCGCAGTGCGAAGGCTGCTCTTGTCCCCGGACAGCGAGCAGCCCCCCAGCAGAGCCTCCAGCTGGTGGAGCAGCAAGGAGCAGCAGGTCGGAAGTTTCGCCTCCTCCACATTCCCTGCAACTGTCCGCGCTTTTATTGTGAAAAACATAAGAGCTCTTTGTTGTCGTTGTTGTTATTGCTGCTGAGCCTTGACGTGTGAGTAAACAGTCGAGTGAAAATAAACACTGATCGTTGCTTGCAGGGAGGTCATAAAATGTGTCATGACTTCTCCCACAAGAACTGGCTTCTCTTCTACAAAGAGGATTCGTGAGTACTCTCAAGTCAAAGACCACTTCACCACTGTTGTGTTTGAGGCCGTTGCATTGAGTCGACCTGAATGTAAAGCCATCTTCTCGGCCTCAGTTATAACAATGTGAAAGGTTTTTAATACTCGGCCAGTGACATTAAAATCAGCTAGTAATTATATCCCCGAACGCAAAGTGTCGGGGATATTGTGGTTTTGGCCCGACCGCCTCCAAATGTTTTTCGTGTTAACGCAGTAACTCAAACAGCATTTGGATTTGAATTTTGATATTTTGTAGATAGATGCATCACTCGCACAGGAAGAGCCGATTCGATTTTCACGCATTTGGGATCGTACGTTTGGCTACAAGGGGCGGCACTTTGGTTGGGAAATTACATATCTCCAGAACTATTAGGCCGATCGATGTCAAACGTGATGCAAGTGAAGCAACGCGGATTGTTCAATCGTGCCTCGGGGCGTTCGGGGATATATCCATTGCATTCGGTGCCGAATGCGTAGGTCTAGTTAATTAAAGTAAGTAAAAGCTAGTAACTTAGTAGACCATCAAATAATTTATTGCATCATTCACACGTTATTATATGATTGTCTTCATTACATTTTAAATGGCCGAAATTAGTACATTGTTATCGTTATTGTTATTATTAATATCATTATTATTATGTTTTGGGTTTCTACACTCCTCATTGTCATCAATCCTGAAAGAGACTGATTTCATGTTGTTTCATTTCAAGAATACAGTGCCATACATTATAATACAATATAACAGAATGCTCTTTATTGTCATTATGCTATGGGGTGCAGTAAAACTAAAAACAAACCCAATGAAAGCAAGGGGGGGCTGAAAGATACATGATGAATGAATTTGATGATGCTTATTTTTGATGAGCTCACTGCACAAAAACACTTTTTTTCCAAGAACTGAAGTTATTACATTTGCAAAAGGTTTTTTAATACTAGACCAGGAACCAAACAACGTATTGCATTGCACAGACAAGAACTGAGCAAAAGGAAAACCAAGCACATATGTCTGGTCTTTAGTTGTGAGTGAGTAAGTGGTAAACTGAGGAAGAGCTATAAAAGGAAGCAAAGAGTTGCAACAGAAGCCATGACTTGATAAACATAAATTGAGAGAGAAGTTATTATTGATAGAAAGGACAGAAACTGTAACAACTAAATGCAATTAAATGATGCAAACAAGTGTGCTTTTAAAAATTCCCACGGACTGTAAGGTTACTCCATTGTAAATTCTAATTCTGATCTAAGGAATGAATAAAATGCCTCAATCTGAAGACCTTAGAATTCTGAAGCCAAAAATCAATGTGATTAACCTGCATGAGTAAGGTGTTGGTGTGGGGTATTTGTACTGTATCTGTGACCTGTGTGTGCAGTAACCAGCTGGAGGTGCTGGATGTGCTGGAAGGACGTGTTCACTCCATATCGCTTCCAATCAACCTGAAGTCAGTGTTTCTGGTGGCAGAGGACCGATGGCTATTGCTTGAGAGCAACACCAACAGGTGCGTGCAGGCTCGAGTGTCAGGCGTGACGGTGCGAGCGTCAGGCGTAACGTAACTTGGTGTGCTTCACTACTTAGGAAGTTCCTGTTGACCAAGCCAATGCACATGGCAGCCCAGGAATCCGGAGTGTGTCAGCTGCACAGCATCAGCGAGGAGTCGGTCAGCTCTGGCCATGGAGCCAGCTCAGGTACACACACACCCTCACATGCTCAGAACACCGTAGTCCTTTAAAGGAGACCCAGTATGAAGTAGCCACTGTCACCTTGGCTTTATTTGAAAACCACAGTCCAGGGACTGATCGATCTCTATCTATCTATCTAGCTATCTATCTATCTATCTATCTATCTATCTATCTATCTATCTATCTATCTATCTATCTATCTATCTATCTATCTATCTATCTATCTATCTATCTATCTATCTATCTATCTATCTATCTATCTATCTATCTATCTATCTATCTATCTATCTATCTATCTATCTATCTATCTATCTATCTGTCTGTCTGTCTGTCTGTCTGTCTGTCTGTCTGTCTGTCTGTCTGTCTGTCTGTCTGTCTGTCTGTCTGTCTGTCTGTCTGTCTGTCTGTCTGTCTGTCTGTCTGTCTGTCTGTCTGTCTGTCTGTCTGCCTGTCTATCTGTCTGCCTGTCTGCCTGCCTGCCTGTCTGTCTGTCTGTCTGTCTGTCTGTCTGTCTGTCTGCCTGCCTGTCTGTCTGTCTGTCTGTCTGTCTGTCTATCGGTCTGTCTATCGGTCTGTCTATCGGTCTGTCAGTCTGTCTGTCTCTGTCTAAATATCTTCATCATCAGTTCCTTATGAAAGCACTAAAATAGCATCTGAGGTACTGTTGATGGAACCGGTGATGCTAGCCACTGCACTGTTAACATCCGAGGACAGGGAAGAATACTCCTTGAAGCATTGATGAGTGTTTAAGTATTAAGATCCGTCATCAAAGCCAAGCAGCTGCACACTGTAAGAAATAAATCCCAGCCTGACGCAACAAAATGTCATGGGAATCCTGTATTCTACCCTTTGCCCAGACTGAATTAGTCCACCCAGGTCGCAGGTCACTGCCACAAGTGTGTAGATGTAATGGATGGTAATGGTCAATTGAAGATTGGCCTCAGGGTGCTTTGACTGATTCGCTGTGATTCAGCATCACTTTTTAACTGTAAATGCTTGTGCACTGACTTTAAATCAAAATAAGTCGGGGTCTCTGAGTCTGAAGGACCGCTCTAGAGGAAGGCCTGATTCATCGACAAACGCTCTGACATCGTCTTCCTGCTCTCTGTCCCTGTTCCATCATATCCTGGTTGGCCACTCCATTCCCACCGTCACAGCTGAGGAGTGTGTGCCTCACATGCTGTCAGGTGAGCAGCTGTCCAATGAGAACCTCAGCAGTGCCCTAGACCAGAAGATTGTCTCCCCCAACCGGTTACTGGCTGACAGCGGCTCCTTTGCACGCATCATTGTGGGCTTCCCTGATCTCCTGGTGAGATGACACTCAAAGGTTGTCTGCTCATGTTGGGGACACGTTTCCATATTTTCAGTTTCTGACTAATCGTTTGATATTAAAGCACAGAGATTCACTTTTCAAAAGGTGTTTTCCACCGTCACCGACAACACATTGAAATTTTTCTTTTTTCTGTGGCTGTGCAAAACACATGTTGAACATGTGTATTTTTGTGTGTGTGTGTGTCTCCAAGACGTGATTTGAAGTTCAGTGACCATTGTATCGTCCCTATGGGTCAGGGGGTTGCATATTTACAATTCTAGATCCTGCTGTGAGCCGCGTGATAAAACAAGAACAGGAACGTACTGCTGAACATGTAGCCACGGCTGTATAGATCTGGGGAGTTGCATGGACGGGGCTCCGGTTGCCGGGACGAGCAGCTCCTTGGATGACAGCGAGCTGTGCCACTGAGAATCTTCACAGACTTTGCTCTTGATGTCCTGTGTAGTCCCCTAATGAGGTGTACAGCTTCAGGAGGCCTGTGGACCTGTCAGAGATGAAAGGAGCTGACGGTGGTGCTCATACCTTCCTCAGAGGTGGCCTCCGCACCAGCCCGGCCAAACGGCACAACTGTGTCAGTCTGCTCTCAGCCAATCAGGTGGTGCGGGCTCTCCCGCCAAACAAAGTGCCCTTGAAGGAGATCTACGCTAAAGGTCAGAGTTCTAATCAAATTACCTCTGTGTAAACGAATACAATCAGGAAGCTAAGTATTCATTGTTGGCCAATGTTCAAACTTGTCAGATGTCACACGTCCGATGACGGCAGCATACCTGGAGGTGACTGATTTGAGTTCCAAAAAAGTCAAATACATTCCTGTCCCCAGGTGAGCACAACAGTTGTTACTCTGCATCCTGTTGCGCTCAGTTTTGCATTGTGCTTTACTGATGATTGTTTTTTAATTTGCAAGTGTTTCGCAGTTTTCTGCGATTAAACTCTTATAACACCAATATAATACCAAGCGTGCGTACACACCCGGTCTGTGATGATGTTTTGATTCGCTTTTTCTCATAATTCTGCGCAATTGCACCAGGTCCCAGACTGTGTCACCGTACACCAGCTGGTTGTCCAAGGTGTCAGAGAGTGACGTGCTCCTAGCTGCTCTGGGCTCTGGAGGAGTGGTGACGGTGGACGTGGGCGGCCACGTCCGCCTCTGGGAGACTGGACTGGACACTCTGCAGCGTTCGCTGATGGAATGGAGGAACATGATTGGCACAGAGGATGGCAGACCTGTACAGGTAACTTCACTAATAGGTTCGATCATCTCAGCGTCCAGCCATGAGCCTCTTTGCTGGATGCTGTACCTCACATCAGAGAGATTAGAGAAAGCACCTTGCAGTTCCCCTCATCACCACTGAGGGGTGCCACTTCTCTAAAATAAATGCTGTTGTGCACTTTCTGGTGGATGTAAGTGTCCAGCTGGAAGTCTGTAAGAAGTGTGTGAATGGATGAGCTTTGTGTTGAGGATGAAATAGGCTTGACCTTTATTGTGGGTCAGAACATTTAGATCCACACACTGAGAGGTCTTTGTTTCACTGCCCACCAACACAACAGAGCCTCTTCTTTACGTTGCATCCAAGGAATCCAAGACTTCTCACCGTCATTGAGATCTTTTGAAATGAAATCTTTTTTTTTGGTTCTGTCAAAAAGATATATGTAGAGCTGATACATTTTTTTGTGTTCCTATTAACCCAGAGGTATGGGAGGTAATCTCTACGGTATGTACTGACTGATAGAGCTTTCTGACACACATACACCTGCACAGCACACACATGGGACCTGACTCTGGCCTGGTGGCCCCCACCACCATGTCTTGTGTGTTGGGGCACCTTCAGTGGGCTGTAGGTCAGACCTGAACAGACTCTCCCTGTGCTCCAGCTGTGCCGGCGCCCTCAAACAACAGTAACACCACTGTATGTAGACACACAGACACATAGAAGCTTCCCTGTATATGTGCCAAGAGCCATGCTACCATTCCAACATATTGACACACCTCACCTTAGTACGAACTCATCTGTTTGCGCAGGACCTGTATGTATCACTCGTCAAATACCTTGTTTTTATGACACACTTCAGGTGAACGAGAATGGTCTTTTGACCAAAGTGGTAAGGGATACACATGACACATGACAATAGACCTCTGTGCTCTTAATTTCAATTCAGGTGGGATCGGCAAGCGGTTTAATCATGTCTGCCGTCAAAACAGAGGATAGCCACGACAGCTCAGCAGGAGAGTGGAGGATGTGTTTGTACTAGAGTATGTGTGAGTGAGTGTGTGAGACTGTGGAGCGCTATGTCAGTGGTACATACACATACAAGGATGTCAGTCATCACGTCTTTTGTATATCTGTGGCTCTTAATTTGCCCCTTTTTCCTCCATGCCATCTCGACACTAATACAGGCTTATCTCTCTCGCCCATACCTACATGCACACATCTGCTTGCCTACACACGAGTTCAAATTATGTGCAGCCTTTCAGGTCTGTGCTACAATCCACAAAGTAGCACAAAATAAAGGGTCTTTCAAAGACAGGCACTAAGTAATCTGTGTACATTTGCGTGTCTTGCACACTTCAGGCATAGGCATGCGTTAATAGCAACGCACATATGCATGTGCCTGAGTTCAGACATGGGCGCTTGCTTGCTGCCAGCACTCGTTCAATGATTTTGAGCACATTGCACACCTGCTGTCATCAGATTGTAATAGAGGTGTGGTGTGAAGAGGCCTCTCAAGGACTCTTTCCCAATTATGTGTCTAAGTGTCATTCCAGTTTTAAAATGAGCCAAATGTGAAGAAATGAGAGGAAATAGCAGCAATAGGATTTATAGGAAACACACAAGCACCACCCACCCATGCCTAGATAACTCATGGTATAATAATAGCTACAGGAGGTGTTTGGATTAAGTCACTCAGACTCCAAAAATAGACATCACTCATCATGATCAAAGCTAAAGTAAAGCATTAGTCGTCCTATTACTGGTGGCGAATGGGCTTAACTGGAAGCCATTACCAGCCTGGTGACATTCATAATTCACATTGATGAATGATGTTGTCAGCAGCCGGAGAGTTGTCGCCCTAAACAGCGTTATGAGTCGGATGGGAGCCTGAAGGGAGGCTTCCCATCACAGGCAGCTTGAGCATGAGGCAGTGAGCAACGAGTGATCATAATCACATTCATAAAGATCCTCTGACGATATGTACAGCTTCCACAGCCCATCTCTCACACAGACATTTGTGAATCATTTGTGAGCAGAAGTGAACCACTTGTGCTTGTACTTGTACTTGTGCTTGTTTTTAAATCACCTCATTCAGCCTACTCTTACTTACTTCTACTAATGAAGTATGCTTCATCTAATCATTGCTTTTCAAACATCATTTGGATTTCTATTTCATATATTCGCTCAGCTGGTTAAAGATGAAGACCTGTCTTGGACTGGCTGTTATGAAAGAGGGTGGAAAGGAACTTAACAGGCGGGGTGCCTGTTAAGTTGCACCTCATTCATAACTAACATCTGCTGCAGGCGTGAAGGCAGAGATGTCCTCACAATGAGCATTATCTTGTCTTGGTAATCTGGTGTGCATTACATCGGACTGGCCCTTCTAATCTGTCCTAAATATAGGGAGGCCTGCTGATACAGCAGCCTGGTGGGGGTGTGAGAATGCGGACGGAACCTCTGTGCGTGTCAGTTTGAGGTGTGGACAACAGGTCGAGGAGGGGCATTTCTCATCTGGACCACTGCTCTGGCTAGATAAGCTCCAGTTCAACAGCACCATAGGTCATCTTAAAACTGAGACAATGTCCTGAGTGAAAACAAGTCATCCCACTTAAGATAAGAGTGGGCAGTGTTACAGTCTTTCATGGTCAACACTTTGATTAGGGCATTTTACTGTTTACTGTTGTCTTTACTGTGTCTTTGTTTCAGTGAAGTTCAAGTTTCAAGTGGCTCTCTCCCCTTTTTTTTCACTGTACATTATTTTCAGCTTTTGATAAACTGACCTGAACTGTGATTGTTCTAAAACAGCTCTAAATCTCTAAAACAAAGCCCTCAGAGACACCACTCCTGTAAAGCCAAAGCACATACTTTGTGAACAGTAGTGATGAGGCTGACCTCATTTGCTGACTGCTGCTCACTTCACAGGCTAACAACACCTGCACCAATTGCACTGTTAAAACTGTTCCATATGCTTTGTCTGCTCACTGTCCTTACAGATTACTATTCAGAGGGACAGTGGTCTGGATGTCAGTGCCCCAAAACATGGCAAAATAGACGCTACCAACAGTCCCCACGTTGGGGGAAACCAGTGGGCTGGAGGCACAGGTAAACGCTGTCTCCGACAGGGGACCAACATCCACAATATTCCACTCAACCACACATCCCCCTTTCATGAAAGGCATTGAAGGTTGGAGGCAGCTTTGCCTAACATAACAGTGAACACACAATTGAGGAAATGCTCGAATGATCAATCATTGGAATAATATTCGGGCTTAAAGTTGATTCCCAAACAAAACAAGCAATCTGATGACATCATCTGGAGCTCCAGCAAAATGATGAGAGAAATGGTTCTGTTTCCTTCCACCGCTTAGCCATCTAATTCTGTTAGTGGCTTTCTTGAGGTTTCTGGTGACTTTTAAAGCGGCCGCTGTGTGCTTGGTTCCGGTCTGCAGGAGGCAGAGACACGGCAGGACTGGGAGGAAAAGGAGGCCCCTATCGCCTGGATGCAGGACACAAGGTCTACCAGGTGTCCCAGGCTGAGAAAGATGCTGTACCGGAGGAGGTCCGCAAGGCAGCTCGGGAAATGGCTGAGAAAGCCTTCAAAGACAGGTGATACTGTGCTCCCATTCTCAAAATGCTCTGTCAGTATAGGGAAACCTACAAAAAAACCTTAATGCATATGAAATTAGCTCCAAACATTTTTTTTGACTATGGAAGCAACTCAGCAGTGAACTCAGCAGTGCCTATGCATGTGTGTGTGTGTATGCGTGTGTGTGTGTGTGCAGAGGGCACCCCTTTCAAAAGGTCCACCATGAAGGCTCCCTCTGTTCCCTCTTACTTCAAACAGTCTTGTTCTTAACTTCCGTCTCTCACACATCAGCCCTTTTCCTCCTCCATTCCTGGGAGGCTTCGCTCCCACACTAGCTGCTTTCACACCGAGAAGAGAGTGTCTTTGACTCCTCTCTCTCTTTTCTCTCCCTTTCACTTGCTTTTCCAAGTGTGTCCTTCCCCCACCCCCTAAGCCTTGCCTGCCTGCTAGTGTCCCACTGAGCTCAGGAATACTCTTGTAGCTACATGCTCCTGTTCCTCCATGCTCATGTATTTGGCCTCATTGCATCATTTATCAGATGTGTCCTTGGCCCTTTGTCAGGTTTCTCTCCAGTGCTTCCATTGCTTAACTGTGGGTTAAGCTTCAATCCAATTACAATGCCTCTGTAAACCCTTGAGGACCCTGCGCACAGACATACTAAAGCAACAACATGGAACACCCATGTTTGTGTATGCACATTTACTCATTTTCACCTTTGTGGGTGTGTTTTTGTGTGTCTCATACCTTGAAACCCTCGTAATTCTAAAGCATTGCTCAAGAAGTGATTGACACCGGGATGAGTCACTGTTTAGTGTTAATTATGTACATTATTTATATTAACTCTTAGGGCAGTGCAGAAAGTGGATCTGTGTAATCTGCCAACAAGGCGGCCACATGCAGCCTGCTTTGCATTTAGGAAAGCTGCTGACAGAGCCAACAGGAGCATCATTGGGAACATGACCCAATGATGCTCCTGTATATTTATATACAGTATATTTATACACATATTTGGTGCCGTTTCAGTAAAAATGGCACCAAATATTTGAATAGAAAAACATGATTGGCCATTTTGAGGGAGACGCAGTCTGTTTACTCACTGGGAGTGTCACCCTAAGTCCTTGTTTTTGTGGTTGTGTGTGAAATTTCACGAAACTCACTGAGCCAAAACAGGCTGCACAAGCCTCTGGCCAGCTGAGTGTGAGCTCACCACACATACTCACACTCACACTCACACACACACACACACACACACAGAGGCGTACATAGGAATGTGTGGAGGAACACATTCTGCTGTGGACTGACATGATTTGTTATGGATGCAGAGGAAACAATGGGGTTAATGTGTGTGCAGTCAAGAATTACTTGTGGGTGATATCAGTCTCTTTGATTTCCACAGATTTAACATAAGTAACAATATAATGACAATACAACAGTCGTGATTGTATGATATCAATGTTAGACGGAAAATAGGACAGAAGACTGCCTTTAATGAAATTCAACCATACTATACTAAAATCATATAATTTCCTTGGCTTTGATATCAGTTGAATCTGAATCTGAATTAGAGGGGGTCATTTATATTGTATCAGACACACATTAGAAATTCAATTTGCATTCCTCTACAGACAGACACCAAAATGAGGTATTTTGGTCTGCAGACATTCTTTTTGTCCATGTGAATGTTCTCATCTGTCATGTCGGTTACAAGCAGATTGGCCTGTTAATCTCCTCTGTGTTTTAAAGTCTGAATTAAGTTCATGGCAGGACAAAGAAAAAAATTGAAAGAAAGAAAAAACTATTAATGTTTTGATATAAACTCGCAAAACTCGAGGGGGAGATGCGAAACAAAATTTGAAAAAACACACACACCGGACACAGGAGCTATCGGGACAAAGCTGTGGCTGTGTTACACTGCACAAAAAGCAACATGAAAAAAATAAAAGTTGATTGGATGATGGGATCGAATGGCTTTAAGCAAGGCTCTATTGACTGCTCTCAGTATTAAACGTATCACCATCCACAACAGCAGTGTGGATGTCACGTGCTGCAGGAACAACAGAACATGCAGCCACCAGAGTCAATGTGATGAAACAACTGCACTGACCAGCCATTAACTGAATATGTGAAAGGTTATTTATCAGTACAGTATGTGTTGGGCCTATAAAACAACAAGCAGCAGAGAAAATACAAAGATACAAGGAGAAAACATTAGATTTGGCATTCAGTACAAGTTTTTCTAACCTAAGTTTTAATCTTTATGTGTGTGTGTGTGTGTGTGTGCGGGTAGCTGGTTTTCGTCTCTTTGATTGCATGGCTGATGCCAGCACAGTCTACACAATGTAGATCTCATTCTGTTCACATCTCAAAGACTCAAAAATTAAATGTGTGCACATAGGCACGCACAGCTTTGTTGCAATGACTTAGCTATGGTTTAGTAGATACCAGCATTTCACAGTCATGGATGTGCAGCATATCTCTGTAGGGGTCACAGTCTGGTTGACAGCAGATAAACACCTGGTGCACACACACACACACGCGCGTGCAAGCGCGCATACATATCAATTCTCGCGAAGACCGTCACACTCTGTCTGAGCAAGACTCTGAGGAAGACTTTAGACTTGCAGTGGGTCCCGCCACCTGTCTCATTATGGCCACAGGTGTGTTTTCCAGAGGAAACACACAAAAATACGCTCCATATTTAGCAACACTGACCAGACATATGTGCCTAAATTAGGAAATGTATCTGTTGGAGCTTGGTACCCAATTTCTGCGGTACCTGTAGGGGCTTGGTACCAAATCTCTGGTTGTGTTGGTATCCCCCCTGCTGACTGTGCTTCCTGAGTCCCCCTTGCCGATATATATATATATATATATATGTATACATATATATATACATATATATATATGTATATATATATATATATATATGTATGTGTGTGTGTGTGTGTGTGTGTGTGTGTGTGTGTGTGTATATATATATATATATATATATATATACATACACACAGATATTATGGCATGGTGTTCAGGAAATTAATCCCCGACTAGGGACCAAACTCGCATCTGCGTGCACCCTCCCTGGACTAGCAGCGGCGCATCCGTACTACAAACAAATGCACAGATTTTACGCATCATATAGAACAACTTGGAAATTCAGTGTCACAGGAGAATTTTTTTCCTGGGTTAATCTGTGAAAATCCGGGACAATCAAGGTCAACCGGGACAAGTGGCAACACTGGTCAGAGCCGGTGTTGTGCCGAGGTTGGACCCCTCATCAGGAGTCATTTCTCCTGATCATAGGCGGCGTTACATTGCTACGCTACACAATGCTTCATGTTCATCAAATATATGAAAAAAAATAAAAAGATGTCCGAGGCTCTCCAAAGCAGCAGTTTGCTTGTTTCTCCCTATAAAGGCTTTTGTTCTCCTGAAAGAAGAAGAAGAAGCAGATGGAGGCAGTGCCGTGATGATGTCACTCAAGTTTGGTCTATATATTCAGGAGTTTGGTCCATGTATTCGAGAATTTGGTCCATATATTCGAGAATTCGGTCCATATATTCAGGAGTTTGGTTCATACATTTGAGAGTTTGGTCCATATATTCGGGAGTTCGGTTGATATATTTGAGAGTTTGGTACATATATTCAGGAGTTTGGTCCATATATTCAAGAGTTTAGTCCATATATTTGTGAGTTTTGGTCCATATATTCAGGGATAAATTGTGTGTGTGTGTTTCTGCATTTCTATTGTTTTTATTTAAACATTCAAAACTTATTTGTGGTAGTCACACCATTTTACATGGAGATAAATGAAGTTGATGGCATCAAGAGCTTCAGTCTGCTGCTGCTACTATAGAGGAGCTGTAACAAAGCCCTTGGAGCTGACGTTGAAAAGCAAGCCAACATGCAACATATCTGTATTGCTTACAAATATGCAGATATACTGACAGACCCGGTGAATCCTTGAAAGCGGGTGCTTTACCTCAAACCAAACATCTTCTCTGTGTCTCTCCTGCTTCTCTGTCCTTGCACACTAGGCTGAAGGAGATTGACATGAGTGAATATGATGCTGCTACATATGAGCGCTTCTCCAAATCTGTCAGGAGACAAGTTCAGTCTCTGCGAATCATCCTGGACAGCTTACAGGTCAGTGTGCCTGCACACACACACACACACACACACACACACCACACCGAGCACCATAACTTTCTGCGTGATTACTACAATATTCCTAAACTGAACAATTTTAATTTTCTGAATTCTAATTCAGTGATAATTTTAATTGATTTAGTGTTTTGTTATATGGACCATACAGCAAATTAGATTGAATTTACAATCAGAGTGATGTTTGTTGCAGTTTATCGTATTGTTGTTTCTTTTAAGTGCCAGTTCGTAGCAGTCGTTATCTCAAGGCACTTTGCAGAGAGAGCAACAATATGTACACATATGTAAAAACCCCTGTCCTTAGACCCTGGCAAAGGCTGTAGAACAACTCCCAAGAAAAACCCTGACAGGGAAAAAAGGGGAGAAACCTCAGGGTGAGAGACAGAAGGGGATCCTTACCCAGGACGGAAAAGCGGGCACAAGCAAAACACTATAGAAAGATAGATAAGCCACGTGCTGATGGCAAACAGTTTGGAATCAGAAGTCGAAAGAGTCCAGAGTAGAAAAGTGCATGCAGCAGGAAGAGCCAGGTCGAGGGGTGTAATCCTGAAATCCAGCATCTATGGAATCTGGGAGGGAGAAAAGCACAGACACTCCAGGTACATGCGGTCCATATGTTAGTCCTGCTTAGTCATGGAATAAGAAAGGAGAGGAGGAGGAGGAGGAGAACAGATGGCGAGCGACCAAGAGGAGGGTGAGAAGATAGAGAGAACGCTAGCCCGATCCACACCCACAGAGAGAATGGAGAAGATAGAGCTACTGTAATGTACTGGGGACCCTTGGCAGACTCAACCTATAGCATCTTATCTAGGATTTATGGTATATCTGTAGGCTTTGTCAAAAACGAGGGTTTTTAACCTGCTCTTGAAGTTAGAGAGGGTGTCTGCCTCCTGGACTGAGACTGGTAAATGGTTCCACAGGAGAGGGCCTTGGTAGCTGAAGGCTCTGGCTCCAAATCTAGACTTAGAGATTCTTGGAACCACAATTAGACCTGCATTTAGATAATGAAGTGTCTTAGTGGGGCAACAGAGTTTTATCAGGTCTGAGATATAGGAGGGTGCCAGACCATGAAGAGCTTTATAGACAAGGAGTAAGATTTGGTGGTCAACTGTATCAAAAGCAGCACTAAGATCTAACAAGACAAGCACTGAAACAAGACCATGGTCAGATGCCATTAAGAGGTCATTAGTGACTTTAACCAGTGCAGTCTCAGTTCTATGATTCATTCTAAAACCAAACTGGAAGGACTCAAATAAGCTATAGCTATTAAGGTGTTCACAGAACTGATTGGCAATGATTTTCTCAAAGATTTTTGAGATAAGGATAAGATTGGAGGTCGGCCTGTAGTTCGCTAGAGTTTGCTAGAGTTCCCGGATCAAGGAAAGGTCTCTTGATTATGGTAACTTTAAACTTAAGAGGAACGTAACCTGTTGTTAGGGACAGATTGATGAGGTCAAGTAAAGAGGTGTCGATTAAAGGAAACACTTCCTTGAACAGCTTAGTGAGAATTTGGTCTAGGAGGTAGGTTGATGACTTAGAGATGGAGATGATAGTAGTCAGCTGATGCAGGTCAATGGGGCCAAATGAAGATGACCTGACTGTAGTTCCAGCTGTATCAGCTGGAAATACCCCCTAGCTGCAGTAGGGGGTAGATTAATGATTAATTTTTTTATTGACGAAGTTCATAAGTCACAGCTGCTGAGATGTGTGGGAACACACTGCTCAGGGGAGTTATGACTCTGAGTCAGCCTGGCTACAGTGCTGAAAAGAACCTGGGGTTATGCTTATTTTCCTCAATTAGAGAGGAGTAGTATCTGGCTCTGGCATTACACAGAACCAGCCTGTATGTTTTCAGGCTATCTTTACACGTCTGAAAAATATTGTTGTTTTTGGTCATGTGCCATTTCCTCTGTAATTTACGTGCTAACTGCTTCAGGTGGTGAGTTTCTGGTGTATACCAGGGGTCGATCTTGTTCTCGTTATAATCTTTTTTGTTAGGGGTGCAACTGAAACGAGAGTTTCATGAAGGGAGCAAGGTTGGAGGAGGGACTATGGCTTTCATAGCAGAGAGGTGATCTAGCGCCGAGAGACAGAGGAATAGCTTCCTTAAAGTTTGCTAAACCACCGTCAGTAAAGTGCCTTGTGTATATACTGTTTTTCTTTTCCACGTGACCAGCTAGTAGGAAGTCAAAAGTTATTAAAGAGTGGTGAGATGTCACTGGATCAGGATCAGTGTGTGTGTGAGTGTGTGTGAGTGTGTGTGTGTGTATGTGTGCGCACATGCACACACACAATGCATGTGAGGAAGTGAGAGGCGGCTGGTGCAGCGTGCGAGTGTGATTACAGAGTGGCAGCAGTGTCACTGTTTGTTTCTCATCCAGGTGTGAGCCTCTGCTCCTCTGCGATATGCTGGTGTGCTGCGCGTGGGTGTATGTGTGCGTGTGTGCGCGTCTGTGCAGGTATTCGTGGCTGTGCCTCTCGGCATGAAAAGGAGCTCATTGTTTGTGTTCGTCATCGTAGCCTTGGGCATCTTCTCCTCTGTGAAGACAGTGGAGATTATACCAGTCCGCGCAGGCGTTGCGCTGTGAAGTCGTGTTATTTTTGTGACGAGTGGTTTTTACAGTCCGCCTCACGCACACACGTTCAAACAGCCATACATAATGTCCCCAGCTGTCCCGAACAGTTTGTTGTCTCCCCTCACTATGAGGAAAACCCCTTTTCCTGAAGCTGACACAGGTATAGTTCTGTCACCAAAGACAACAGAGAAGAGAACTGATGATGTGAAAACCTCCTAAAAGTAATAAGTTTGTTGTAGAAATCTCAATGTTGTACTTTTCAGTAACTTAGAGCCTCTTATCTTTCATATCTTTACTAAGTATATGCCAGTAATGAAACATACTGGTCTGCCTTTGTTCTAAAAATGTCCATATCTTTAAAGAAATGTCTATGGGTCGTTTCATAGAAACTATGTCCCTGGTTTAGTCCTGGATCACTCTCTTCCTCCGTTTTGTTTCTTTTTTTCAGTTCTCCGTTTGTATCTGCATACATTTGTGTGTCTTAGGCTAAAGGGAAGGAGCGTCACTGGCTGAAGAACCAGGCACTGGGAGAGCTGGACGATGCAAAGATCATTGATGGACTAACTGGGGAGAAGTCTATCTATAAACGCAGGGGAGAGATGGATCCAGAGGTGTGTGTGTTTTGCGACAGTACTTAAAGACTTGATATTCAAACCACACTTAATGTTTTCTTTTCTTGCAATCTTTTCTGTCAAGCGATGCATTCATGTGTGTGTGTGTGTGTGTGTGTGTGTGCGTGCATGCGTGCGTTTGTTGCAGCAGTACAATGCATAGATCCCACACTATTGTACAAACACACACTTACCATAATATGCATGCGATGTTTTTCTACCTTTTTTAGCTTCAAGCCTCACATATTTTTGGTTTGGCCTGAAGTTCTACGTTAAAATGATTGCGGGCATTCACTGAAAACCTGCCTTTGTGGTGAATGTTATTTTAAGCAAACGCTGAGTTCCTCAAAGCACTTTGTTTTTTCGTGGAATTCTGTTTTAAAGTTAGCATTTTAATGTGATCATTAGCTGTTGGTAATAATTGCGTGTGTGTGTGTGTGTGTGTATGTGTGTGTGTGTGTGTGTGTGTGTGTGTGTGTGTGTGTGTGTGTGTGTGTGTGTGTGTGTGTGCACAGCTTGGCAGCCCTCAGCAGAAGCCTAAGCGCTTACGAGTGCTCGCCGACGTCTCAGGCAGCATGTACCGTTTCAATGGCGTGGACGGAAGGCTGGAGCGCTCCATGGAGGCTGTGTGTATGGTGATGGAGGCTCTGGACAACTATGCAGACAAGATCAAGGTGGGGATGTCACACACGATGCACACACAACTCCACCACGCACCTCAGATGTCTGAAGATTTACTTTGAATTTGGAGCTCTTCTTTTCTTTTAGTTTAAACATGCATTTGAATACTTGAATCAAGCTATGTTACATTTTGGAACCCCTTGTAATCAGGTTCCCTCTGGCTGCAAATATCATGAATCTATGCAACATTTGAGTATCAGTAACAGTGAGAGGAGTGAGTGTGTTAGAGTGACAGTGAAAAGGTAAGAGAGAGGCAGACTTCTTTGCCCCTTCATGACACCCAACCCAATGATAGATCAGTGACACACAAGTGTCTTTGGACAAGTGTGTCTGACACAGGAACAGTGATCTGGACAGATGAGACACACATTTGCATACTGTAACTACCCCCACACAGTGGAAATAGCCCATCGTCATAGTACCTGAATCCAGAAAGAGCTGAATAGATCCTGTGGTGTCAGCCCAGCCTGGGATCATGTGTGTCAACTGTGATGGATGGTAAAGGGGGGTGGGGTTGGGGAGGTGTGGCCTGACTGAGTTACACGCTGGAGTGTGGAGGGAGCTTTGGAAGACACATGGAAGTGTCTGATGTTTCAGCACCACCCTCACACATCTCATTCCAGGTGCTGATTCAGGTTCAACACGAGGTTGTTAAATCTCATCTGACTGTGAAGTCTCTGTGACATGAAGTGTCTCCTCTCTGCAGTACGACATCGTGGGCCACTCGGGTGACGGCTACGACATTGAGCTTGTCCGAACAGACAAAGTCCCAAAGAACAATAAGCAGCGACTCAAAGTCCTCAAGGTACACATTCATTGTCTGTGCTTTTCATGCTTTCTGTATTTCCATACAGACTTTCCTTTTTGCTCAGCAGCCTCTGTTGAGTAGCAGTTTAGATTACAGTATGTGTCCACAGCACTGAACTGCACAACTGTCCTCCGATCGCAGCCTTTTTTATACATTTTTTAGGGACAGGACATGACAGGACAGGTTATCATGTAACATGATCTTGGTGTTAAAAGTACAATTGCATATAATGCTATCAGTCAGTTAAGATGGAATGTGTAAGATGTGCCAGAATTTGAGTACCAATGACCACAGCACGAGGAAGTAATCAGTCTGAGCCGATAGTCTGTGCTGTGTTACACAAAGTAAGTGTCCTAATCAGCTGAGCGAGGTCATATCTTGTACCACGACTTGATTCTTTGAGATTCCCATAACATTAACCTCTAATTGGCCAGATATATCTGATTTTATTATGTTGCCTAAGCTCAGCTTTCAGTTTATTAAATGCCAAGAAAGATAACGGTTATTAATAAAATTGCATGCCTTCACTTTACATTTTTCTTTCTCTGATTGCCAGTTTCAGTCATTCTCCAACACACTTTGTCACTATTTGAACAAGCCTAAAGGTCTTGTTTTTAGTTTGGGTCCAGTGACTGGTTCAGCAGTGGAATCTAGAGTGGTTGGATGCAGTATTTATCCTTATTCTCTGGTGTTAACATGGAAGCGATGAAACACTGATTAATCACACTTGTCCAGGATGTTATTTCACAAGCCCTTTGACAGTGCTGTTGGTAGCTGTAGGAATATTACGGACAGTTTCTGCAGACATCTGCTGCACGTTCATGCTTATCTGGTAACCATATACAGCACTAACACTGATCAACTCTCCTGGCTGCCACTTTTAACCATATTTCCATATATTGCCAAGAACAGATTATCAGTATTCAACACAGCCAAGGTAAAACTGGTTGTTTATTCTAGCCCTCCCCCAATATTCTCTTGGCACCAGAGACAAACAAAGTTGGGTCTACATTCCCCCACATGATGACTTCCTCTCCCTGCTCTGGCCTCTCCTGCAGACCATGCATGCCCACTCTCAGTTCTGTATGAGTGGGGACTACACACTGGAGGGCACTGAGGCCAGCATCAAGGAGCTGTCGAGAGAGGAGGCTGACGAGCACTTTTTGGTGGTGCTCAGCGACGCCAACCTCGAGCGCTATGGCATTCAGCCGGAGAGATTCGCTCAGGTCCTTACCTCTGACCTACAGGTCAACGCCTTTGCCATCTTCATCGGATCCCTTGGAGATCAGGCAGAGAGGTGAGGAGCTGGAGATGGGAGGTGGCAGAGGCAAATGAAAAGGGGAACTGTGCTTTAATTGGGGGGGGAGTGTCGAGTGTTTTGAGGGCAAAAGATGTGGGTGAGCTAAAAAGAGATGCCAGAAAGAGGGAAAGATTTCAAATGGACAGGCATACCTATGCATACACAGTTGCATAGTCGCTACCACAAGGTCCAACACAAGTGACTCTACTTCCGACGTAATTTTGACTGAAGCCAAAGAGTGATTAAATATTGAGATTTTCGAGGTAAAAAGGTAAAAACAGGGGGACTACCAATGGAAACTAGCCTTTTGGCTATAATTAATTAATGTACACTGTCCCTCTATAACAAATAAAAAGTTAATTAATGAATTAACAGTGGCTTTTTTAGTCTCTTGGATGCTCCCAGTGCTGTGGTTTTAAATCGCAGATGAAATCCTGAGTTTTATAGGTGGGGAAAAAGAAGAGGCACATGAAGGAGCCACTGGCCTCACTGTTCGAGTGCAGTCAAGAGCCAGTAGACCCTCAGAATGACAATGACCTGTTTTGACTCTCATTACTCTGGAGGAACTAGTGTAGAAGCAGACAGAGTATGCAAAGAGAAGGAGAGCTTCTTGAAAATGCCCAAAGAGTAACTGAAGTGTCAAGCACAAGTTCAAAGACGAAACAAGTCTTTCTCTTTCTCTTTTTGCAAATCATTCTCTCTGCTCCTCTAATTTCTAATGTTACATTTGTATTTTAGACTTCAGAAGACGCTGCCTGCAGGGAGATCCTTCGTTGCCATGGACACCAAGCAGATCCCTCAAATCCTGCAGCAGATCTTTGCATCTACCATGCTATCGAGTGCCTGAGGCTGAAACAATAACTTGCATGTGCACACAAGCACACACTCAGACTTCTTATCTCACTCTCTGAATCTTGGAAGAATTTGTTGCACAGGCTCTGAAACGTCTATGACCGACCTGACTGTGCACCCACTCTCTTTCTGTTTCAGATCATGTAAAAAATTATCTGAGGTGTAACAGCTCTGAAGCTTTGCCTGTGTCTATACCTGGAGAGGAAAGACAGTTCATTCATTCGTAGCTGCATATTCTTGTCAGTATAGGAGTAGGATATTAAAATCTGGTCTACGAAAAGCCTCATCTCATCTTGTGCTCATTGAGATCAATGAGTTGAGGAGTTGAGGTAGCGCAGACACACTGTCATGGTAACTGCAGTGACTATGAAGACCTATAGGTTGTCTCAGGGCCCATGTGGGGCTCAAGGAGCAACCTGACCAGAGTTCTATAATCTGTGTAATAACTGATAATGATACTGATCTTGGGGTGGTTCCCTTTGGGAGATTGTGGGTGCTGCCGCTGCTGGGGGTGATGTGCCTTGCTCAAGGGCACTGCAGCCATGGGGGGAATCTAACCTGTGACCTGTGGCTCCTGCACCACTAAACCACAACTACCGCACTTCCTGAAACGGCTCGACTTCCCACTCACTTATGGCATGTCACGAAGCAAATGCAGCCACTGTTACACAACCAACTGCTATTTGTGTATGTGTACATGCATGCGTGTGTGTTTGCACGTGAGTGCATGCACTCTCCTAAAGCATCTATGTAAACAGGCCCTCTCCTTTCTGCCTACCGGACCTTTTGACACCTCACACTGCTGTCAGATCTGCAACAAATCTCCTCAGATCACCTCTCATTGGCAGACCTCCTTCACATCCTTGCCCTACACATACACACACGCACACACAAACACACACACACATACACACACATACTTAGGAGACCCTCCATTGTAGTGTGTCGTGTGTGTGTCAGTGCTCTGTTGTCACATTGTGCAGATATCATTAATCCCTGCTGATTTCTGATTTGGTCCATGTCTCATTGCCGTGCAGTGATAGGATCAATAGCAAACTGCAGCTCTAACATTGGCTCCATTGATCCCTTGTCTGTCCTTGTCCCTTTTTTATTAACCCACTTCCCATTCTGTTTCCCTTGTTTTGTCTTTCTGCCATGCTGCTGTAACAACCAAAATTGCATTGCTGGTTGTCGTTGTTGTTTTTTACGTGTATGCTTGTTTTAATTTCAATTTTGGATGTATAGGGCATTTTTAATTGTTTATAGAAGCAAATGAAAAGCATATTTATGTTTAGATTTATCTCTATTTAGACAGGTATTTTATTTACATGAAATAAATGACAGAAGCAACCACGATTTTAATAAAATCATAGTAACATTTTGAGTTCTGTCTTTATGTTCAGTCGTAGTTATTGGTCACATTGTTTAGCAGCTGTGGCTCTGACCCAGTTGTCTGCCAATCCTCACTGCCTTAAGGACACCACATGTCTCTACAATGTGGCATTCTGAACACTGCAGATAAATGAAAGCATGGAAGTTAACAATATTGTCTGCGCGACTGAGCAAAATGTAACATTAAAAAGGCACAAGATCATCTGGAAAGTACCATCCATGCTGTTGACTGTATAGATGCATAGACAATGTTTTAAGGGGTTTGGATATGTGGGAGTTAAATGACTTGGTTAGCAAATATTTGAGATGTCTAGACAAGAGGATTGTTCCATGCATTAGTCAGTGTTCAGTGTGTATTTGTTTTCTGGTTGTGTGTCCCCCCTCTTACATGTTCACAGACTCCATGAGTCAATCACATCTTTGCTGCAGTGGAAAAACCAGAGAAAGGAGCTAGTGACTCATACGGTGCCATCCTTGAAGTCTGTTGATTACGGGTGCCTCTGTCTGATGTCATCACACTTCTGGGCCCTGTGTTTGACATATCAGTCTCACACAAACACATGACACAGACACATCCACAACCAGCTGCTAGAATCACATGACCAGCATGGAGAGAGATCCCACAGAGGGCAATCGACCAGTCGTTGTGATCCATTGTTGATCTTGTGTCAGCTCAGTTGAACAGATGGGCACAGTCATTACACTTATGAAGAAACAATGAAAATCAGAGAGTATGATTATTGTCCTTATTTTTTGGCAGCAGCTAAAATCGCTGCAGGCCTATATGTGGCATGTCAGTGTCAGCACGTGTTTGTCCCTTCCTGTTGTGCCACAAATATACATCTACTGTTTTATTTTGTAAAATGTTTTATTTTTTCAATTTTAGACACAATGAAATTCCCAAAGCATGAGAACCAGAGAGACAGTTGCACATATGCACTTGCTGTTTGTTAAAAACAAGAGAGCGGTTACATTGGTGGCACAGTGTGTAAGTGGTTTGCACTGATGCTTCACAGTGATAGGGACTTGGGTGCCAAACGAGCACATGACACCTGCCTCCGGTGAATCCTGAATGAGCTCCACAGATCGAGAGGAGCTGAGTGCGAGTGCTGCTGCTGACAGACAGAGTGCTGAGAGGCAGCAGCCACTCAGAGCCCTGATGAAAAACAAAGGGCTGTAAAGAGAGGATTACAAGGCTGTGTTTCACCACTTCCTTCAGGTTCACAGGGAGCTGATGATACATTCTTACTCCCCAAGTTCAGACATGACCTCACATAAACCAAATAGGGCCGAGCAATGCCAGAGCCACGCCGACATCCATATGCAACATATGTATTACAATGAATGCAGAAAATCATGTTTTAATCCTTACAAAATCCCTTCTAAGATGTTGGACTATCAGACTGTAAGTAGTTGAAAGGCCTTTGTACTGTAGGTCTTTGTCTTCACAAAGAGCATCCTGCTCTTAGCAACTCTCATGGAAGGAGAGTTATGGCTAATGGTCATATTAATGAGTAATGTTGGGCCACACACTTCTACTGGGCCATGAAGGGCCGGTTATGTTTTATGTCTACCCGTCTTTCCAATTCAAGGTGCAACTGGATCACAATGATGGCAGTTCTGCAACTAAGGAACAGCCAAGCCCCTAACATTGCAAATCCTATTAGCTTGTCAAAATCAATACGTATGTAAAGTTTACAGTGCATATAACAAAGTAAATGCAATAGCACTGGAGCCACCTAAACATCACACACAAGACATTTGCCAGGAAATGAACAACATACCGACAATAACTACAACATGCAGCATAAAAACTGCGCAAAACAAAAGAGAAACTTCAACTTTATTTGTTTTGTTTAAAGTGCCAGTTCATACAGACGTTAATAAAACGCTAATATAAAATGTAAATTATAGGTGTCCAAGCCCAATCTACTACTGCAACTTCTACAGTACACAGTCATTGGTATTAATGTCTGTAGTGTAGATTGAACTTCCTGCCCATGCACACAGTGTGTATGATACTGTCTTTCATCCTGTCATTGCCAGCCAGTTAATGTTAAAACCGTTAACACATACAAACTCAGTGAAAAACATGAGCTGTTTGCGGTGGGTATGCATTATGTCAGAACACGGAGACACAAGGATCTGACATCTTAACTGTTTTGACATTGTCCATTTTCTCACTCTCTTGCAACATCCTTACATCCTTTAAAAGTCCTATTCATACAAAATTCATACACTCTTTCATTTAAGGAAAGATGATCAGCATTAGACTTTATTAGAGGTCACCTGATTGGTTTGCGACAGTCACCATGACACAATCTTGTAAACATGGACAGTTCTGTGACTAATACTTCTACTTATTCAGGGAGTTGGAACTTTCACACTGTCTTGTGATTACTCTTACATCATATCGAGCCTGTGGTTTTTCAGTTTGTACTGTAGTCAGCTCTGACAGCAGATATGATGACACTGTCGTCCTTGACAACTGGTAAACATTAATGTGTTTATGTGTGGTTGTTGCACAAACATGCAACTATGTATGGGGACTGTTTTGTAGAGTTCAGTCAATTTCGCATAGTTTGAATGAGTGACAGCTGTAAATCAAGAACACATCTAGATATGAGTTTAACTTTAGTCTTGATGGGCCATCTGCAACCCTCTTGTGCATATATATATAAATTCAGGTCAAGTCGGATGGCTGTATTCACATTAATGAAATATCAAATTAAATTAGCAGACTTTCCTTTTGTTCTGTGCTGCATCAGATCAACTCCATCTGTGTCTTGATACAGGAACTTGAAAAGTATCTGTGGAGCTCCAACCAACAAAAAATTATTACGCGTTGAACGCACTGAACGCATTGAACAGTACTGAAACCCAGTTGTGGGATAGAGGCAGTGAATATTCCATAAATAGTCTGAAAATGAGATATGAGAATGAGTCAACCAGCATTTGCAGCGTTTGTGTCTGCACAAAAAGAACTGTTGCAGTTTAACCAGGTCTAAGTTCAAATAACGTCAAGATAATGATTCTAACTTTTACATTTGTTTTTCTAGGTTGATGTCACCAGAACTGAGACTAATTCACTTCCATGTATTCTCTGCTTTTGTTCTGGAAAGTTGGTGAATTCTTTTATTGGTGAACTCTTTAAATGATGGTGCTTGTTTACAGTCAATGAACAAGCAATCTTCACTTGTGATGAACACCTTGGTGCTGCAGAACCAGCAGGCACATGAAGCACATGAAAATATGTAGCATACTTGCTGAGTGTGCACTCATGTTAGCACATGTTGGCCACAGAGCTGTTGTCATGACGACAGGCCGTGACTGACAGCAGGATCCTCGATTGTTGTCCCTGTTGTTGTGTGTGTGTGTGTGTGTATGAGAGAGAGAGAGAGAGAGAGAGAGAGAGAGAGAGAGAGAGAGAGAGAGAGAGAGAGAGAGAGAGAGAGAGAGAGAGAATGTGTCTGAAGCATATGTTGGACAGTGGGTATTTTGCAGATGTCTCCCCCCTGTCTCCCTCTCCTGCCTCTTCACTCTCATTCTTTGACTTCCTGCCCGTCTCTCACTCTGTGGCATGTAAAGCCGAGCAGGTCTGACCAGGCCTTAAACAATCCCCATGCCTCTCTACCTTTGCTCTCTCTTCCTCTGCATCTGTCTCTCTTGCTAATCAGACAACATATATGATGAGAAAGTTCAACTAGCGACACTGTCTCGATTTACTTTGCTGTCCATTCTCTGTGTCTTTTGTGTTTATGCTTTCCCTGTCCTTCCGTTTTGTTTTTACCACAAGCACAAGCAAAACTAGGGTGGTGCCTTAGCCTTTGACCTCCAAACTGTAGCGTCTTGCAGACTGGAGCTAATCCCAGCAGCAGCCCTGAGGAGAGAGGCAGTAATGAGCCTAATGATGATGAACGATGCACTGTGATTTGACAAAGGCCAAACGGCCTGAGACTTTATCCTGATTCGAAAACACAGCACTGACATACATATCCCAACAACACGGTAATGAATAGTGCATGTGTGTGCGTGTTTGTCTTTCCTGAATTTTACTCCAGTGGGAAGGAGCCAGGAAGTTCAGCAGATCTGTGTTTTGGAAAGACAGGGGAAGCTGTTCACTCAATTGCTCACTCAAATTCTGCTTCCTCATGGGCTGAGAAATGAAAACACAATTTTTGCATATTCACATCGACATAGAGAACATGTGAGAAGCCTGCAATTCTAATGAGTGAGAGAAGACGAGAGGGAGGGAGCAACAAGAGTAGCAACACTGGCTGTAGTTAGTTTGGGTTAATCCTGTGTGTTGGTGGCTCAACAGGCCCAATTAGCTCAGCAATCAGGAAATACCTCTATGAATGAGCCTCCCTCCTCTGCCTCTGGACACAGCCTAGCCAAACTGTTCTTTTCTCTCCTGTTTAAGAGTCCCTGGTTCAACTCTTGATCCCTCTGTACATTCATTTGCATTCATTTGCAGTCATGCATCCTAGCAGGGAACTTTGTGACACATGTATTGACATTGGTAGACTGAACTACAACAATAAAATAGCAATTGTAGTTCTCCAAATCGAGAAATTCTACACTGCTCCTGGTTGTAAT
Source organism: Karalla daura (assembly GCA_029224185.1). NCBI lineage: Eukaryota > Metazoa > Chordata > Actinopteri > Chaetodontiformes > Leiognathidae > Karalla > Karalla daura. The sequence goes on along the minus strand of CM055202.1, from coordinate 21,181,876 downwards.
TGATAGAGTGAATGGTGTGTGTGTGTGCCCTGTAATGGTCTGGTGCCTTGTCCAGGGTGTATTACCTTCCTTCGACTTATTTGCAATTATTAATTATTTGCCATAGAGAAAGGCTCCAGCACACCCATTCAACAACAGTGGGCAAACAGTAAATACATTGCTGTAAAAAATGGATGGGCAAAACAATTGACGCATCCTGGATCTGAAATGATTTATCTCCCACATCATAAAGAACATCATAAAGGACATTTCCAGAACAACAGTGTGGGATGTCTTTTTGCCTTCCGAGCAACTTAAGCACAATACAGTAACAAACATTTGCATTGTTTCATAGTCTATGATCACATACACTGACAGTCACACTTGCCTCTTTCTACAATTTCACTTTCTTTCCCTTTCTCCCTATCTCTCCATGCCTCTCTCTCCCTCTCTGTGTGTATTGTTGGCACCACTGAGAGTGTGTATCACAAAGGTCTATTGAGAGAAGAGAGAGTTCATTGTGGATGGCCTGAGGGCTATTTAGGAATTACGAGACAAATTTCATCACTGGACAATGTTCTTGGAGGAGATGATCACACAGTGTGCAGTCAACTTACTTTTATACAGAAGAAGCTAATTGGGTCTTATCTCCACACAGGGTCAGTCAGTCACAGTTTCTCTGCTGTGGAGCTGTTATTCTTGTTGTCAGTCAGTATGGATAAAACTAATTGAATTTCAAGGTGTAGGTACTCTTGAACGTCATATTATTGATAAGTCAGCTGAGTGATTTATTCTATATATAAGATTGTAAAAGAAATGACTAGGCAGCAGTGCCACAACTCTTTTCCATCCTGCCTTCACTCAACTTTGTGAATATTCCACATGATTTCTGACCCATGGAAAGTGCCAGTTCACAGCTCTGGGATATATTCAGAGCACTGGGTGAATGTGCTCAGTGACAGTCTGCTATCAGACAGAGAGTCAGCTTTGAGAGCAGGACCCTCTTATGGGGCCCAGGTGCATGCATAGAGGGTTATGTTGAAGACTGGACATTGTAGAGCTGTTCACCATCATTTATTTAAGATGCAGAAAGACAGATGGACAAATGGACAGAAGTAGGTGGGGCGTTGGATGCAAGACACAAATCTCAGTCTGACAATAAGAGAACCAGCTGGGACACACACACACACACACAGGGTTTGTCATATTTCCAGTCTAAATCAGTTGAGCCTTTAGAGAGCTGATGACTACACTCCTATGCTGGCACGAGGCCATAATTACCGATTAGAAATTCTCTCTCACACACACACACACACCAATTCAGTGTCATAGTGGAACATACCCTGGCTACACTGGTCCAATCCACAAAAACACTGGTTGTAAACTCTGGGGGTGTAAACTTCACAAAATATATGCCAACTGCATCCCTTTTCTCTTGGTTCTGTGTCCAAGTCACCTGACTCAAGTGTTGGGTCGTGAGAACTAAAAACATGGCAGACATTTATCTCATTGTTAACACGTTGTTTAAAAATGTACCAACGCAGCTACTGTACATTGTTTGTATGGGACAGGGTTGCACACAGTGCTGTTTCTGGCCAAAGTGGGGCCCTATGCAAAAAGGACAATAGGGGCCCTGTGCAATTTTCTGCGTATAGGCAGCGACGGCCCTGGTTGCACACAGTCAAATAAGTGAGGATTACACTGTTGGGTACATTGATTACTTTATGTCTTGGATGATTGTGTTTGTAAACTGTGTGGTAAGTGACAGAGATGTCAAGTTCCCTGAAGGCACTCCCAAAGGTGTAAAAAGCCAGACTGGAAAAGGAACCAAATGCGTTTGAACCACAGTTTATTGGGATCTTTGGGAATGAGAATCCAGAGTGTGGGGATCAGAAGAGCAGGCAGGTAGCAAGGGCTCAGGCGCAGCACTCAAGTAGACTAGAGAGCAGGCAGGAAAACCAGGCAAGGCAGGAAAACCAGGCAGGCTGTATCCCAGGCAGAAGCACAGGCAAACACACAGGCAGAGTTCAGAGTCAGGGTGCAGAAGGCTAGGTCGATTACTGGGGCAGAAAAGAGAGCAAGGTCAAGCCGGTCCAGGTGGGTCTCTAGCAGAGGCACCGGCAAACACACAGGCAGAGTTCCGAGTCAGGGACAAAAGGCTGGGACGATCACCGGGCCAGAAGAGGGAGCAGAGTCGAGGCAATCTGGATGGGTCTTGGGCGTCAGGAGAGTGAGCAAGTAGAGCAACAAGCATTCCGAGCGGACAATCTGACAAGTGTGAGCTGAAGAGCAGGGGCTTAAATAGTGAGGTAATTAACAGGTAAAGAGGAGCAGCTGGTGGAGAAGCAGTGGCAGCAGGTGAGAATGAGTGGAAGGGGTGTGGTGAAAGCAGTGGAAAATTACCTGAGACAGCCCATGAGACTGAGTGGCACCTATCGAGTGTAACGTGTAATATGTGTAGCATCATGTATCACACAGAGTAGGTAAGCTATTACAGGCATTCACCATTTTTTACAACAAGACCTGACATACCTGTTTTACATCACTTGAACCTTCACTTTTATTTAAAAAGATTTCTCATTAATTGTAATTCTCCCATGGGAGGACTCAACAGAAGAGGCCAATGAGCGGAAGAAGCTGCGTTACACAGAACTGGCTGCAGACACGCAACAACGAGTATGGGGTACAAAAATCTATCCGGTTGAAGTGGAATGCAGAGGTTTTGTGGCCTCTTCTACCATCAGGCTGTCAGACAGTTCAATCAGTCTCGGAAGCAGCCAAAAGAAGCAGCCAGTGGATCTGTGTAAGGTGGAAAGACCCCTCGACTCAAAGACCATCTGGACCTGCTTGCCCTGCTTACCTGCTTACCTGCCCCACATCACCAAAACCCTCCCTCCCACCCAGAAGGAGAGTGAACAAGGTGTGCGGTCAGCACCAGAACTGACTCAGGGGAATGGACGCCCCTGCTGTGCATAGTCGCTAGGTTTATGATTGGGCATGGGACACAAGCTCAGGCTTGATCAGCCTGTAGCTGGACATCTTTGATGAAAGTGTAGAGTGTTCAAGAGCCGAAACACCCAAAGATTCAAAGATACACTACTGCCACTGATGATGTGCTCTCCCTGCTTCCCTGCTGGACACTGTGCTGAGGGCCACACACACGTATATGTTTTATAAATCACAAGGATTGAGGTTATCTGCTTTTTATCTGCAAGGCCTGACAATTTACACTGTCAGAACTTTGTGTCCAATATTTTACTAATAGAAAACAAGAGAACTTCAATGGGCCGTTTTAGTTGTCCTTTATCACACCTTGGTGTGGCCACACGCAGAATACAGTTTACACTGTACTCTGAGTCTCCTTGTTTCCTCCAGGTTTCTTTTGTTTGATTGTTGAATAAACAGGAAATGCCACACAATGAATGAGTCATTATACCATTATATTTTAAAGTTGGAACAGAGCACAGCAGTGTCCCAGTTTCTCTCCATTTAAACCCTCCCAGGCTGACTCAGCCAAGCTCAGAGGAAGTGAGTAGTGAGCTGAGAGCAGCCAGCAGAGACAGCTGTGTCCGAACCCTGGCTGGGAAAGCAGCAGACAAGAACCGGAGTGATTCCACAGCTGACTGAGAGAGCTACGGACAGGAAATCTTCCAACAGTACCTCAAGAATTACAGCGTAAGACCCAGATGGCTGCAGCCAGCTGATTAATATAGTCATTTCAGAAGATATTCCTGCCACGCAATGACTGCACGTCTCGCATCTCATTCTGTAAAAAAGATTATCGAGTTAAAATCCAAAACCTACAGCTTTTATGAGACAGTGGGTGATGCCGTTTTTATCACATTGGAATCATGATTATGCCACTCTAATGGACACAGAAGTTCCTGTGAATATAATGAATGCAATGGTTTGATAACCCACATGTATGTCTATTGGCCTCATCTCTTTCTTAGCAAAGCTAAGTAGTACCTGCTAACAAGGCTTCTAGGAAGTTGTATAGACTTTCCCAACAGTACATTCATTGCTCTGTCAGCTCCCACACACCCATATATTGTCCCCACTCAGACTGTGTGTGTGTGTGCATGTGTCTGTGTGAGGCATCTCCCTTCCTAGAGGACTGAGTAACTTCCCAAGAAATTCCTGAGATGTTGATAAGCCTGTGTCTCATCCCTTCTTTGCAACTAAGCATTAAAATGTGTAATGTTTTCCACTGAGCACTGAGACCCCCTCATTAATGCTATACTCTCTTCACAAAGCCGCCTGAGACATCTGGACAGCAGGGATCTAAGGACTCAGGAGAAAGCTGAACCCGATATTTGAATCTGTGTATTTCTGTCACTTTGTGATGTGGACACACATCTGTGTGTCTCTACCCAGCCTATTCATAGAATGACTATTTCAGCAGTGGAGAGCCCTCCCACAGGCATCCATTGAGAAGTAAAGACTGGCACATGATTGCATCCTTATCCTATCCATCCATTTCCTTATTTCTCTTGCTACCTCTAAAGTCTCTTTAACATCTTCTTTCATCATGCAAGCTGTTGCATTCCACTCCACTGTGTCTCCCTGCATCTTGTTCCCACTCTTACAGCTGTGATCCAGACAAACTTTTCCACTGAGCCATTCTTCCAAAGAGCTTCTCAGCTTAGCTTCTGGGCACATAGTTTTAGAAGAAGGGCCTGGACTGTGCCCCAAGGGGAGCATGTGCTGTGTCATTGCAGCCTGTCAGATGAGTGCCAGCTGTGCAGACCTGGAAGCCAACATGCACAGTGCAAATAGGTGGACTCACAGTCGGACAGTGCCACAGCTTCCCTCTGCCAATTGTACTGAAGAAACAACACAGAGATGAGTGTCCCGATGCCAGCTTCCTGCCATCAGATTAACACAGTCTGGCACGCACTGATAAGAGCTGTCTGGACCTACTGTGTGACAGTGAACGGCAGCCACACACAGCTAGGAAGAGACTAAGGTTGCATCCAAACACCTCACTTCACAGGAAGTCAAATCAAAGGCAGCACAAAACGTAAATTAAGAGGTAATCAGTAGTTGACTGACAGAATGGAGACTTGTGATGTGCTCCTCTACTTTCAGTTGGAGCCCAAGTGTGTACACAGAGTGACGTTATAGACAGGCAAAGCTCTATGATGTCATAGTGACGTAATCATCGATGGATGTCTTTGCTCAGGCACCATAACAGATGTTAACAGTCTCTAAATGCCTTCAAAAGAAAATTATTTAAAATCTTCTGCAGTGTAGAAAACATTGAACCATCCTTCATGAAATTCCAACCCTAGCCATATAACCCTTTAGTTGTTGTTGTTGTATTAATATTTTATGTGATGAAAATTCACAAAACAATCACATATTGCATTATAGACACAATGCCTGTGATAGCCATAACGGCCAGTAAAAATAAACCATACACATTTAAAAATATGATATGAGAGTTTAGCCACATGATATGTACAGTAGTTGATTTGGAGGATAGAGAATAGAATATTCTTTTATCCATCCCAGCACAGAAATTTCAAAATATCCTTATTATATCTGTTGTATAAATTACTTTTCACACTATTACAGTAATTTCTAATTAGTTTCTTATAATGCAAGTTGTACTATGCAGTATGTCTTTGAGCTAGTTTCCCCATGGCAGATGCATGACAGTAAAACATGCTATCATGTTGTTACGTGGAAGTGCAGACAGGTTCCGTTAGCACTTCTGAGGTCCAATTGAGTTAGTCCTCCTCATTTCAACAGACAACGGTGCAGACTATTCACCCTCTCCAACCATATCACATTAAGGGGATCTCTGGAGAATATTCTGTTTTCAGTCTGTAATACAAGTGCCCGATCATTGTGAGACTACCATCAATAAATTGCTAGTTCCTTTTAATACTTCAAAGACAATAATATGCAGTTGGTTGTGGTAACACACTAGATAAGAGTACATATGGTATTTAGCTAACTCCTCATTCATTTACCATTTCTAGGCCATTAAGAAAAGCCATTAAGAAAGAATTTCTGTACATCAATTGTGATCCAAAGGAGAAGTAGTTGATAAACAAAAAAACAGTATGCAAACTGCATGCATAAAGTGTTCAATGAATCTAAGTGAAGTTTCTTTTTAGTGCAACAGATCATGGAGCCTTGTTTTCCTGAACCTCTTGAGCTGTCACTATTCTAGCATGTTAAAGACCTCTGACCCCGGGTAGTCAGCAGGGGGTGCCTCTGACATTAGATGACTTCAGCTACACCTGCTGCTGGGCTAAGAAGGGGTCGCACTATCCTGTCTCCTTCCACCTCTGTAAATAGACCCTGTTGCTATAGAAGTTACATAAAGCCTTGCTTTGTTGAATGCTTGATTAATGAGCAAAGAGGATAAGAGGCATGTTATACCTTTTCCAGTTCTAGTGTGCAGCAGGTGTCATTGCTGGTTTGACTTCATATTTTACAGAGGAAATCAGTACTCCACCTCTTCCACTGCTCAAAGCCAGATTTTGTGACTCTTCCTTTTCTCAAATATGAACGGAAAACTCGACTTTCATCTTATATGGTGTTCCTGTGTGGGTTACTTCGGTCCCGAAGAGGAAGCTGAAGTCATTGAAGGGAGATCAGGTCCCACCAAGATAGACAGAAGTGTTGGTGTAGGTTAGCAAAGTGCTGAGGTAGCAGGGAGACAGCTGTCTTTCACTGTGCTCTAGGGCCTATGGAGATCACCACATTCTCTCCTGATTTGGTTTTTGCATAGATACCATGTGAGAATTTTTACATATAGATGAGAACCTATTAAGACAATTTTTGACAGGTGATCAGAGAATCCCAAATTGATGAGAAGAGACATGTCTTAGTTAAAGAAAAATATGTAATTCTTTAATATTAACTCTGGCAGGCACAAGCTGTATTAAATACACATATTGCTTTCCAGTTTTTCCAGAGTGAATTATGTTTTTCAGTTCACATTTAACATATGTAACCAAGTACATTCCAGTCAAACCATAATCTGAGCATTTTGTCATACCAAGGAAAATATCATTTGAAATGCTTATTTACATAAGATACAAAAATATATTTAACAAAAAAAGATAACAAGGAGCTCTATAAAGTTACAAATATATTCTTATATATTCCACGATTCTATTATAAAAACCTTTTTCTTAAATACTCATCCCATTTAGGTTTTTGATGCTGGAGTGTGGTGTACTTTGATTTTCCACTGACTTGTTGCATCATATATTATTATGTCTCATTTATCTCCTGTCACATATTACCTCATGCTATTATGTTCTTGTTCTTAGGCTAATTTGGACCTCTTTGACAGTCTTTAGAGCAAATATCCAAGTCACTGGGACACTGTTAGCACAACTTGCCACTGCGACATTTGCGTGTTGCTGTGCCATTCGTCTGTATTTTGTTGGGTTGCTTTTGGTGTTTGGGGCCAGGCAAATGTTAACTGCTCAAGGGGGGTCCAGGAATCCCCTCATTCCAGGATGACTTTTGCCGCCTTGTCACATGCCTATGAGGAGACAGAGACAGACAGCCATGATTAGAACAGGACTCCATGGCTCCTCGGTTTCCAGCTCTATTCTCAGATTAGTGGACGTTTGGTCATCATAAACACCGGTGGCCCTCATGGTTAATAGCAGCAGATTGAGTGTCCAGCTTTAAAGAGACTGGATGCATGTGAGCCATGAAAGGCACTCATTCATTGAGAGAGACACTACACAGGGTAGCTTGGTGGAAGGAAAAAACATGGAAACAAAGACAGCATTTGAACTCCCACTTTGGTCTCATTCCATTCTTGACATTTTCAGTTGGAATTCAGCCCAGGTTTGCACCAGCACACATTCCTCATACTCTGATGCAAGTTCGAACACTCACAATCCCTGTAGTAAAGCAGAGGCTCAATATGAATTAAGCATCTATTACCCATGATCTTCTGAAATCCCCTGAATGATGTATTCTTGAGCTACAGCTTTGGCAGAGCTCTATGGTTTTCTGGTTGGTGTGCTTGGTTGTGATTGGTGCTAGTACATCAAGCCGCAGTTTCTGTACAATCCTGACACATCCTTGTTTCTTAGAAAGCTCAGCTGTTTATGAGGATATTACTCCAACTATCACAGGGGAAAAACACTGGCTAAGCTCCTGGTGCAAAGAGTTGTTCGGGGATCTGACTATGAAAACTGCATTCATACTTACTCTCTAAAGTCTTGTCAAGGTCTGCGATGAAGTCCTCCAATTCTTTAGTGTCACCCAGTTTTGCTGCAGAGACAGAAAAGAGAATCAGACTTAAGACTCAGGATAGTGAAGAGCTGTTTGTCTCACTGCTACTACTGCTACTATATGACCTTCACACATGTCATTTGAAACATTGCTCAGAATTTTATTATCTTAAGTCTGTCTGTAGCCGAGGAAAGTGTGGGAGATACAAACAAGGATTCTCTCATTTGTTCATTATGAAAAGTCTGAAAGGTGTGTACACTTAAATGCAAGCAATGAAACTGACGTTTTGGTGAGAGCAGAGGAGGGGAGTTGCTGGTAGAGGACAGCACGGTGGGGGAGTTGAGCCTCTCGTCACTGTAGCTGAAGCTGTTTCTGTTGAGTGACTCTGCACCTGTCCACAACAGAGTGAATCAGATGATTAAGACAGTTAGGAATCTACATAGTTCCCCAATCCTCTTCCTCTCTGACACGTCACACACAGTGCCTAGAGTGGAAACGGAAGTTCTAAGGGGGAAGATAATGTGATAACATCTTCTTTGCATTTGTATCTGCTTTGTGAGACTGGACGACTCCCCCAGGTGAAAATTCTATTTGTAATTATACAAACTCTTCATTGTGCCAATAACACAACAACTCAGCCTGATCTCTATCTCTGTAAATTGTGCCAATCTACAACAAATGCTATCTCACAATACCTTACAATACTTTCAAAAAATATTCTGCACAAACCTTCTTAATAAACAGGGAAACAACCAGATCCCAATACATCCCACACAAGCAGGCACATGACAGACTCATTTCAGATCTGCATCATTGGTCTTGGACATAAAACTCTTTTGTTTAGGACTGAACCTTTGTTTCTGCTCTTACATTCACTTCTGTTGCTCTCTCTGCTATTGCATCTCACTCAAACATGCGCATGCCAAGGCTTCACAGTTTGTCATTTATCTGTGCAGTCAACAGTCAATCCATCCATCAGGCTGCAACACAATGGCTTTTCCCTGTGTGGGACAGGTCCCTCTTCATCTGACTGCCATGGAGAGGACAGAACTTATGCAGGAATCTGATCATGAAGCAAATCTTAGCTACATTTTCCTCCAATGCAGTTTACTGCAAGATCGATAGTGATAATCTTGTGATTACATTCATTTGAGCTGGATTAGGAAATATTTTTTGAAAAACTTTCCAAAGGTTTAATTTTATTTGTGTTTTTACATGGAGAAGAAACCTAGCCTACACTGAGCAACTGCCTCAGATGTGATCTTCATGGCTGTTAAGTATCTACAATGAAGTAATAGACAGACCCTGCTCCATTACTAAATGATTCAGGATCCATCTTTTGCAAGAGGACTGAAGCCATTAAAGATTACTACCACATTAACCCAAGCCTCTAACACATGTTTGAGAAACTATCATTTTTACTTGGCTGCTTTGTTATGCATTTTGTGTTTTATATACAACTGCTCTGTGTGCATATTTGATGCTGGGTCAAATTAAGATATGTGAATTGAATCAGACGATAGGAATATGAGAACATATATACTGTATCTGATACACTAACACATTACCCTTAACCTAGAGACTCTGCTCTAAACAGAAGAGCCTAACAATGTTGCTGTTTTTTGAGTTCTCTACACTGAGTTCTCTACATTTTCCCCTGTCTTCAGTTCCACTCAGTATGAAAACACAGCATGGAAACGTGTTGTGGTCTACTCTTGTCAACTAGATAGTTAGACAGACACGTTGAGCAGGTTCCCTTTGGGAGACCATAATTTGGCGAAGCTCACATGCAACATGAGCAGTACATCGATGAATCGATGATGAGTAGCAAGTAATCACTGCAACGTGCGAAATAGAGAATACACCTGTATTCTATTAGATCTATATGTATTAGTGCAAAAAAAAAAAGGTCACACTGTGTGTAAGACGCAGCGTCGATTGTGTGCACAAACTCCAGTGCGCAAACGGTGCGACCGCGGCAGTTGTATCAATCAGAGCAAGAGAAGTCCTTGGTAACCGTCATGAACAATGATTGCGCACGTCTGCTGGGTGTTGAGTCGCTTACTGTCGGAGTCGCTGATGCCGCTGTCGCTGACGCTGGCGCTGCTGCGCCTCTTGGCGCTCTTCAGGTGCTCGTCATACCTGAAGTGACGCTTCTCCACCGGGGACGTGAAGTCCTCCATCACCGCGTCAAACTCACACAGCACGTCGCTCAGATCCTCCTCCTGGCTACTCGCTGTACGAGGACACACGAGAGAGTGAAATGAAACTGCGTTTAGAGAAAGGTGAAACGGAGAGGAATTCAGGTGCTCCTGTTGGACCAGGCTGCTAGCAATTAATCATGGTGTCCTTTGAATTACCAGTGAAATGCAAACAGAGCCTCTGCAGTATACAAAGATGAGAATAGCATGCCAACGAGATGTGAAGTGAATGCAGTTTTACCTTGAGTTTTCAGTTTTGGAGACTTCATAATTCCTGTGGTTGTCCAATGCAGCAGTGAAGTTGCTGAGAGGTTTGCGCTGTATATGCAGTGACTGTATTTCCCTGTGTGGAAAAAAAGCCTTAAGTTCTCTTCTGTAACCCTGTCGCAATAACCCCGCTGCAGGTCTGAGATGAGCTGCAGCCTGGCCTCAGGCTTTATGAGAGGCGGGGAGACAGGGAGGGGGCACTGTGAATGAATGTGTGTGCGTGTGTGTGTGTGTGTGTGTGTGTGTGTGTGTGTGGAGGGGGTGGAGGGGGTGGAGGGGGTGGGGGGACCGGATCCCTGACGTCTCCCTGTCTCCCTTACGACGGTGTTTGTAAACAGCTCCCTGCAGGGTGTGTGTCACTTGCCAGGCAGAGGTGTAACGCACTGATATTTATAATCATGAGCCAGTGCAATGCATGTTTTATCACCAGGCAGATCATGGCAGGACTAGGCCAAAGTGTGATTTATATCTGGATCCTTTACAAAACAGTATGTGGATCTTTTTTTTTTATGGCACTGTAGGACTGCAGTTCAGACACATGGCTGGTGTTTGTCACCAGCCTCAGCAAAATTAAAGAAATGTGATGTCAGGAACATATGTTAAAACAAAAATATCAAAGGAATAACACAATACGCATGTGCCATTCACATAAGGGATGTTATCTTAAAATTAAGTGTTTTATTCACTACTTTTTTGCCATATTTCGGAGGTGTTGGTGTCATGGAAACTCTCCATGACATCTTAACACACAAATACACGAAAACTCTTTCTCTAGAAATAGTAGTCAACATTCAATTTAAGTGGAGTTTAATTTTGGATTTGGAGAGACATCTGGTGGTGCTTTGTCACAACTGCATTAAAAAACAACCGAAAAGCAAAATCTATGTTAAGATGAAATATCATCGGTCAGTGCAACTTATGCATGCATGCATGATGACTGATTAGGTAAATCTCCTGTTTTTTATATAAATATTAGTAATCTTTACTATTTATTGTTCTGACTTCCATAATGCTTGGAACTTTAGAGATGTTTGGGTTGAGTATCCCTAAAGCCAGACACTTTGGACCTGATCTACAAAGATCCCAGATAAGGGCCGCAAAATTGTGTGCTCCTGGTAAGATTTTGCGCTTTTGACTTGCGTGCGTTTTTCGGGTGATCTTCAAAGGGAAATTGCCGAAGTGAAAACAGACGCAAACAGCAGTATGCAAATGAGGAGCTTGCGCGCTGTCAGCCTTTACATAATGGCGTGTGCAGAAGAAAGCGCAGGAATAAATATGATTCCTTGGAGCTGGGCGGCGCCGTGTTTGGTCCAGCGATGGCCACACAGTCACTGGCTAGAAGGGTGGAAGCTGCGGTGCAGGCAACCTAAAAGCTGAGGGTCTGGAGCAGGCTGGAAAGGGGAGATGGAGGACCGGAGAGCAGAGGACCAGCATGCCACTGTGTAAAACTGCTGTTAATTATGTGTTTGGTCCAAAAAAATCAACCAAGAAAATGAAATGGAGCCACAGAGATGTCATACTGACAGCCGTTGTTAATATTTTGTTTGGATTTCAGATTTTCTTCTGTTTATTCGTCCAAACTATTGTCTATTATCTGCATTGACCTTGACTCTGTGATTCTAGTTGGCGACTTAAACATTCATGTTGATAATGTCAAAGATGGATGCGCAAAAGAACTCTTACATGCTCTGGATATCTTTGGACTCTCTCAGCATGTAACAGATCCAACACAGAACAAGGGCCACATATTAGGCCTAATTATTTCCAAGGGTCTACACTTTTCTGACGTTGTGGGTGATGATGCTCTTTCTGATCGTTACTGTGTTCAGTTTAAGATGACCATCCCCTCCAATCTTACCAAAGGAGAAGCAGAGGTGATAAGAAAGCAATTGATCAACAATAGTACTGCTGCATTATTTGCGCAGGCCTTTACATCATTACCAACTCTGCCCTCAGCTTCTGTCAATGAGCTGATTAATAGTTTCAGCTCCAAAGTACATTATGACATATATAAAGAGATATTCACATTTAGAACCAAGAATTGAAAAAGGCAAGGCAGTGTCTTTGTTATTGCTGTCTTTGATTTTTTTTTTCAAAGACAGCAATAACAATGCCTGCACCCTATTCACAATTGTCGACAGACTGACTACAGTATCTGTTCCTCCTGAACTGCCATCAGAAAAGTCCTGCACTGACTTTGCAGCCTTTTTTCCAGACAAAATTCAGAGAATAAGACAAAAAGTATGTGGCTCATCCACAGGCGAGCTGGCTATGTCACCCGTTCCCCCTTAACCATGCATTCCTGACAGAAATAGTTCAGAATTCAAAATCCACTACCTGATGCCTTTTTAGTCTGCCCACAAGCTTGTTAAAAATGTATTGCATTGCGTTGCACCAGATGTGTTGAAGATACTAAATGTGTCTATCAGGGCAATTTCCCAGGGTCCTGAAAACTGCAGTAATCAAACCTCTTTTAAAAAAGTCTTATCTGGATGTTTCAGTAATATCTAACTACAGACCCATCTCTAACCTTGCATTTTTGTCAAAGGTCCTTGAGAGAGTTGTCTATCAACAGATTCACTCTTTCTTGGCCCAAAACAATCTCTTCAATCCTTTTCCAGTCGGGTTTTCAACCACACCACAGCACCAAAATTGCACTTATTAAGGTGTTAAATGACATACGCCCTAAAAGTGATGCATTAAAAACTCCAGTATTAGTACTACTGGATCTTCTGCATCGTTCTGCATTCGATACAGATTTTATTTAACAGACTAGAGGAGTTTCTGGTACAGGATCGTGACTTCTTTGTCTCACTAGTGCAGGGGTGGCCAACCTGTTCCACAAAGAGCCGCTGTGGCTGCAGGTTTTTGTTCCAACCAGGCAGCAGCACGCGTGATTTGGCTTATTCAATCAACTGATCTGAGTCTTCAGACAGTTGATTGGTCAATCTGTGTGCGATGGACAGGTTGGAACAAAAACCTGCAGCCACAGCAGCTCTTTGTGGAACAGGTTGGCCACCCCTGCACTAGGAAATTGTGAACATGAGCAAACAAAGACGATATGTGGGGTCCCTCAAGGCTGTATTCATGGGCCACTTTTGTTCAATATTTATGTGCTTCCACTGGCCCAGATATATAACATCTCTTACCACTCCTATGCTGATGACACACAACTCTACATTACAGTGTCACCACATGACTACAGTCCACTACTGTCGCTGAGTGAGTGTATCTAACAGGTCAAACAGTGGATGGGCTGGAACTTTCTTCTGCTCAATGAAGAAAAGACATGAGTTAGGTATGGACTCAGACCTGAATTTAAACAGCCACATAAAGACTATCACTAAATTAGCCTATCATCACCTCAAAAATGTTGCACTAATGAAGGGATTTCTGTCTAAACAAGACATGGAAAAACATATTCGTGCATTTATTCTTAGTAGGCTAGATTACTGTAATGTCTTCACAGGGTTAAGTAAAAAATCAGTCAAGCAGCTGCAGCTCATCCAGAAAGCTGCTGTCAGAGTCCTGACCAACAGCAGGAAAATGGACCATATCACACCAGGCCTTAAATCCCTGCACTGGTTTCCTGTGTGTCAAAGGATCCAGTTTAAAATCATGTTACTGGTCTACATGTCACTGAATGGTCTTGGGCCTAAACACATGTCAGAGCTATTGATTGGGTATGAAGCATCCAGACCCTTCAGGGCATCAGGGATAGGTCTATTTATTGTTTCCAGAGTCAGAACTAAGCAGGGTGAAGCTGCACATAGCTTCTATGGTCCTCACCTGTGGAACAAACTCCCTGAACACCTGAGGTGTGCACAAAGGATCAGCTCATTTAAATCAGGGCTGAAAACACTATGGCTTACGCACAATAAACAGCTCACAGAAAATTGCTCTGAATCAAAATGAATTTTCTGCGTCCGATGTCTCCTCCGTGCCGCAATGACAGCAGCCATTGTGCATAAAACTGGGAGGATTTGCAGCTTTCTTTCAGACGTGTTAAGTTTAGCCGCAATCATAGTAACTGCAATCATTTTTCAATAGTTTGCAAATCATTTTGCATGTGCTAATATTTCTAATCTGCATTTTCTCCTCATACTATTTTGCTCACACGGGGCCGGAACACCTCATATTGCATATGCATTAAGGCCAAGGTGCTAAATGGCTAGCGCGTGCTGTCCACAGTGTGCAGCGTTAGCAGATCAGCTTGCACATTTTTTTGCGGGTGACATCAAGTTTACACACGTTTTTATACACGCAAAGCTTTAGTAAGGCCCTTTGTGCATAGTTAGTCCTCACCATGAAGAGGCTTTAAACCTCTACTGGTCAAATTAAAATCATCAGGAAATGAACCATCATGCCACATGTATGCAACTGCACATGTCTGTTGATCCTGGAGGCCAGGCAGCTCTGCTTGATGATGGGGGCTAAAATACCTTCCACACACCAGGGGAAGATATGAGTTACCACAAACGTTAATGCTTGACATAACTTCACATCCACTTTACTACCAGGTATCCATTCAAATGTATGCTGTAATGTTTACCTACATTGCTCAGCTGGACACCGGAAGTAACAACATTTTTATTGAAAAGTGAATTACATGAGCACATTACACTTTACACCATACGTACATTATTTTTATTCAGTTGTAATGAACATGATCCCACCAATCTTTTTAAGAAAATACTGCCAGCATATCAAGAACGTACAACAGCTGTGATTATCTAACATCAAGCTTTACACTTAAAGTCAAGCTGGTCATGTATTTATACATTAAAACATTGATTCTTTACTTTGGTTGCATCATGATGAGAAACAGAATCTGCCCAGGCAATAGTTGTTTGTATGTTGTGTCTCTCTTTGTCTGCATGCATATGTTATGCATCACTCAAATTCACACCCCAGTAGTTCTACTCTCATGGTGATAGAACCCATCCAGCTCTTGGGTACAATACGGATAAAACGGGAAAAAATAGGCGGATAAATGTAGTGCTTCACATGCCCGTTGTTATCTGTATTTCCAAAAAATGTCTAGATTTGATGAGAGAAAGAGACCTTATTTAGAATCATCACATCAAATGACATTTACTCAATCCATTATCAATTAAGTTTAAATGACTTAAAACTTTTTCCGTGGCTCACCTTGAAAAGGAAGCTGTCATCATCTGTGTACTGTGTCCAGTGTCTCCCATCATTGCTGTACTGCAGGGCATATGAGATGACATACATCTCTTTGCCTAGAGACTTAGCACCTTGAGTTATAATACCTGTGATCTTCTTAACTTGGGGTAGCTCCACCTGGAGCCACTGGTCCATGTCATTAAACTGTGTGCCCAGAGAAACAGTGAAAAAAAGAAAAAGAGACAGTGTGAGTGAGACAGGATGCTGCATGCTATTAAATGCCCACATTCTCAAGGCTTTTGGGGTCCATACCTATGTTTATAATAATATAATATGATATAACAATATAAACATTTGTCTTCTATTTATCACTTAGTCAGTCATGTCAATTTTAGACTACCTTAGCCTGCCATGCGTTAGCTGTCCCTCTTTTGTTGAGCCGTGCAAGTGAGGGTCCCCAGGTTCCTGAGTACCAACTGGAAGCTACAGAGCTGGCTGTGATGAAGCGGTCGTCTATCAGGCCGCTCTCCATACCCAGTGGTACGGAGCAGCCTGAGATGGGACATCACATTACACAGTTACAGCAAGCCCAACTCTATGACAATGCTGTGTTATGAACTTAGTGAATATACTATGTATTCACATGGATTTGATACATATTTCTGGTATATCAATCTTTTTGAAAAGACAGAAATAGATATGCTTGTAGCTTTGGAGTTCTACATCCTATTCATGAGTCATAGCCAGAGTGCTATAAAGGTCCTGAGCTAGCCACTCAAAATGTCGAAATGCTATGATGCAAATGAGGAGTTCATGATTTATATAAGCAATGTGAAGATATAAATTATTTGGAATTTATGACTTCTGTTGTAGCTTTCCTACACATGTCCCACTGTCAAGATCATGATCCTACCGTCAAGCTCACAGCCATAGAATTCCATGCGGACTGTAGCTTTGCCATGCCACTGGGTTGGGTGAAGCCTAATAAACCGTCCAATCAAAGGAGGAAAGAAAGTATTTCTTTTGTTCTCATAGGCTTCTTGGTTTCCACCGAAAACCTTGTAAAAGGAGGACAAACCAAGAGAAATTAAGATAAATGATGATGATAAAGATAATAAAAATAAACTGCCTTTATCTGATATCTTATCCTTTGTCTGCCTTACACTGATAAAGGATGAAATCATATTAACCCACCTTTCTGAGGTTCCTGCTGTCCCCCTTATAGAAGACCCACTTGCGACGATCAGTGCTATAAGAAATAGTGTAAGTTTTCACAAAGTGTGAGTGGAACATCTGCCTGGCTCCCTGGGTGACTATCTGGCTGATCACAACAGGTCTCTGGAAATCCACCTGCAGAGGGAGAGGTTTGGCATCTGAAGAAGCAGAATGTCTTAACTGTTTATTATAACATGGATCATAAAATAAAACTGGTATCCCTACAATGGTGTTGAGGCTTCCTCTGTCAACATTGTGTTTGTATGTTGCTCTAAACAGTGTTGATAAAACTGAAACAGCTTATTTGTGATTCTGAAGAGTATAACACACAGGCTGGGATTCACAACCTCAGCACAAGACATCAGGGACTGTAAAGTCTATATCCTACTGAAGTATTGGTTATAGTTTTAAAGTCTACAACACCATCATCAACATCAAAACATCACACACATACCTGAATCCAGCTGTACTCCTGGTCTGTACTCCATGCATTATATGTTCCCTGATTGTTCAGTCTGGCAAGGTGGGGCGCCCAGGATCCTTTAAAGATGGAGATACTGTCAATGATTTTAGAATTAGAATTATGATGAAATATTGAACAAAAGATTCTAATTCAATGTGATTGCAGTGAGACTGCACAATATTTGTTGACAAAGCAGACATTTAGAGGTGTGTCTACCTCGAGTGTTGTTGGCTGAGATCTGGTCATCTTTTACGCTGCCTGATTCTAGACCCAGTGGTCGGTAACAGTCTAGAGAGAGACATTCAGGCAACATCTCAAGATTAAAACACAACATATATCTTTGAAAATCAAAAAAAGATAAAGCACTATGGCATTGAAGTTGTGACATTAAAGAGAATATGATCTTGTTGAAATGCTGAAAAAGGAAAAGTGTCATTTAGGGTATTAGCTACACTCATCTGCTGATGTTAAGGAGAGGAGTTCCAGTCATGTTAGATTCAATCGTGATAATCAGCCTCAAGGTTTTGCAGTTTGTATTATTAGTTTTGAGAAATGCACTGACTGTTGTGCAAATGCTAATAGTGATGTGAGAAAAGTACCAAAGTGACTGAGAAACACTGTAAACACATGCTATGAATTTCTTCTCCTGTACCTATATACATTGATCAGAGGTATCAGATTGAAGTGATTGGCAAACTAAACCTTAAGCTTGTCTTAAGAACATAAATATCTGGAAGACCTGCCACTCTCACTTTCCAAAGCCCTGTGATTTTCACCTCCTTTTCCAATCTAATCCTTAACATACAATATGACTATCATCAAGAATGTCATCATAGCTAAAAATCATACAGTAAATTATGCTCTGTCATGTGTGCATACCTTTATCTAGGACGAGGAAGAGGGTTTGCATTCCATTTTGTTGGTTGAAACCAACTTCTGTCTCCAACTGCCACAGGCCAGGTTTAGATGGATACATCTCCAGAGTTTCAAAGCTCCCTGCCAATACAGTTTGGAAGGGCTGAAATTAACTGAGCTGAAACATACTACCTGGTATACTGTTGGAGTCAGATGCAAATTCTGGACGACTTAAGTCAGGGGTCTCAAACCTACTCCACAAAGGGCTGAGTGGGTGCAGGTTTTGTTCCAACCAATCAAGAGTACAGAGTTTGACCAATCAGCTGTCTGATGGTTGAGATCAGTAAATTGAAAGTCAAGTGCGGTGTGTTGCTGCTTGGATGGAACAAAAACCTGCAGCCATACGGCCCCTTGTGGAATCTGTTTGAGACCCCTGACTTAAGTCATTTCAAAAATGATAAATGCAGCAAAATGTTTTGATTGAGTGAACAAACATGAAAGCATCTTACCAGGCAGTAGTGGATACACAGCCTGTCTGAAGCTTGCAGTCTTCTTGTGGAGGAATGTCTGTCCATGGAAGTGCACACTTTGAAAGTCTTTGGGAGAACCCATATTGATAAGGTACCAGCATACAGGTTGTTCAGTGTACATCCTCAGGCCCTTCAAATTGTATATGATGCCATTGATGGCTTGGAAGAGAACAGAAATATTTTACTTTAGTGGCTTTTGTTTATGTTTGTTATGACATAAGATATGCTTTTTGATTCAGATCTGGTTAGTTTAGTATATGATGCATTACAATGGAACTTGAGGTTCTCCTTGAAGTTGGGGTCCATGACTCTTTTTCGGCTTTTCCTCTGCATTATGCCATGATTCTTTTCATAGTACCAGCTCTGAGACTCATCAAAGGTCATGAAAAGCAGTGTAAACTCCCTTATGTTAGTTAACTCTTGTTCCAGGAATCCCTCACGACACACCAGCAGAGGTCCAATCAAGCCTGAGTGTATATCCCTTTCCTAATAAACAGAGAACATTTTGAAGTTAAACATTGTCTTTTATCAAATTCCACTCTGGTGAAATCAAGCATATTCTGTTGGAACCTATATAAATTTAATTTAGGGTATATGGATTGACATTTCAGATTAACTCCATGCCATAGCTTTTTGCATACGTATTATACATAACCACTACTATAATTTATTCTTGCCATACATCATAAGTTATTCTTTTTAAACATAAATTAATAATGAACATAAATGAACATAATGATCTTGAAGCACAGATTACTCACTGGATTTACACCTGAATAATAGGCCCATGTCCGACAATGAGACTCTGTAGTTGTTGGCCCAACCGTAGCATCAACCTTCCATATATATGTAAAGGAAGTACCAGGCTGAACCTCATTGTCATATTTATACCAGTATTTAGAACCATCCTCATAAGACAGACCCTCTGTCTGCTTGGTATAGAAAACACCATTTGGGTGTATGGAGTACGGACGATTGGCATTGTTCTTGAACACCACCTAGAACACAAACATGCATTGGTGTGTTTTTATACAACTTTCTGTCCAGGAGCTGAAAACATCAACAGGGTTTTGGGCTTTCAACTTGTATGAAACACAGTGAACAATAATGTTGATTTACCATGATGCTTTGTCCAACCTCTGCTTTGATGACAGGTCCCAGGATGCCCAGATGCTCATCTAACTCTCCACGGATTTCAGGCAAACTGAAGTTACTGTCCATGTAACTGCGGAAAACCACCTTGGTGAACTTAGTTTCGCGGCCGTTTTGTGATTTTTCCTGCCTCCTGTGGAATAATAAGATATATGTATGTTCATGTCTATGGATATGCAAAGGCCATACACTTTTCCAGTGAATGTGAAAAGGTTTTGTTACTGCAAAGGTCTTATGAGCTTGTCTTACTGCCCTCACAAAGGTTACCTCTGTCCATAGCCAGCATAGTCCCAGTCAACTTCCTCAGCAGCGATAAAATAAGTCTTGAGCTTTGTGCCTGAGTATTTCAAGTGGTATTTAGTAGTCTCATCCAGGTTGAAGTTCTTGATGTCTTCATGACTGCTGTAGGGATCTTTGTACATCACATACTCATATTCGTTTGCTTCCACGTCTTGCTCATCCAGTTGTTGTAGATGTTGTGGTTCATCCCCAGGAACGTACAACTCATAGTCACTGAAATCGGGCCTGGGCACGCCGATGACCACAGAGTGTTTATTAAGTTCTTCCTCATTTGAAACAGGTTGTGGTTGCACATTGGGTCGGGCCCCACGTGGGGTCATGCCTGGATTGAATCCACGAGGAGAAAAGGGTACACCACTCCTGGCCTGAGGCTTGTATTCCTTCTTCTTCTTTGTTTTCAGACCATGGCCCTTTTGGGGCCACTGTCGAATGTTCACCTTCTTCATCTTTTTGGGAGCTGGTGTTGTTTGAGGGGTCTCTTGTCCAAAATATTTCATCATGTAATCAGGAATCTCCATAGGTTCCATTTGGTGAGTCCCATCATATGTCCAGTTGTGATCCTGTGTTTTGACGGAGGTGGTTTTAATCAAATCTGTATTGTTTTCCTTTAGGTAGATATACACTTCTTCACTCATGTCAGAGACATTTAGTTTTTCTGGATTGCTCTTTCCTACTGTGTGTGACAGGTTAGCTAAAACTGCAGTCTCATTGGAGAACTTCTCTGCAGATGACGAGTGGTTCAACTTGCCATGAAAAGCAGTAATGTTCTCTCTACTGACCAAACTAATCTCCTTATTTGATATGGATACAGTCACGTTGACATTATCTAAGGGCTCAGTTTCTAAAGCAAGATGCATAACCTTTTCAAGTGTGTAATTGGCTGGGAAAGTAATTGTTTGAGAAGAATTTATCTTAGGTGCATTTTCAGCTGGTGCTGTAGTGGTCAGAGAGTTATTTTCACCAGATTTGTTTGTTGTTTCCACCTGCAACTCAGAGATGGTCACATTGCTTCCTGTGTTATTCTCATCTCTGTTTGCTTTACTTTGAAACAACAAGTACAAAAAGACAAAAAGTCTGTCTGACATATTTTCCATTGAACTATTAAGATTCAGAATTTCCGTTGATTTGTTTCCAACCATTAATAGTCCTGTCACATTGTCAATGTTTACATTCCCTGGAGCATTATGAAGATTATTAGTATTATTTGCATTTTTGCTGTTATTTTTAAGGGAGATGTTTGCATTGTAAGAACCATTAGAAAGTGATGGGTTGCTACTGTTCTTCAAATGTGTTGTATTTTCATTACTACTGTTGGTAAACAAAGTAGCTGTTGTAACATTTTGTCTATCAATTTCTTTTCCAGTGTGGTCATCTAGTGAATTTGCATTTGAAACAGAGACCTCACTCTTCTTGTTCTTTGTGAATTTGGGGGTAACATTTGTATCTCCAGCATGTATGTCAATGGCATCGTAGTCAAGGAAAGACAGGTCCAGTTTCTCATCATCTATGCTACCAGACTGACTCTTTCGTGACCTGAGACCTAATTCTTCAGCAAGCAATGCTGTGTACATATCTAACTCCCCTGTTGTTTCTTCCACAGTCGCTGGCTGCTCCTCCTTCTCATTCTCCTTCTCCTTTTCAAAGACAGGAGGCTGCCACACATTAAAATCCTTGTCCATTAGGGTATCTTCATACTCATACACAGAGTCACGAAAGCACTCAACATCTTGAAACTTCACACGCATTCCTTTGGTTGACCCATGGGAATTTAAGGAGGCCAGGAGCCAGACACCTGGTTCATGAAAGACACATAAAATCATCCATGAAGGACCTTTGAAATCCAGTAAGTTAGTTTTTTCATAATATCTATGGACACAGGTCTCATATATCCATGTAGAGCACACAATATTTCTTAGGTTTTCTTAGATTTTAGTATTCTCATAGGTTGAATATTTTAATAAGATAATTCAGCATTAAAAATGGCACTAAAAGCCCTGACTTACCAATGTTGTCCATCTTCATTTTGATTGTCTCTCCAGTCATGGGGTAGAGGCTTAATAAATCCTCTGTACGCTTGTTCAGCTCAAATGGATGACCATAGAATGTAGCTGTTTGGATGTAGTCCTGTGCTCCAATGCTGGAGACATGCCATGTTGCAACTTCGCCATTGCAGAAACCCAAGAGTGGGCCGCTCTCAAAGGCATAACCATTAATCGCTGTGAATTGTGGAAATTTGCATGAACATAAGGTAGCTGACAATCAGCTGAAGGTAATGTATTGTGTATGAATAGGTAAGGGTATCAGTGTGAATGTCATATTTAAATAAGCTTCAGTGCTATTATTACAAGACTTACTGTGCATGACATTTGACTCATAAAAGTCTGGGTCTGCCTTGTTGACTCTGGATTGATCACAGTATTGTCCCATGTTGTCATCCAGGTACCAGCTCTTGTTCTCATCGAAAACGGCAAACATGGCATGCTGTTCCTTGTCTGACCTCAGCTTCAGAACCAAACATTAGCAATAACAAAGTTGTTCATTGTAATGTTTCATATTTTTTTTTAAATAAATAAATAAATATTCGTCTTCATCTTTTTTCACATCATCACATTTTACATCCAGTCAATATGCTGTTGTCTGATGGCAAATTACATTTACTTACACTTATTTATTATTATTATTTTCTGTTTTATATTTATATTTTATATTATGTGCAATTTGAGATAGCCATTGTGCTCTGTCATGCAACTGTTCAAATATTAAGTTTTGTGTTGATTTTGCAATGGGCATAGTGATTGCAAGGGAGAATTTATAGAATCCCTTGTGCCAAAGACTTGCAGTCAGAAAAAAAGTCTTCTCTTCCTGGTCCCTGTGCAGTATTCCACTTTTAATAGGATTGGCCCCTTACACACATACACACACCGACGACAAGTTTGGCATGTTTCTATGAATCCTAGCATTATGAGTCTGCTTTCTTTTTGTTAGCTGCACAATTTCTTGCTGTAGCTATTTGTGGGTCTCTCGATGCTGACAGTACATAAGTAAATTAGTGCTGAATACAAATTACAACAAAGTTTATAAAAGTAAGATTACACATTTTGTTATAGAGCGGAAAATGAATAGGCTGAAAATGAACAGTAATTTAGTTCAAAAGTTAAAAGTGTTTTTACCTGCACATTCCTGGCGTTGAGTGACTTACTCTTACAGATGAGGATTGGTCCTATCAGTCCAGAGGCAATATCACGTGGTGCGTCGACTGCACTGTGGTACACTCGAGTTAGGCATCGTGACTCTTTATCCAACGGTTCGTCCTCCTCTACTACTCTCCACACATAGGTGTGAGTCTCACCCGGTTGTACGCCATGAGACTGGTTTCCTGCCAGCAACATTGAGATATACCTCATTTTGATATTAATATACCTGATTTTTGTACTCATTTTAAATAACTGTGCCAGTGAATACCCAACTAAGCATACCCAAGTGCCAATACCCAAGTGCCAATACCCAAGTGCCAAATCAGATTTAGGTTTGCATTGAAGAAAGATCTTGTACCTCCTGCTGGATAATTAGCTCCCTCTTGTGACTTCTCTATTGTCAGCCCATGCGGATAGATGCTGTAGGGCCTGGAGGCCATGTTCTTAAAAACAATCTGCAAAGGACAGGAAGGTATGACAACATTTCGAAGAAGACGCATGACATACAGCCAAATATATAGAAAATGGACAGGTGGAATGCAGAGATTACTGACTTGAAATACCACTGACCATGAGATTACACTGCTGCCTTGAAACCTTTAATTTGTGGTTTTATATGTACAGCATTTAAACAATACAGAATTGTAGCCATTTGTGCACTCAGCACTCAGCTGGCTCACGTCAGATGACTTACAAGTGTAAAACAGTACATTATTTTTTCTTAAAGAACTTTGTGTGACTTCACACATGACAAAAGAAATCGAGAACAATTAGAATCTAACTTGTATTCTCATCATTGTACTAAAATTGAGTTCAATTTAAATGTGCTGGAATAGGTACACAAAATAATATCTTCTCTCTGTATTGTGCTTTAGGCTCCCTTTGTTATACTGTCAACAATCTCCTCAGAGGGTTCATTTTAAAATGTACATCGATCTCTCTATGATGGAATCATTCTATCTGCAAAAAAATTCACAACAGGAACAACAACAATATTAACAATAATATCAAAGTAGTAGTAGTACAGAACAATAAGTATGATCCTACCTTGATCACATCTCTTATCTGGGCTCTGATCACTGGGCCCAATATTCCAAGCTCACTTTTTCTTTGCTTGGTCTCTGACCTTTCAGTGAATAACTCATTTTTGTATTGTGTGTAGACTGCCTTCTTGTACCTCTGGCCGATACGTGTTGGTGACTGTCTCAAGTACTTCAACTTGAAGTCCCTGCATGGAAAGAGTTTGTTTTATTTAGACCAACAAACCTCGGATCAGGCAGCCACAATACTGCATTTTAAGCTGTCAAGGCGTGTGGCAACTGAGATTTCAATGCAAAAGTGTTATTCTAGTTCTAATATGCGTTAGCATGATGATACCAAGTTATTGTCTTGATTCGAGCTTAAAAACATTCAAAATGTATGTGTGTGTGTGTATATATATACACACACACACACACACACACACACACACACATATATATATATATATATATATATAGATATAGATATAGATATAGAT
This sequence comes from Karalla daura, assembly GCA_029224185.1. Taxonomy (NCBI): domain Eukaryota; kingdom Metazoa; phylum Chordata; class Actinopteri; order Chaetodontiformes; family Leiognathidae; genus Karalla; species Karalla daura. The sequence goes on along the minus strand of CM055202.1, from coordinate 21,156,851 downwards.
ATATATATGTACACACACACACCCATATATATATATATGTCCCGGTTTTCCCTGATTGTCCCGGATTTTCACGGATTAACCCCGGAAAAAATTTCTCCTGTGACACTGAATGTCCCAGTTTTTCAAATGATGCGTAAAATCATATTGTTTGTAGCGCGGATGCGCCTCTGTTAGTCCAGGCAGGGTGCACGCAGATGCAAGTTTGGTCCCTATAGTCGGGGATTTCCTGAACAGCATGCCATAATATGTGTGTGTATGTATACACTCACCAGCCACTTTATTAGGTACACCTGTCCAACTGCTCGTTAACACTTAATTTCTAATCAGCCAATCACATGGCGGCAAAAAATCACCGAAAGGTGATTTGAGTGACTTTGAACATGGCATGGTTGTTGGTGCCAGAAGGGCTGGTCTGAGTATTTCAGAAACTGCTGCTCTACTGGGATTTTCACGCTCAACCATCTCTAGGGTTTACAGAGAATGGGCCGAAAAAGAAAAAATATCCAGTGAGCGCCAGTTCTGTGGGCGGAAATGCCTTGTTGATGCCAGAGGTCAGAGGAGAATGGCCAGACTGGTTCGAGCTGATAGAAAGGCAACAGTGACTCAAATAACCACCCGTTACAACCAAGGTAGGCAGAAGAGCATCTCTGAACGTACATTACGTCGAACTTTGAGGCAGATGGGCTACAGCAGCAGAAGACCACGCCGGGTGCCACTCCTTTCAGCTAAGAACAGGAAACTGAGGCTACAATTTGCACAAGCTCATCGAAATTGGACAATAGAAGATTGGAAAAACGTTGCCTGGTCTGATGAGTCTCGATTTCTGCTGCGACATTCGGATAGTAGGGTCGGAATTTGGCGTCAACAACATGAAAGCATGGATCCATCCTGCCTTGTATCAACGGTTCAGGCTGGTGGTGGTGGTGTAATGGTGTGGGGAATATTTTCTTGGCACTCTTTGGGCCCCTTGGTACCAATTGAGCATCGTTGCAACGCCACAGCCTACCTGAGTATTGTTGCTGACCATGTCCATCCCTTTATGACCACAATGTACCCAACTTCTGATGGCTACTTTCAGCAGGATAATGCGCCATGTCATAAAGCTGGAATCATCTCAGACTGCTTTCTTGAACATGACAATGAGTTCACTGTACAATGGCCTCCACAGTCACCAGATCTCAATCCAATAGGGCATCTTTGGGATGTGGTGGAACGGGAGATTCGCATCATGGATGTGCAGCCGACAACTGCGCCAACTGTGTGATGCCATCATGTCAATATGGACCAAACTCTCTGAGGAATGCTTCCAGCACCTTGTTGAATCTATGCCACGAAGAATTGAGGCAGTTCTGAAGGCAAAAGGGGGTCCAACCCGTTACTAGCATGGTGTACCTAATAAAGTGGCCGGTGAGTGTATATGTATCCAGAGGATGGCCATGATCACTGCCCTGCATGCCTCGGCCTCAAGCACTTGCGGGGTGCGCTCTCGGATCCTGCATGAACTGCAGACTACCTGCCCTGGGAAACCAGAACGGCTAGATTGGCAGAAGTGGACTAAAGACTGAGTGGTGGTGATTTGCCCCCATCAGGCCAAACACCGGCAGTGTTGGGATGAGATCCTTGTTTGAGGCTTGCTAGTCTGATGTCCCGTCGGAAGGGACTATCATAACCTCTCTCTAAATGTTGGTGCTAGAATCTGAGGTGGATACGCTCTCCCTGGCAGTGTCAGTTTCCTGTTTCCATGAGACAGAGTGATGAAGCTTTGAATGCCTCTGGGCAAGGATGCCATGTTCTATTCTGTTGGCCCTTTCAGTCGCACTGCAGAAGGCGGGGTGACAAATGAGGCCGCTTCTTTTTGTGATGCCTCACTGAAAGCTCCAACAGCAGGCTGTTCAGGCTTCGGACCCATAGGTGGTTTCCACCCTGACCCATGGGTACAGGTTCCAGTTCCGCCACCGGCCCCCCAACTCCAGGCCAGGTCAAGATGACCTACATCAATGATCATCCATCGACTTCAGGACGCTCACTTCCACGTTGCTCAGCATCCGTGGCGGTTTCTGCAATTTGCTTATCAAAACCACCACTGGCAGTTCAGGGTGCCACATTTCGGGCTCTCCCTCTCTCCCAGGGTGTTCCTGCATCTTCTCACTGTGTTCCAGGTAGGCTGTTGGTTGACCTATGGCACATTCCTTCGCCTTCTCTGCAAGCTCAAGTCTGTCCCTCTAGTCACTTTAGGCTTGCTGCAGAAGTGGCTGAACGACTTCCACTTAGATGCCAGACGGCATAGAAGCAGGAAGATCAGGGTGTTGCAGCAGGCCCCTTGGAGGGACTATGCCTACATTCTCCAGGGTGTCCCTATGGGCTCCATTCCATCTTGCAAAGAGATCGTCACAACAGACGTCTCCCCATTAGGCTGGAGTGCAGTGTGGCAGAGCAGGATGGCCCAGGCGTTGTGGACTGTAGACCACCGAGATGCACATATTAAGGTGCTGGAGCTGCGAGCAGTGCTCCTGGCCCTCAGACATTTTTTACCTCATCTGAGGGGCATGCATGTCCTGGTACAGTCCGACAACACCTCAACTGTATACCATACATACCATCAGGGTGGGACAAGGTCTGCAGAGCTTCTGGGGGCTACAAGGGACCCTCCTCAAGTGGGCTGCTCCTTGCCTGATCAGCCTGCGAGCAATGTACCTGCCAGGGGAGCAGAACTGCCTGGCAGATTTTCTCTCCCGGCAGAGACCTCCAGCAGGGGAGTGGCACCTCCATCCAGAGGTTGTACAAATCATTTGCGGTCTCTTCAGCAAAGCAGAAGAAGATCTATTTGCCTCGGGGAGTCGACCCACTGCCCTTTATGGTTCTCCCTGGCCGAGATGACCAGCCCTCTTGGCTCACTCCTGGCCAGACACACTGTTGTATGTGTTTCCACCGCTCCCTCTGACTTAGCTGGTACTCCAGACTGCATACCGCATTCCTCAGTCACACGGCGCCAATAGGGAGGATCTCTATTTTCTGTGTTTTGGTGGCCTCAATAGGGGTTGCCCTGTTTCCAAGCAGCGCCTCTTCCATTGTATTGTTGATGTTATTATCCACGCATACCAGGCAAGTGGTCACCACCTAGCCTCAGGCGTGAGGTGCCACTCTACAAGGAGTATTGCTCCACCGTGGGCTGCCTGGAACCTGGAGTACTCCTTGAAGACATTTGTGCTGCAGCCTCATGGGCATCGCTGGACAAGGTCTCTAAATTTTATATGGTGAATGTGGCTGCTCCCCATTCACTGGCCATGGTCCTGCAACCAGAGCCTTCTGATTTGTCACATTGAGGGTTGGTATTCAGATTCCTCGTGACTCTGCTGGTATAAGTCATTCAGTACTTAAAGCACCGCCTCTGGCGGTCAGCTGGGATGAAATAGAACGAAAGCTAGAAAAGTAACTACAGTTCTATGAATCCCAAATGACTGCCAGAGCTTCTAGTCACTCAGAATCCTTGTGTGCTCGCGAGGAGATTCTGTAGGAAATTATCTCCAGTTGACACCAGAAGATATAGTCCCTTGTGACGCTGTTGGTATACATGCTTTCAAAACTTTTGTTTTAACACAGTTTAGTTGTAGGGAGTTCGAGATGATCCAGGATTTTATTTTACATATAGTAAACAGGCGGTAATGAAGGAAGGATGGATTGTGGAAGTTGGTTTGCTGGATACATAGTGTCACCTGCAAAGCAGTGAAACAACTAACAGAAATTTAGACTCTCCAATCAACCTAAACAAGCATGGCTCTGGACGAAGTACAAAGAAGAAAGCCCACACAAACAAAAGGAGCACATGTAAACTCCACAAAGACAGGACCTTCTATCAAAGATACAATATAAGATGTATGCATGTAACTCTGCTTACTCGTCAGTGTGGTCATGAATGGTAGGTGCATAGTCCCATACAATTTCCTCAGCAGCAATGTAGTAAGTCCACTCCTTGCTGTGCCGCCTTTGTTCAATAGTCAAGCGTCTGCGAGGCGCTGGGAAGTCATCACAACTTTTCACATCCACAAATCCATGCATGCCAGCTACAGTGACAGAAAAGAAGAAGAAGAGAAGATGTTTCATGTAAGTTTGGCTAAAAACTATACAGGTCTTCATCTCGCAAGTAATGAAATCATTATTTACCTTCCATGTGTTTAGAGGTATACGAGGAGAGCAGCCAGCGACCTGTGTGGAGAGCCACCATGTTGATGGTGGCAGTGGAGCCGCTGATCAGGCCCACAGATGATACTTTGTGACCATTCTGCTTCAGTACTTGCCCGTTGAAATGCACTGAAAACATCTCTGGCTCTGAGCTCATACCCATTAGATGCAGACTTACAGAGGTGTGTGCACACAAACTGACATCTGTAAGGAACAGAGGAAACTCAGTCATCTTGTGAAAGTCATTTCATCGGCATGTGGCCAAAAGTGGAGGAAGCACTCGGATTATTAATTTGCTCACTCAGTTTACTGATAATTGTGTTTGCTCAATGTTCAAAAGAACTACAAAAATACAAAATAACAAAAATAAATTCTTCCAATTAACAGGCAGAAACCTCAAGTAGAGCCAAAGTTGGAGTAGGCAGCCATCTTCCTCAGCAGAGAGGCAGTGAGGAAATTAAACAAACTACACAAATATCTGAACCTTAAAAAAGTGGAAAAAGCATGAAAAAACTGAAATAAGGAAAAAAGTGATGTAATGTAGTGGTACACATGATCTTCTTCACTGCACTAATTTCAGTTCAATTTCAATTGATGGACACACAACAAACATTTTATAGGCCATGGATTTGACGGCATGAATTCATGAAAAATGGCTGGACCGTATAGAGAATATATTTAGATGCTTATGATGTTATACATCAAATTTAAACGATCACAATGGCATGAAACACTGACATGGCTGAATAAGAGGAATGGGTTGGAAGATTTTTCTAGTTCTAGTTTTTCCTAGTAGAGTTAACAGTTTAAAAATGAGTGTGTTGAATTTTTATTAAAACCTATATTTAAACATCAACATTCAGACAACAATCAGTGCAGAAGAATTTCCTTAAAAAATGATATTCAGTCTAAATAAAATTATCTAAAAAAAAAAGTGACGGCCTCGACAAGCAGCAACTGTTTACATCGTTCCAGTAAGATGACTGACTGGTGAAGAAAAAGAACTAGAGTAAATATTGGTGAAGCCTCCGCTCAATGGATTCAAGTAAAGGTATCCCACGGCATTAAATCACACACAGAAAAGGCGACTTTTCTGCTTGATCGGTAAGCTAACTTCCTTTAACTTGCTGACTCAGGAATTTTGCATACAAAATCAATGTTGCTGCTAATCATTGACATATCCCTGACTAAAAAGTTTGCTCAGTGGAAGCAGAATATAGTGTCTTATCGCAACTTGCATAAAACAGCATCATTTATCAAACAATCAAACAATTAAAATCATAATAGCCCCAACCCCATGTGTGTGTAATTGTTGGACAAACTTGCCAGGTAATGTTCCCTGAGTGAATCCATTGATGGTGTACTTGACATGGTTGTCTGATGCATAGCTGTCTGGTTCGTACTTGCTCTGTTTTTCAGAAAAAACTCCAAAAAGAAAAACAAGCTCCTGATGGATGCCAATCTGATTTCCTGACTGATCCAGGCTACCTGCAGATAACAGAGTGAAAATCACGAGAGACTCTGATTCATCAGGCACAACAACAAATATTTACTGTGAGTTTCCCTTTAGGTAGTAGAAATACATTTTCCAACTTACCAGGCTTGCAGACAAGTAAAGCCCCAATGAGGCCGGAGTTGAAGTCCTCAACAACATTTTGATGAGAGATATAGGTGTAGGTGAGACAAGTAGGGTCATCTGGCTGCGGAGAAACTTCTGACGTCACCTCCCAGTAGTAAACATGTTGGCCATTAGGTTGCACCATGTCATCCTCTTTCTCTTTCTGCGAGGTGTTGTCAAAGTAGTGGGCTCCTAAAAATGCAGGGGCAATTTGAAGGCATGGTAGAATAAACTGCATTCTGCCTTAGAGTTTTTGGAATTTTATCAAACACTAGAAGCATTTGCTAATAAAAAAAAAAAAAACTTTCACAAAAGAAGTCAGAATTCACCCATTTGCTCTGTGGAGATGGCAAGGACCACCATGGAAAGTGCCATCTGCTCAGTGGCTTTCATACACACGTGCACACATACACAGTCATAAAAACCAAAATTTGGCAAAGTTTGTCACATCCTAGCAGCCATGCCCTTTGAACAACAGAAATTCTTTTGACAAGTTTTTTTGACATCCAGACTGTCTCTGGATGATCTGCATGTAATTTGAAGTCAATCCAGCAAAAGCCCTCGGAGTAGCTCCTTCAAAAAGTGAAAACATACAAGTCAAAATGGCAGACTTCCTGTTGTGGGTGTGGTTCCAAGACCGTTATTTTTGCACCTCAGCATGTTCTATAATGCTATAAACTTTCATGCATGTAGGTGAAACTCAGAAGTGGGGCTCACCATTTGAAAATCTCTATGCGGCACTGTTGTGTAATTTTGCCATGTACATTTCAAATGATTTCATGTACATTTTCTCAATGTGCATGCCAAAAATGGTGAGTTTTTGAGTATGAGCAAGCCTGCAAAAAGTAATTCACTTTTTTTCTAATTGTAAAAAGAAACAGTATAAAAACAATAGGTGTTATGGTTTGTTTTGTTTATTTTGTTGTTGTTGAGCAATTAAAGACCCTTTGCTCTCAACTCTCTGTTGTTAGTCTCTGCTTTGGGGTCCGATTCTACAAACCCGTAACAATAGGCTTCTCGCAACTTCATTGCACAGTCCTTAAAAATTAACTAACTTAAGCAAAGTTAACTTTGCTTAACCATAGGGGGTTTGCAGATGTTGCTGATTTTACAAAATAAAGACATTGACTTCCCAAACAAAGTTTGTGATATACGTAGCAGCCCAGTTTAATGCGGGATATTAATTTAATATCCCTCATTAAACTAATATAATATATTTAATATAAACTTCGACTTAAATTAAGAAATGGATACGTTATCTTACATGTAAAATAACCTCTGATTCTAAGTTACAGTATATCTCTTAATCTTGATATATATATAAGACCTCAGACAGTGATTTCCAAAGGCTTAACAATGCTTCCTGTTGGACTTCAGTACAGACTGCTTTAGTAATCTGTCCTCCCTGGTTAATATTTCAGAACAGGACAAACAAGCTTGTTTGTTGTATTAGGCAATGGTGTGTGATGGACAGATTATAAACATGGTGTAAACCCACAATGACCTTAACAGAGTGACAGCACTATGAGAAGTTGTGCCTCTGTCTTCAGATATGCCACAGCTAGGCCATTTCTCTGCAGCTGTGTCTACAGTTACCCACCCTCCGACTGTTTCCCGTAAGCGATGCCATGGGGGTGGATGCTATACATTCCAGTGGCCATGTTTCTGAAAGTGACAACAATCGTCTGCCCCTCTTCTGCCCTCAGTGTTGGCCCGAGTAAGCCTGCAAAGAGAGACAGTCTTGGTTTCGTGTGGCACATCATCATGACACACCAGAACAAGTACTGCACTGAATCATCATTGTTATTTCACTGTTGGTAGTGATCCACTGAGTAGCAGTTATATCAGCATCTGCCCATATCTGTTCTCTCTGTTTTGCTTTTGCTCTTTTGCTCTCCTGACTCTTGGTCAGAAATTCAACTAAAATTGGGAACTTAATTAATGCTTCTTGTAGACAAAGAACATGTAAGTCAAGTGTGGGGTGTTGAAGTAATTAAAAGTTTACCTAGCCAGGAGGGATGAAGCTTAGCCTTTTGAAAATCTTTGTCATACTCCCGAAAGACCACTTTCTTATAAGTGGGACCAAACCTAAGGAATGGATAAAAATACAACCCATGAATCAGCACACCCAGTCACACACAAACATTTGCAGTGCACCGTATCTCAAAAAGAGGGGGACTTGATGCAGCATTCCCAATGTTCTCAATGTTACTAGTGATAATATAGAACTCTCTCTCTCTCTCTGTGTGTGTGTGTGTGTGTGTGTGTGTGTGTGTGTGTGTGTGTGTGTGTGTGTGTGTGTGTGTGTGTGTGTGTGTGTGTGTGTGTGTGTGTGTGTGTGTGTGTGTGTGAGTGTGTATGGGGGGGTAGAGAAAGTAAAAAACATTCTAGACTGTTGCAGTATCTGTGTAAGGGTCACACTTGGCATTACAACAAAAATGGTTTCTCTTCCTTATACATACTATTTGATATCTCAAGTTTCCCAATTAGAATCCTACCTGTCTGCCCCATTCCCAGAGTAGTTCCAGTCTACCTCAACAGCTGCGATGTAGTAATGTCTCTCTCTGGGCTGCTGTGACTCTGCCTTGAGAGTCAGGGTGGTCAGAAGAAGCAGTGGCTGGAGACAACAGGCTCCAGCCCACACAGCCAGCCTCATGTCTCTAGTCCTACAGGTGAGAATGCTCCCTCATACAAGGAAGGAAGTTGTGATCTGACACTGAGGGCTGCTCTGTCCTTTATCTGTCACTGACACATACGCACACACACACACACACACGCACAAATGCACACGTGCACACACACACACACACACACATACATGCGCAACGAAACATTCTGTCCCAGGGCAATGACCTGTGTCTCTGCATGTTTGTTTCTCCCTCCCATAATTGAAGCCTCATGTGTTTTATGTGTTCATGTGTTTAGATGAGTGTTGAAAATTCCATGGAAATTTTCCCTGACCTAAAAATGTCCCAGGAAAGTTCCTCCAGTAAAACATGCCATGTGGAATTCTTAAATACAACGTGAAGGAGGAAACGCCCCTTTACAAGAAGTGCTATGGTGACACCCTGGTTGCCGTTGGTCAGAAACTCTGGGCAATCGTCCAACCTAAATAACTGCAAAAAATATACTGCCCACTGCAGCTATCAGTCTCTCTCTGATTATATGAGGCAATGACAATGTATGTGTGCCCAATTTTGCTGAAAATGTGCTGTAAAGATCACATTTAAAATATGTATAAGCATTAAATTGTTGGATTTCTTTTTTACTTTAATTCTTTTCAAATAACATTGACAATTCAACTTTTAGGGATTTCTACTCCTGTTGTAGGTCTTACTGATGAGTAAAGCGTTACTTCCTGTATTCATACACCACATACACATGTCTGGCTTATTAGTATACATATTCATACTGGCATCCAAAGAAATACCCTGACTTTAAATCACATAATGCAGTCACAACGCAGTAGAGTACACACAGGGAAATTGCCAGCCAACCTATCTGGGTCCTTGTGCGAAAATCTGATTGTATGGCTGAGAGGGAACAAAGTGTACCCTTAATGAGATATGCATGAATTTTCTATCTGTCCCATTCTCAACAGTAAATCCACAACTTAAAACTTACTTAAAAATGACCGCACTTTATCTCAAGTTGAATGTTTTTTAACTTAGTGTTGATAGCTTCAGACCCTGTGATTTTTAGGCTCTCTTGTAGTGTCTAAAATCACCGAAAGCAGATGCTGAACCAGGGCCTTCAGTTATCACATCAAGCTCCTCCCCTGAGTTCGCTCAAGGGGCTGAGCATGCTCTCTGTATTAAGTTTCTAGACTAACATGGTCCACCATGTCCAGGAAGATGTCTCTGATAAGGTACAAATTTGGTACAACGAACCTTGAAATGAAATGTCATATTCATATTTGAAAAATGTGTAATTTTAAATCTATTACAATTGTTTCATGTTCTCAAAATATTAAACAAAAAATATTATGATGCAAAGTTATTTCAGGCTCAAAGCCTTGCAAATTAAGCTATTACATAAAATCAAATATAAATGTAATAAAATATTAGTTTTCACAAAACTTGCTCAATAGAAATGAATGGCTTCTCAGAGCATTTTCAGTAACAAAAGAATGTTATCTATAACGTTTTATTGGGCAGTTTGTGTCTTCCAATCTAAAGGGAGAGTGGCAAAAAAAGCTGCCTCAACCCACTGACTTGTTTGACCACCTACCACTGAAACTTAAATGAATTTTGCTCTTTCCACAATGCTAAATTCAGGCTTCTTACTTAATTACTCTGACCTGACTGTCATTTTGTCATGCTCCTGTTGTCTCGGGATCTGCCTGAGAGTGTCCCATAACCTGGTCCCATAACCTGGCCCCCAAGTTCATCGGCCCTTTTCCTGTGGACAAGGTGGTAAACCCTGTGGCTCTCCAGATTAATCACACATTCCATGTCTCCCGGATCAAGCCTGTCAAGTCCAGTCCTCTGGTCACTCTCCATCAGGTCCTCCACCTCCCCGCAGGATTGGGGGAGGCGTGGTGGCCTTGGACTTCATTACCTGAAGAGAGATTGTGGGTGCCGGCACATTCTAGACCAGGGGCTCGTTGATGACTTCTACCGAGACAACCTGGAGCAGCAAGGACCAAACAATGTTGATTGTCGCAGGCCAGCAGAGGGGGAATCTCCTGGCTCACCAGACCATCGCCGCAAGGTGTTCAGGGGTTCCTGTTCGGCCGAGTCTCCTGGTTTCCCCTTCGACCAGGTTTTGTTTCTGATTTGGCTTTTGGTTTTGTTCTTGTTTTCTTGGCTACTTTGGGTTCTTGTTTTTTCCCTGTTAAACCTTGTTTTTGCTTTGTTTTTTAGATTAGTTAGATCCGTTTTACCTGCGGAGGCCGATAGCTCCAGGTTTATTTCTTTGTTTTTCTAGATTAGATTAGTACCTGCAGAGGCCGATAGCCCCAGGTAAAGAAACCTGGGGCTGTTCTTCAGTTTAGAGAGACTTTCTTGTCGAGTTTTCTTGTTCCTGCAGAGGCCATTGACCCAGTTTGTGTTGTTACTTTCTTTAATAACCTAACGTTTTAACTTCATTTTCTGGTCTGAGTGTGCTTTTGGGTCTTTCTCCGGGAAACCTGATACATTTGTGAGCCGTTGATAGGGGTGTTTCTCTGGGTAGTTTTCTGAACCTTTTGCAAGGACCCCACCACCTCGTATTATTGAATTGATTATAATAAATGATTGAATGATTGAATGATTATAATAATGATATTTTATTATTATTATTACTATTAGTTGAAGTTTTGCATCATGGATGTGCAGCCGACAAAGCTGCGCCAACTGTGTGATGCCATCATGTCAATATGGACCACACTCTCTGAGGAATGCTTCCAGCACCTTGTTGAATCTATGCCACGACGAATTGAGGCAGGTCTGAAGGCAAAAGGGGGTCCAACCCGTTACTAGCATGGTGTACCTAATAAAGTGGCCGGTGAGTGTGTATATATATATATATATATATATATATATATATATATATATTTTTTTTTTTTTGGATCCGTTCAGGAAAATAATCCGTGAATATATAGACCAAACTCTCGAATATATGGATCAAACTCTCAAATATATGGACCGAACTCTCGAATATATGGACCGAACTCCGTTCAGGAAGGTAATCCCCGAATATATGGACCAAACTCTGGAATATATGGACTGAACTCTTGAATACATGGATCAAACTCTCGAATATATGGACCAAACTTTTGAATATATAGATCAAACTCCCTGAATAGATGGACCAAACTTGAGTGACGTCATCACGGCACCGCCTCTATCTTCTGCTTAACAGCAGATTGTAGACCGCAAAAGTGAGTGTCGGCTCACAATTTAACAGCCGCTATTTCAAACAATGGAAAAATTATAAACACCCTGGCAGTGGCACCAGTTTCATTTCAGTGACGAGATAGTCGTTTTGAGCCGGCCGTCAGGGGATGGGTGCTATGACAGCCGTCCAGACTATAAAAAGTCAAGTGCAATGGATGAGGAAGTCAAAACACATACAGGAGCACAAAAGCCTTTATAGGGAGAAACAAGCAACCTGCTGCTTTGCAGAGCCTCGGACATTTTTATTTTTCATATATTTGATGAACATGAAGCATTGTGTAGCCTAACAATGTAACCAGGGGAGATGAATCCTGACGGGGGGACCAGCCTCGGCACAACATCGGCTCTGACAAGTGTTGTCACCTGTCCCTGATTGTCACAGATTTTCATTGACCCCTCCCACCAACCCATGACATGTCCCAGTGGCAACCCTTGCTCTGACCCACTATCCCGTCACTGAAATGAAACAGGCGCCACTGCCAGGGTATTTATAATGTTTTCATTGTTTGAGGCCGCTATTAAATTGCGAGCCGACTCACTCGCTCACTAAACTCTGCAGTTAAGAGAAGATGGAGGTGGTGCCCTAATGACGTCCCTCAAGTTTAGGCCATATATTTGAGAGTTTGATTGACTCGACCACTCCATCCTGTTTTCGGGTCCTGCTCTCTCCCCGACCCACTTCCTACACCACTCCTAGTGTCCTTCTAACACCCTTGCTCCCGTTGCGCTAACTGTTAGCTTTAGCCTGGTTAGCAATGGCTTCCCCTTCTGCTTCTCCTGTCCCTCTCTCCTGCTCAGGTTCCACATGTTTAGTTATTCCCCTGCCTCCTTTAGCGAGGGTGATACATGTAAGCACTGTAATTTATTGGTCAGGTTAGAGGCCAGGCTTAGCGATCATTAGCCAGTGCTCATTAGCCAGTGCGGAGCCACTCAGCTCAGCTCAACTTACTGTCAATATCGTTCTCGGCCAAAGTCCACCGAGGCCCACCTACGGCTTCCCACTTCCAACAGGTTCTCCCCACTCAGCGACACACCCACCGAGGATAAACCTCTGGTCATTGGCAACTCTATCTTACGAAATGTGAAGTTAGCGTGTCCAGCGGCCATAGACTGCATCGCGGGGGCTAGAGCGGGCGATGTTGAGTCCAAATTGAAGCTGCTGGCTAAGGCTAAGATAGATAAGATACAGTGAAATTGTAATCCACGTCGGCGTTAATTACTTACGGTTACACCAAACGGAGGTCACAATGTTGGATCTCCGGCCCCCTCCTCAATCTGGTAAGTGATGACATGTTTAGCCGTACATCATCATTTCACCGCTGGTTATTGAGGTGGTGTCCCGCAAATGGTGTCGGCTTTGTAGATAATTGGCAAACTTTCTGGGGTAGACCTGGTCTCACTGGGAGGGACTGCATCCACCCCACGTTGGAAGGAGCAGCCCAACTCTCTAACAACTTGGCCAAGTGCATTAGTCCTCCCCCACAGTGAATGAGAGTTGAGACCAGGAGGCTTAGGTTTAACACTCTCCTCTGCGCTTCCCTCTTCTGTTACCCACACAGAACCTCATAGAGACTGTCTGTCCCCCGACTGTCCAAATTTAACAGCAGAGGAGCGACTTTTAACAACCTTATAAGACATTTCTCAGGACAGGAGCATTAATGTAGTCTATTAATTACCCCTAAACCTAATATTGTTTATAATTCACTTGAAAGCCTTATCATCAGTTTCTCTCACCAAAGCTGGAACACACAGCTTGTGCTACTTGTCGTAGTGTATTGGGCTCCAGGCCCTCATTCAGATTTCTGTCTGAATTTCTTTCAAACTTAGTCATAATCGTAATGTCAGTGACTCCAATATTCATGTAGATGCAGTCAGTGATAGTTGCAGTACAGCATTCACCTCTATAGTCGAGTCCATTCTGTCAGCATGTGCATGAACCCACGCACTGCTTCAATCACACCCTGGACCTTGTTCTAACTTGTGGTGTTGAAATTAAACACCTGACCGTTTTTCCCCCTAACCCAGTGATATCTGACCACTCTTTAATGTGAGAAAGAAAAGCAGTAAATATACACAACACTTAACTGACAGTATCTTAGCAAACTTTAAGGAAGCTATTCCCTTGTCTCTTGGCGCTACATCACGTCTTTGCTATGAAATGACAATATTTTTCAGACGTGTAAAGATAGCCTGAAAACATACAGGCTGGTTCTGTGCAATGCAAGAGCCAGATACTACTCCTTTCTGATAGAAGAAAATAAGCATAACCCCAGGTTTCTTTTCAGCACTGTACTCAGGTTCATAACTCCACTGAGCAGTGTGTTCCCACACATCTCAGCAGCGGTGACTTCATGAATTTCTTCAATAACAAAATTCTAAAGCTCACATAAGCAATTAAGAACCACATAGCATGTACTGCAATTAATCTACCCCTGTTGCTGCTATTCAGGATACAGCTAGGGATACAGACAGGTCACTATCTTCATTTGACCTCATTGACCTGCATCAGCTGACTACTATCATCTCCTCCTCTAACTCATCGACCTGCTTTCTAGACCCAATTCAGACCCCACTCAGCTGTTTAAGGAAGTGTTGCCTTAATCGCCACTTCTTTTCTTGACCTCATCAACCTGTTCCTAACACCAGGTTACGTTTCTCTTAAGGTGCTTTCACATGAACAAAATCCTTGGGAAAATCCTTGTGAACACCTTAATAACAATTGTTTATTTGAGTCCTTCCAGTCTGGTTTTAGAATGAATCATAGCACTTTAGACTGCACTGGTTAAAATCACTAATGACCTCATAATGGCGTCAGACCATGGTCTTGTTTCAGTGCTTGTCTTCTTAGATCTTAGTGCTACTTTTGATACAGTTGATCACCAGATCTTACAAAGGAGACTGGAATATCACCTTGCAATCAGAAGCACTGCTTTAGACTGGTTCCGGTCCTATCTTTCAGACCAATATAATTTTGTTTGTGTTGTGGTGACCCACATTTAGATATTTAGATGTGACAGGTTAGACATTCACCAAAGGTGATTTTCCCTCTAAGGGTGCGGGGGGGTTATGGATAGGTTGTCATGGAAACGCTAGTTGTCAGGTTTCCTTAGAAACACCGGATATAGAGGAAGAGAGTGGCTTTCACCGTTTAGATCCGTTGTCATCTGTTTTTAATCTGCTTTTTGGAATAATTAAAGGACTCAGCATCCGCACACTGCCTTGTCCTTTCATCTTCCACATTGGTGACCCTGCGAACACGTCCGATCATGTCTGACAACGATGACAAGGGAGCTGCCGCCGCCGCAGCTAATGGGGCTAACGCCTATGGAGCCACTGTCAAACTGCCCGACTTCTGGCAACATAATCCCTGGGCCTGGTTCCAGCACATCGAAGCTCAGTTCCAGCTTCGTGGAATCACACAGGATGTAACGAAGTACTTCCACGTCGTCGCAGCGCTGGATGCGACCACCACGGCACGGACGATGATGTTGCTGGAGGAGCCACCGGCTACGGGCAAATACGCTGCTCTCGAAACTTTTCTCCTGCAGCTGTATGAGCTGTCAGAACCGGAGAAAGCGGACCGCTTGTTGTCGCTTACAGGTCTCAGTGATGGCAAGCCGTCTGATCTGATGGAGAAGATGCTCTCTGTGTTGGGATCAGCTAATCCCGCATTTCTCTTCATACACATTTTCCTCCGTCAGCTCCCGGCGCCCATGCGCACAGCCCTGGCCAGCTCCCCCCACGCCTCCACTAAGGATTACCATGCTCTGGCCGCCGAAGCAGATAAGGTTTTTCTCGCCAACCGCCTGCAGTTTGTCCACGCTTTGCTCCCTCATCAAGGTGCCACGCCCCCGCATCTTCCTATGGACAACTACACGGACACCGCGGATGTGGTGACGGCTCATCGCCAACCTGACGACGGACTCTGTTTCTATCATGCCAAGTTCGGAGCCAAGGCGAAGCAGTGCCGCAAACCGTGCAGTTTCAAGGGCCAGGGAAACGCCAGGACCGGCGCTCATTAACAGCTATGAGTGCTGGCCGTGACTGCAAGCTGCTGTTCATCACTGACTCCCTATCTGGCCGGCGGCTGCTGGTTGACTCAGGTGCTCAACGCAGCATCCTGCCAGCTCAGGCTGTGGACACTATGACTGATGCACACGGCTCCCAGATGGACGCTGCCAATGGCACGCCAATAGGTACTTATGGTACTAGATATGTGGAGGTTTTGGAACGCGCTGTTTCGGTTGGGACTTTGTTATGGCTGCTGTGTCCACACCTCTGCTGGGTGCGGATTTCCTCTGTGCGTTCAATCTGCTGGTCGACGTGAAGAACTGTCGCTTGATTGATGCCATGGCTTTCTCTTCGTACCCCTGCACGCTTGGAGGGGGCGGAGCTCTCTGTCTGTCCAACACTGTAGCCACTGGGGATCCCTACCTACATCTGCTTGCCGAGTTCCCAGACCTCACCACGCCCACTTTCTCTTCTGCAGTGGCTAAGCACGGCGTCGAACACCATATCACTACAGTTGGGCCCCCAGTCCATGCCCGGGTGCGTCGCCTGGACTCGGCCAAGCTGGTGGTTGCCAAAGAGGAGTTTTCGACCATGGAGTGCCCCGGCATTGTTCGACGCTCGAACAGTCCATGGCTTCTCCTCTGCACATGGTCACTAAGGCCAATGGGGGCTGGCGCCCCTGTGGTGATTTCCGGCGCCTGAACGATGCCTTCCTTGGGTCATGTACTGTAAAGGTTCTGGCTGGAAGACCCAAAAGCATGCTCAACAAACAGGATTGAGTTATCCAAAGGCTTTATTTAAAGCACAACGGAAAATGCTTGGGACCATCGGTCACCGCAGGACAAAGAACCACAAACACTGACTACACTGGAAACAAAATAAGCCTGGGACGCTACGGTCACCACAAGACAGAAAATTCTAACAAAAATATAAAACAAAAACGATCCTGGGACCCCACGGTCTTCGCAGGACAAAACTATCTACTTTAGGAAAAGAAACAAACCTGGGACCCTATGGTCTCTGCAGGTGAAAACAAACAAAAAACACAAAAGAACCTGAGCTATAACTAGAACAGAAAAAACACATTTTTACAGGGAATAAACGAAGAACCCACTAAACTGACTAGAACAAAACAGAATCACAACACTGACTACAAAGTAACAAAGAAACAAAAACCTGGTTGAACAGGAAACCAACCCACGGACAAGACAGGATCAAGGCAAGAGCAGGAACAGGAACAAGGCACCGAGAGTTGAAACAATGGTCTGGCAAGTGGCTCCTCGCACAGGTGAGCTTATATACCTGGTTGATGAGCCAGCTGCTAGCCAATCAAGAGAGAGACCCTATCATTGGCTAGTAAGCCAATAGGAGGAGCTCAGGGGCAGGTAACAGGCATGCAGACAGGAGAAACCGAGCAAACAGGGAGACAGACAGACAGAATCATATCAAGAACAGCATTGACTTTTCATGCATGACTAACAAGCACTATTTTAATAGACCTCTTCCATTGATGAAGACGTATTCCATCTATTGTCACATAAGTGAGAAAGTAGTCCCTGGATCTTGACAGAAATGCTTTCCTCTCCACCCAATTCAAAATACACAAGGGAGCTTTAAATCCTTTGGCACGAGGATTGTGTCTATTGGCATCTAAATCACTATCATTACAGGGTTTGATATGGTATCAGGCAGTTGAAATCACGACTCATCTATTCAAAATATTCAGAGAAGAGAGTACTTATTTCTAAACTGTATATTCAACATACAAGCATTACTTTTTGCTACACTTCCCTCTCTCCATAGTACTGTTTTTTGCTACAGAACATTTCACACAGACTACAACCAATAATACAACCAATAATTAAGTTCAATCTTACTTGTGAAAAATAATTCAGATGAAAACAATCCACCATTCAGGCATCTACCTGCTTTGTTTGTTTACGTTGCAATGACCTTCTCAAGATGGCAGCCGCATTTCTTGCGCCCCGGCAGTCAATGCGGCTTCTACTCTCTATGAACTATGTGTTAGTGCGCATACGCAGATAAACCAGGAAGTGCTCTCTGTTGTTACTATAGATATACATAGAAAGTTACGGAGTCGAACGTCCGAACATGACGGCCATCTTGCGATGGGCAGCTCGTTCACCCGTTACATTGTGTTAGTACTGGGACAAGTACTTTGTAGATAGATAACTTGCTCAAATTTCAACCGATTTTCCGACGGTTTGATTTGTTATAAACATCAATTATGTATCTATGATACTGCATAGTTATGTAAAATGTCGTGTAGATATATTGTTTGTAAACGTTTGTAAATCAGCCTTAATTTCAGCGAAATAGGAGTGCTAACTTTTGTGCAGATCACTGACCTTATCTCCGTTTACATTAAGTTTCATAGATTCCGCCGGAAAGCTTGACCATCATAAGATGGCCGAGCTGTGCGGACGTTCTTCACTCCGCCGTGAGACATCTAGCTTTCTATATCTATGATTGTGACAATGCGTATGTAATGCCTTTGCACAATGCGACTGTGAAACCATACGTAAGACGAAGTACAAGTAAGTCGGTGTGAATTTTAGTTTTACATTTCAGAGCATTACAACGAGTACAAGAGTAATACAACGAGGTTGTGTCACTTACTTAGCGTTAGCTTTGATATGACCATAAACGACGCCGACTTCACTTTGTTTGCTGCGTATGATTTCCGCGTACAAGCACGCTAATTTTGAATAACTGGTTCTTTGGATGAGACTGTTAACGAGAGAGAGACATCTGGTTTGTGATGTTTTCTGATATACCATATTTAAGACCGACGAGACAGGTGGAGTGATGTAGCGTTTGCGTAGGGGAGCCGAGAAGATGAAGAAGGTTTTAGTGTGACACAGACAGTAAGACGTGTATTTAACTATATCTCCCATAGCATAAGAGCTTTTTAACCCTTGGATCTTGCTTTGTAACATTGCCACTCTAGTATTGCGCTGGTCTGGTCAACATGCAGGGCTGACACACTTGTCTCACCGTTTCTCTTGTATTACAGACTGCACTAATCTGACAGTGGCATTCTATATATCTTTCTTACAAGCTTCCATAGGTTTAGCCAGCCTTGACCATGGTGTCTTGCCAGTCCTGCCCCAGGCTGTGCTCTTCAGCCTATACTGTGGCTCTGGGCCTGGGCTTCGTCACCCTAGGGACCAGTCGCATCCTGCTGCTCAAATTCTCCTCAAATGCTGGTGAGTGACAGGGACAAAGCTATACAGAGAAAGACTACATCCGGTGAAGACGTTACACTTAAGTTTGAGGAGTTTAATGACCATTTTCCTTCATTTGTGGTCAATTTGCAGAGAACAAGTATGACTTCGTCCCAGCGTCTGTCAATCTTCTCGCTGAGTTGCTAAAATTACTCTTCTGTCTGGTTTTATCCGTGAGGGTCTTGATCCGAGGTAATCACTGAAGTTCTGGCTGCCCCCCTTATTTTCATAGTAGTGTGGTGTTTGTTGATTCCCTTGTCTGGACTGTTGTTTCAGAGGGAAGATCATGCAGAGATTTAACCAATTCCCCCAGCATGTCTATCCTCAGCTCTCTCAAGTGGGCTGTCCCTGCTTTTCTCTACTTTCTTGACAACCTTATCATCTTTTATGTGATGACTTACCTGCAACCTGTGAGTTAATATTTACATACTATGCCATGCAAGCACTAGCCAAAGTCATATTTTATTTGCTGATTACTGGACAAAATACATTTCAATTATTCAAACATCATTACCATGTTAATTATTTTGTGCGTGAAAAACATGAATCGTACTCCATATGCGGTCGTACTTGCCCTGTCCAAAGCATCATATCATCTCTCAGCTGTTTCTTCAGTTCTTCCTGTTCTTCTGTTCTTCCCTTTGTTCACAGGCCATGGCAGTGTTGTTCTCTAACTTTGTCATCCTGACCACAGCTATCCTCTTCAGAATTGTTCTGAAGTAAGTAACTCGGCTAACTGGACATTTTTCTGAGCTCCAGTAAATGCATTCGGTTTGTGAGTGCCTGCTCTTAAGTGTGCAACCGATCATACATATTTTCTAACATCTTTATGCTGCATACAACATCTGTTGTCTTTTATCTCTGTGTTTGAGTTGTGTGGCAGTCATGAAAACTTGAAAATCATGAATGAGTTTCCATTGTTCTGTTGTAGGACAGAGTTACTAATTGCCTTACAGTGGAATGCTGTAACAATGCCACTTATAAATTGAATGGAATGTGAAAATGTTATTTTGTTATGGTACACAATAATTTTATATTTTCAAATTTTGAGGAAAATACATTCATTGTGAAGGTAATTACATATGGCAAAAGTAATTTTGTTACATTACTTTAAATTTCATAGTCTGATTTTTCATTTTGCCACATTTAGTGTTTTGAGATTTGGATGTAAAAGCCTTTCGATTTCAATTTTTCTTTCTTCCAATCTTGCTCCCGACTTCTCCCTTCAGGAGGCGCTTGTCCTGGGTTCAGTGGGCAGCATTGGTTGTGCTCTTCCTGGCCATTGTTTCCCTGACGACAGGATCAGGCTCGGGCCAAAACTCAAGAGCTGTGCTAGGTCTGCACTCTGGCCCGCTCTCCAGCTCCTCCAATGCCTGCCTCCATTACACACAGGGGCTGGAACAGATGAGGAACAGCAGGTACCAAGCCTTGAAAGACAATGCCACTGATTTATTGCTGCACAACATTATTCCCTTTATTGTTTTTGTTAAGTTCAGCTGCCATCATAGGACCAAATATCCAGTCTCTGTGTGGGCTTAATTAAATACTTACTACGGCTTTGGTGAAACTTGTCTCTGGCTGTTTTGAGAACAAATGCCAGTTATACTTCAATTTCCCTTGTTCCTTTTTGGACCCACCACAGTGCTAGAGAATCCTGGGTGTCATCCCTGCCTGGGCAGGCCTGGAGGGACAGTGTAGGGAAGCTGCGATCTCTGGGTGTGGGTCACCTCCTGCTCCTTCTCCAGTGCTTCATTTCCGCCATGGCCAACATCTACAGTGAGAAGATCTTCAAAGAAGGAGAGCAGCGCACCAAGAGCATCTACATACAGAACAGTAAATTGTGAGGGGAACTTGTGGAGAAAATGAGAAAGTCACGGTTAGCCTTTTTTGCTGACTTTCATCTGTTTTGGGATGATTTTAAAGGTATGCCTTTGGTGTGGTGTTTAATGGTCTGACTCTGGGGCTCAGCAGTGAGGCCAGAGGTCTCACTATGCACTGCGGACTTTTCCATGGACACAACGTCTTCTCCCTGGCTCTGGTGCTGGTCACAGGTGAGTCCACTTAGTAAAGGTTCATTTCTCATATGACTTAAGAGGCAAGTGGCTGACATATCACTGTCTTCATAACAATTGATAGAGGGGTGTTTCGATCTCTTCCCCTCTGTAAATATACAAGGGTTTTTTCCTCTATAATGCATTTACACCAGTTAGATTCCAGAAAAAACATATATGCGATTAGTGCACGTATGAATAGAGAGCCCGTTACATCAGTTGCAATTATGT
The DNA here is from genome assembly GCA_029224185.1 of Karalla daura. Classification (NCBI taxonomy): domain Eukaryota; kingdom Metazoa; phylum Chordata; class Actinopteri; order Chaetodontiformes; family Leiognathidae; genus Karalla; species Karalla daura. Next base: position 21,135,634 of record CM055202.1, on the reverse strand, counting down.
TAACTGTGCAGCTGCAGACCAGGAACTTTGGTAAGTCTGGGCCATGTTTAAGACGAGCTGTTAGCCACAGGCCTTTTTATTGTCCCAATCTACATTTAGTCATTCATCAATCATCAGGGACCTAGATTAAGAATAAATGCTACTTTTAAATTCTTCAAACTACCAAATTAGTAATAGTGGCCGTAGTAATAGTAGTAGCAGTAGTAGTGTGGGTACACATACAGTTACACAGAGTTAAGCTGAGTTTAGTTGGAAATTGTTGCAGAAGTGTAACGAGAATGAAGGCTATAAAAACTATATTAATAAAAGAAACTGCCATAATCATCTAAAATGTTTGATGGTACCTGAATGCACTTCATGTGTCATGTGTCAGTGTCTCTCTGTTGCGCTTGCTCATGTTCGCTAGTGTTCTCTCTCAAAGCTCAATGTGCAGGTCCTCTGTCTTTGCGTCATACACACACTGGCTTTTACATATTCGTGGGGTTGCTTGTCCTCCATGTAGCAGATTGGGACTCTACTGGCAAACACTAAAAATGAAATGACTGACTCAGACTTGAGGGGACAAAAAACGCTGTCGTGATATTCTAAGTCTAAAGTCCAGCAAATCATGCTAGATCTTCTAATAGGCTGCAATTACGAACATTGGTTTAGAATGTGAAAGCTTGCCAAGGTGTCTAGAACTGTAGGAAAAAGATGAGGTTCATTTTCTTGTTGTCTTTCTCCTCACTTTCTTCTCTCCAGCTGCCCTGGGCTTATCTGTGGCCTTCATCTTGAAGTTCAAGGACAACATGTTTCATGTGTTGACGGGCCAGATCACAACTGTTCTGGTTACTGCCCTCTCCCTATTCCTCTTCGACTTCAAGCCATCACTGGACTTCTTCCTGCAGGCCTCCACGGTCTTGCTGGCCATCTTCATCTATAATGCCAGCCGTCCCAAAGACCTGGAGGAGGAACTGCCGGTCATCAGTGGGGTGTTTGAGAGATCCAGAGGGGTAAGCATCAAACCACGAGAAAAAAAAGTGTCCAGTTATGTACACAAGGCGTTTTCTCAGGCAGCGTCACTTGTTCAATCCCCATGTAATGCCGCTTCCTCTCCTCCCACACACATACCGAGCTCTGTCATAAACTTAGCTCTCATTCCCCTGTTAGTGAATTTCTTTCCGTCAGTGCAGGAGGAAATCTGATTCCCGGCTATGAAAACAGCATTCAGACTCTGATGCTGGTGCCATAACTTACATAATTTCATTAGGCCAATGAAGTCGGTTTAATTTGCCAAGAGGAAACCTTTAAACACAACAGATCTCTCTGGGACTTTGTGAGGACGCGGCCCTGAAGTTAGCCTGGCCTCATGTTGGTTTCCACCACAGATACCAAAAACTGATAATGATGCTGATGAAAGTGTCAGGTTAATGCCAGACCACCAGTTAATACCAGAACACCCCATTCATAGTGGAGCCACTGCTCCTCTGAGCCTCTGTAGGTGTGTCAGACATGCCTCTCTGGAAGGAGATCCATGGGCAGACCCAGGACATGCTGGAGAGAATTTATATGCGAGCTGTGTTGGGAACACCCTGAAGACGGATTCCTCCATTTCTCTCTGCATATTTATGAGCTTTGATGTGTTTCCTGTCACAGGACGGTGAGGAACTGAAACCCCTGGCAAAGCCCAGCACAGACAGTGAATCTGAGTCAGAGTCTGGATGGGGCTGATCGCCCACAAAGACCTCCTCCTTCACCGCTGCTTCTAAGTTAGCTGGTCCACAAATCTCCAACCCTTGACACAGTGTGGTCAGAGATTTTGTTCAAGCGATTACTTCAAGAACTATCAGCCAGTAAACATTTGGTGACTGATAAAACCTTTACTACTTGTGTTTCCTAAAGAATCTGTCTATATACAAATGCTATTTACATATGAAAGGTGTGTGCTGGGAAAAACAAATGTTTTTACCTCTTGGGATCATTAGGGACATCAGTTGTGTGTAATTTCTTCTTATAATTCATGTCGATGCACCTACAGGTGACCAAAAGCTGCATTTAAATGTTATGAATGTAATTGTTAAACAAGTATTTATTAATATATGGTCTGCTTACTCAGTGTTCAAAGTGAGCCTAAAACATGAGCTTCACAGCAGACCCTTTATTATGTACATTTTGGATATTTATGTTCTGTGCCATCCACTTTTAACATGTGCGAGAGCAATGATTCTGAAGTAAAAAAAATGTTTTTAAACTTTATTTTTGTCTTAACCTGATTGTGGTAGCTTACCAAAGGTTAAAACCTCACATCACAATATTCACACAAATGTGAGGAAAGAAAGAGACCATTATGTGTAATAAAGTATGAGGATAGAAGATAATGCTATAAATTTGAGCGAGTGAAAGAAGATGAAAAAAGATGGTAAGCTGTGAGGAAAGGGCAGAGGCCAAGGTTGAAGCACAATTGCAAAAGAAGCCACAAGCCTCGATGCTAAAATCTCATCAACATTACCCCCATATTCCGCTGGACGCGTAAACGGCACACTATGGCTGTGACATGGTAACTGCAGAAAGCAGCTGCCATCATAACCAATGAGAGTACTCCCTCTGGCTTCATCTCAACAGCGTACCAGACACACACAGCTGAAATTGACATCTAAAGTCTACGCTCTGAGACCTACAAAATTCACTGGATTATTAGCAACCATGGAAAGTGAATGCACACGAATAATAAGAGAATTCTGTGCGATTCGCCCTGTAGACTACCTGAAGCAATATTGTCCATTCGTCTCCATGGTAACCATTGCACTCACCCACTGCATAGCGCAAAGGGCTGGTCCAGAGCGGATGTAAACAAAGCGTTGAAATCCAATTTAACCATTGTTATTGTTGTAGTTTCAGTATCAATTCACATGATTTACATAGATATTCAGTCAAGCATTTCAAATATTGGCTTTGTTTATGTGCCAGTGGATATTTTTACAGAACAAAGCCATTTTAACATATGTACAAAGACGGAGGTGGGCTTGCTCTCCATTAATTTACATTGACTGCCGAGCACAGGTTCATCTACTGAAGAGGGTGGTAGCGCCGGTGCTGCCAGCCAATGCCTTGTCCACTTTTTTTTCCTATCTCTATGGGCACGGCCTCACCTGTCGTCATCATGGAAAGAAAAAAAAAAGTACAGTGAAAAATGAATGAATTTACGCATTTGCGATTTCAAAACTGTGAAGAGAGCGCAGTGAGGAAAGCTGAGCCGGCTGAGCCTCAACAGGGACTGCGCAATGACTTGGGCTTTGGCTGACTGTGCTGGTACATGAGCAGTCCGCTCGTATTTCTGTCTCTCTGTATGTTGCTATGAAAATGTTCAAACACTTTTGCTAAATGAACTAAATTGACATAATTTACATGAATTAAATTTTTTTTTTTTTTTAACAACTATGTGTGTCACGTTTTTCTTGTGCTGAGCAGCAAGCTAAAATGGCTGTGAACAGGCACTGGGTGATCCTTGGGATTCTTCTTCTGACTCCTTGACACGTGCGGTGCGTAGGGCCAACAGGGGCCTCGTTTTGCACGAAGGATGCGCATATACACAGCCGTCACCGCAGTGTTTCATAGCATTGCTGGTCGCGTGACAGAGCGTTAATGTAGGGCCCCACTTTGGTCAGGAACGGCACTGAGTAAAGGTAAGACCGTGATAATGTTTTGTTTTTTTTATTAAATGTGCTTTTTGTCTGATACGGTTTGTGTAAATAATGCAAAATAATACAGGAGGGCTGCAGACAAAGCACCCTGAGGCACTTATGATCGTCTCTGGGGACTTAAACCATGTAACTTTGGACTCCACTTTGGCTGTTTTTAATCAGGTTGCAAACTGTCCTACCAGAAACAAGACAATAGATCTACTGTATGTTAATGTAAGGGATGCATTCAAAGCGGCTCCTGTCCCCCCACTAGGGGAGTCTGATCACAACCCTGGTGCACCGCCAACCACTGTACAACCCTGTGGTCTGAAAGAAGATGGTGACAACCCAATCCATCAGGAGATAGAAAGTGCCCTCAGACAATGTTATAACACCATGGACTGGGATGTGCTGTTGAACCCACATGGTGAGGACATAGATGGGATGACACAGTGTCTGTCTAACTACCTGGACTTCTGCACGGACGTGGTCTTCCCTGTCATAGGAGGGACAATGCAAAGGGCGAAAGAACTGAATAACTTCTTCTATCAGTTCAAACAGGCCCTGTTCTTCCAACCCCAACTCTAAACCCCACCGCCACCCTCAGCACAGCCAAATATCCTGCTTCCCTCCTTACACTACCCCCTGGACACCACAACACCCCCAGCCTGCAGTTTGCGTACCAGCTGGGTGTTGGTGTGAACAATGCAGTCCTCTACCTGCTACAATGAATACACTCCCATCTGGATAAGGGAAGTGGCAAAGCGGGGATTCTCTTCTTGGACTTCTCTAGTACCTTTAACACCCTCCAGCCCACCATGCTCCAGGACAAACTGAGCAGGATGGGAGTGGACCCCCACCTGGTGGACTGGATCTCTTAACTACCTCACTGACAGACCACAGTATGTCAGGCTGAAGATCACCATGTCTGACATGGTGGCCAGCAGCACTGGAACCCCACAGGGAATAGTGCTAGTCCCTGTCCTCTTCATCCTGTACACCTCAGAACTCACATAAAGAAGTATGCAGATGACACAGCCATTGTTGGGTGCATCAGGGTTGACAATGAGGAGGAGTATCGGAGACTGTTGGGGGACTTTGCTGTATGGTGCCACGCTAACCACCTACAGCTCAACACCTCTGAGACAAACAAGCTAGTCATCAACTTTGGGAGGTCCAGACCAAGACCTTGACCAGTCCTGCAAGAGGGAGCTGAGGTGGAGGTTATGGACTCTTACAAATGCCTTGGGCTGTGGCCAGACAACAAACTGGACTGGACAACACACACCAGTCACCTGTATGGGAAGACACAGAGCAGGCTATTTCCTAAGGAGACTGCAGTCCTTCAACATCTGCACCTTCAACTTCTGCGGATGTTTTACCATTCTGTGGTTGCAAGTGTCCTTTTACTGTGGTATGCTGGGGCAGCATATCCAAGAAGGAAACTTCCAGACTAGATAAACTGATCAGGTAGCCAGCTCTGTGTTTTGCATGAAACTGGACTCTCTGATGACGGTGGCAGAGATGAGGACACTGTACAAACTGCTGGACATTATGCTTCTTCCCAAATGCAGACCCACCAGATTTAATAACTCCTTTGTAAATCATGCCATCATGCCCTCCAACCTCTCACTTGGGGTCAGGAGGAAATAGGGAGGACAGAGGGGGAGGAGTGGTAGCTGTAATTGATTTATTTCCAGTCCAGTTACTCCTTGGATTACAATGACCTTGACAAATAAGAATCTACACAGAACCAAGATTTACCAAGATTTTCAAGTCAAATGTGAAAGGTCAACGTCACTACTGTGGCTTTGTACCATGGGACCAAGATCCCCCTCAATACTGCCACTGTGCTTCCTAGTGGTGCAGATAGAGGAGGGGGGACAAGTGGGATTTGAGCCACCCAGATTCGAATGTCCTCCTCACTTTAGGATAGGGTGACCAGACGCCCCGGATTTCAGGGAACAGTTCCCAATTTGGCTTCCCTGTCCCCAGTTAAAGCTGTCTGATGCACAGAGAGTGAGCAAGAGACGTAAAAAGTGAGAGAGTGAGAGAGGGCGAGAGAGAGAGTGGGAGAGAGAGTGCAAGCGAGCAGCGCAAGAAAGTCGTAAGTTATGATTTACAGGTTGGAATTATGAGTTGGATCTGACACATTATTTACAGTATACTTTACATGACTCTCGAGCACTCCTTATTTTTGATGTCCCAGCTCTGACTTGTGATCGTGTCTCCGGCCCACCACAGCTAGCTTTCGTTTGTCTCCGGACACAGGACCACAGCCCTGGTAATTTGACCTGTTCCTGCTCTTCAGGGCTCTCTGTCTGACCAGCCTTCTCAAATTGACCACATCCTGACTCTGCCCTGGCTACCCGACCCTCATTCTAATTCTTGACCCCAATTTACATCAAAAGTCTACAGTGACCGTGTTCTCAGCTTGGAAGAGCAGTTAGTTATCCAGTTGAGTATGGTTAGTGTTACTTCTCCGCCATACCCAGCATCATTTGATACTTTCAGCATCAATTCTTAGACTGTTCCCAACTTGCCCCTTCTGCTAGACCACACTTTTTAAATTCCTGTTTATGAGTAAACCACTGCTCCATAAAATAAAGGAAACACCAAAACAACACAATGTGACTCCAGGACTTTAGGAAGCAACACTGACTAATCTATTTCACCTGCTGTTGTGCAAATGGAACAGGCAACATGCAAATGAGAGACAATTACCAAGACAATCCCTAAAAAAGAGTGTTTCTGCAGGTGATGTCAACAGACCACTTTCTGCTCTTATCCTTTCTGGCTGATGTTCTGGTCATGTTTGCATTTTGTTAGTGTCCCACCCCTGGTGGTACCATAGGGCAGTGTCTGACACCTGCTGAAGTTGCTCAGGTAGTGCTACTCATCCAAGATGGTACATCAATGCGAGATGTTGCTGTGTCTGTGTCCACAGCATTGAGGAGATACCAGGAGACAAGCCGGTACACCAGGAGACAGTGAGAGAAGCGACCATAGGAGGGTTACAACCCAGCAGCAGGACCACTACCTCTATCTTTGTTCACGGAGGTACAAGAGGTGCACTGTCAGAGCCCTGCAAAATGAGCTTCAACAGGCCATTAATGTGCATGTTTCTGTGGAAACAGTCTCCAGACTCCATGAGGAGGGTTTGAGGGTCCGACTGTGCATCGCGTTTGGCATTTAAAGATTGGCAAATTCGCCATTGGCGCCCTGTACTCTTCAATGCTGAGAACAGGTTTCACACTGAGCACATGTTACTGACGTGACATAGTCTGGAGGCACCGGTGAGAATATTGTGTTGCCTGCAACAACACCCAACATGACCGGTTTGGCAGTGGGTCAGTAATGGTTTGGGGAGGCATTTCTTTGGAAGGCTGCACAGTTCTCCTTGTGCTAGTCAGTTACCTGCCATCAGGTACCAGGATGAGATCAAACTCATTGTGAAACTATATGCTTATGCAGTGCACCCTGGGTTCCTTGTGATGCATGACAAGGCCAAGCCTCATATGTTTAAAGTGTGTCAGCAGTTCCTGTATCATGAAGGAATTGATGCTATGGACTGGGCTGCCCGTTCCCCAGACCTGAATCCTATGGAGCACATCTGGGACCTCATGTCTCATTCCATACACCAACACCACGTTGCATCACAGACTGTCTAGGAGCTCACTGATGCTTTGAACCAGGTCAGGGAAGGGATCCCTCAGGAGAATTTTCCATCTCATCAGGATCATGCCCACACGTAGTAGGGAGGTGATACAGGCACGAGGAGGCCACACACACTACTGAGTCTCATTTTGACGTGCCCTGAGGAATTTCCACTGAAGTTGGATCAGCCTGTATTCTGAGTTTCCACTTTTATTTTGAATAGGCCTCCATGGGATAAAAATGCAATTTTGCAATGATCATTTTTATGTTTTGTTCTCAACACATTCCACTATTTGATTAATTAATTTATTAGTATTATTGGTATTATATATAGTATTATTAGTATTAGTTTCCCTTTTTTTTGGATGAATGGATAAAATTAAAAGTGACAGCGTTTCATAATAAATGCAACATGAATGCAACAGATGGCCAATAAATACATAGATGCTTTATTTTAGCCCATTATCTACAAAAAAGATCTGTGCTGATAACTTGAACATCTTAATTTGACTTGAAGGCAAGTGAAGGAAATGGATAATGTGCAACTGGGTTGAACTCAGATATGACAAACCCATAAAACAAAAACAAATACATGAAAAACCCATAAAGTAACACGTACAAATCAGATCCCTGAACCTCTGGGCTCAAATACACAATACTCTTTGACTAACCAGCTCAGATTAAATCCACTTGAATATTACCATTACTTGCAACTATTTGAAGCTGTCATTAAGTGCTTCAAAACATTCACAAACTGCACTCCATCTCAGCCATCAGCATGGTGGAGGATAGAGAATAAAAAAAGCTTATGGGCGAAAGGAAGAGGGCCGAGCCCCAGTTGCAGTAAAGAGCGAAGATCTAGTAACCGTAGCCCTGGTGATAGCCATCCTGGTATCCCTGCTCGTAACCATGCTGGTGGTAGCCGTAACCGCCATACTCATCCTCAGGGCAGCGCATGCCCAGGGACTGCTGTATAGCCATCTCCTGTCTGCGCAGCTGCATGGAGTCTACCAGGTCATAGATGATAGCCATGGACCACATGGGTGATGGGTACCAAGACTTCACATTGCCGTCCTTTCCTACCAGCAGCATGGAGAAGTACTCTGGGCTGATCTGGAAGTAGTTTCTCATGTCCTTCACCAGGGTAGCTGACAAGCCTTCACGCTCCACGGTGGCACTGCCTAGATAGAGCAAAACTCTTATTTGACAATGAAGTACTAAGACACATTTGATGTAGCCAGTATGTGAAGTGTAACATTTCTGTGTTTGAGTTTCTGCCGTTGTACACTGAAAAAAGATTTCTTCTATTTTCTGCCATTTCAGCTGGAGAAGTGGTTGTGCAGCTGTGCAGTCATATCTACTGTAAAGTGTCCTGAACAAACACTTGAGGTTCCTCAGGGGAAATGGTGGAACAGTAGGAAGGCCATGACATTTAGAACTGTTTGACCAAATGGAGAAGCACTGATAATATGTGGGCTGCACAATCATAGGGCTGAGCACAGGTTAGTAGGTTGACTGTGAAAGCTTTACGACTTAATCACAGGGAAAGACAGCAATTTAAAATGGGAACTAGTGGTCTAAATATCAGTTCTGTGTATGTTCATGTGGCTGCTTGGCATATGCCTTGCCCACAGGCCCAGGCATTATTTTAGAAGGGAGAGTTCTTACCATTAATAGGATAGAGTTCCAGGACTCCACCCATATCTGGTGGCTCCGTGCCCACCAGCTTCAGTATGGCGATGTGCCTCAAACCTATATCACCATGACAACAACACTCTAAATGACCACACCCATTAGAGAAGAGCAAAGATCTAATGGTTAACTAAACACATCCTGTCTGCAATATGCTGACCATATGTCTTTTTTTTTAATGGGTCCCTACTTATTTAACCTGATTTCATCATGTTTATTTAATTACTGGAATTATCTTAAGCAATGGTTTCTAGGTAAAAGGAGGAGAATGCAGTGGTTAGGAGAGTTCTGCCAAAAAGTGTTTCTTCTGAAGAGAGAAAGCCCAAATTAAACAGAATTTGGTGAGAGCCAAATGCTGAATACCAGGATCAAAAGAGGCCTTGAGCCCAGTCAGCAAGACAGGCCTTTGTCTGGGGTATGGAGAGGGAACAGTCCTCGGTGCCAGCCAAGAGCAACACATGAGAGGAAAAAATGTGCACATACACTGTTCTGGCTCAGCTGATAAGCAAGGGAGTCTCTTTTCCCTTTGCAATCTGACTCACGTTTGGAAAAACAGTGTGCAGACTAAGACGCAGACTGATGTCACAAATGGCTTCTCTTTACAGTTTCAAGCTTTCTGACATTAATACATCAGTCGGGGTTTCATAGGTAAGTACCAAAAACATGCATAAGAAAGTCTATGGTTACTAGATTACAAACATACCATTTATTGAGGTCTTGCTGTGCTACCTTTAAAAAAAAAAATCTATTCCTAAGGCATGTAACTGTTTGAAAAAGCAATAAGAAAACCAAAAACCTGACTCTAACATATCTTAAACCTGATACAACATCAGGAATGCATGCTTTGCAGCTCTTTTACAGATGTGTAAAACAGATGCAAAGATGATTTATGAAAAGGGTATATCAGACTAGGAACATAAAAGTTAACACCAATCAAAATTGTTAAGAAGCAGCCAGATTCCCAGGCTTTTCAATTAATATTTCAAGATTATCTGAAGAAATAACCATTATTATTAACCAAAAATTAATGAATTTGTAAGCATTGTAAGCAGGAGATGGCTCTCAAGCAGTTGAGCCATGTCCTCCTAGTTCTGGCATTTGGGATCCCTCTGAACAATAATGTAATAACTAAAAAACAGCTACAGAAAGCAGACTGAATATGCACATATTGTATCATCTAGTCATGTACTACAGACTGGATGACAGACAAAAATAACAAGCTGTTAAGACTATTGAATGACATCATTCAAATGGAATGGGTGAAATGCACTTTAAAAGACTTAGTTTTACAGTCACTCACCAAGGTTGCAGGCTTGGCTAGTCAGGGCATACAGCTGCTGCTGATAGGCCCACTCCTCATCGTTAGAAGCAGATATAATAAATAGGCGACGTCTCCAGCGAAACCTACAATCAGAGGACAATTTGGTATGGATTTAAGTGGCAGGGGTGGAGCAAGGAAAGCCAAGTTCCTAGAGTGCTTTATGAACACACTCCCATACTATTTCTGCCACAGCATGGAAACCCTGCATTACAAACACAAACTCCAAACAGAATTAATCACAACCTGGAATTCCAGTCTCCATGGTAACCCATTCAGTCAGACCAGAAAAATACTGTATCTCTATCCAACCAAAGATCCTTAGAAAGAATGAAAACTCAAGAGGCAACCCTTATCACCAGGTGTCAGTGGAACAGCTCAAACATTTTGTTGTAATGATAATTCCTAAAACTTTTGAAGGGCTCTCCCAGAGCAGTAGTCTGTTAGTGTTTGTAGTATAGTAAAAACCTGGAAAGGAAGTTCTCCAGTGATCTGGGCTTATCCTCCTTCTTGCAGACAACTCCATCTCTCTTCTGCTGCTCCATCTCTCGGATGCGTGAGGAAAACGTGTCAATATAGTCAAATACAGCCCTCATGGCTATGGGAACCTCATATGATTGCTGAAAAGAAGAAAAACAAATTATACTTTCTCAAAGGTTGATTCTAGAATAATCAAGGTCTCCATGTCAGGAAAGGTTGTGTGGCCATTGCCACATCACAGCTTCTTCAAGAGTTTTAGGTGCAAGCACAAGACACATTAAACATCACATAGTAGTGCATTCAATTTCTGCTAGGTCTGAAAATGCATCAGTAGACCTTCCCTACAAAGTTCTCTCCACTCTGCTCTCACTGCCACCTTCTTTCCCACACCCACATTCTAACATCATTTGACTTCCCACTCTCTGCTTATGTCAGCAAAGAGCTGAACACTGGCCTCTTTGATGAATGTCTAAAAACAAGTCCGTAATTTACCATGGCACACACGCACGCACGCACGCACATACTCAAACACACAGGCGATAGTCCGATGCCATGTGTAAATTCAAATAGTGTTTCATGGAGGAAAGCAGGCAGGAAGTATAAGGACAGGGCAGTCCAGCTTCAAAGAAGACCAGAGGATGAAAGTGTTGGTGTTAGTGAGCCTGTGGACCAACAAACCAGTAGACCCTCAAATTAACAACAATGCTGAGAAGGATACAGAAAAACTGCAAAGCGACTACTTCTTTCTTGTGATTTTAGATAGATGGATAAATAGAAACTTTATTTATCTATAGGGGAGACTCCCTTTCAGGAAATTCATGTTGATGAAATATGAGCAAGTACCACATTGCCCCACCTTGCCCCTCACCCTCTCACCTTCTGTCTTCAGTCTCTAACAAATCTCTGCAAAACCTGCCTGTCTTAGTCTGCATTTTAGTCCTCAAGCCCTGGTCTTCACAGTAAGATCTGACCAACATGGACTCAGCAGAGCAACAGCAGCTAGTGCAACAGGTAACTGTTCAGGGAACCCAGCTAGGTGAATTAGCCACCTCTGTGCACCAACAGCAGGACTAGCTAGCATAGCTAACTGCCCCTCCGGCCGCGCCTCTCCCACAGCCTCAGCCTGCTCCTCCTTCTGATGCCATGCAGCCTCTCCCAGTCGTTCAGCCAGTACCTCCTCAGGACGCAACAGGTCCAGTAAACTTACACAGTAAGTAACCTTACACCAGAGCCTCAAATTCCTCCTCCTGCCAAGAACTCTGGTGACCCAAACACCTGTCGGCAATTCCTCATGCAATGCAAACTTTCTTTTTCTGCTCAACCTGTCTGATACACTAGTGAAGCAGCTTACCTGGTGAATTTGTTAGAGGGACCGCCACTCAGGTATAACGACGCGTTGTTTGAGCAAGGCTTCCCCGTCGCTTCGTCAGCTGACGCTCTAGTAAATTAGCTCAAACGCATGTATGACCATCCTGTACGCGGGCAACAAGCAGGGCTTCAGCTGTCTAGAGTTCGTCAGGGAAAGACATCAATCCGATTGTTGGTTTCTCAGTTCCAGGGGCTAGCAGGCAGGCAGTCAGGCTGGACTGATTACTGCATATATGCAGAGGCTTAGCCCGGAGGTTGGTAGAGAGCTGGCCTTAGGTGGTAAGCCTTCATCCCTGGATGACGCGATCAGAGGGGCAATTAAGATCAGTGACCAGCTGGCCCTCTGGTGGTCCCAGGTTGATGCCTCCCACCGGCGGTCTGCACCGCGGTCTCTCGTGCCACTCTATCCACACATTAACGATCCTCCAAATAACTCGACTGGTTAGTCCAGTACTTCCGGTTCAGAGCTCATGCAGTTGGGGGTGTTCACGTGTTCCCCGAGAAGAGAGAGTGCAGGTTTAGGTCCTAGTGCTGTTTTTATTGTGGTCAACGGTTTCTGCAGTTGCTAATTGGCCGACTCTGACCAGCTGCAAGCAGTTTTTTTTATCGCAGGTTTGTAAGAAACTACAGCTCTGTGGCTGCCCCTCTTACTGCTCTCAACTCCACCTCTGTGCCCTTCGATTGGACCCCTGAGGCTGAGGCAGCCTTATGTGAGTTGAAGCGCTGCTTTACCTCATCTCCTGTGCTGATTCATCCGGATCCCACCTTACAGTTTGTGGTGGAGGTGGATGCTTCTGACACTAGGGTTGGTGCTGTTGTCTCCCAATGATCCATAATCGACAGTAAATTGCATCCATGTGCTTTTTTTTTTTCTCGGAAGCTCACATCCGCAGAAAGAAACCATGACATGGGAAATCAGGAATTATTGGCAGTGGTCTTAGCCTTGGAGGAGTGGTGGCACTGGCTGGAGGGCACTGCACACCCCTTCATTATTTGGACTGATCATTGCAATCTGGAATACATACAATCGGCCAAATCTCTCAAACTCCGGCAGGCAAGGTGGGCACTGTTCCACGGGAGATTTATTTTTTTATTACATATCTTCCTGGTTCTAGGAACACCAAGTCGGACGCACTATCTTGCCAATTTTCAGGTGAGGAGACACTTGCCATGCCAGAGACTATTGTTCCACCCTCCCGGGTCATCGCTGCCCTCACATCGGAAATTGAAACCACTGTTCGTCAGGCTCAGCGACTCCAGCCCAACCCACGTAACGGACCTCCTGGTTGCCTTTTCATGCATGACTCTGTATGTTCTCAGGTCTTGCAATGGGCTCATTCCTCCAGACTCACTTGTCACCATCATTCCTCTGCTCTCTGGGTTATGATCCTCCATTATTTCCTGACAGTGGCAGTTCCATCCGTCCAGGCTCATATTCAACGCTGCAGAGGTACCTGGAGTCGGGCTCGAGCCGTGCTACTCCAGGTTTCAGCCAGTTCTCAAGCCAAGGCGAACAGGCGCCATGCTCCAGCTCCCCTGTATGTTCCTGGACAGAGGGTTTGGTTGCGGGCCAAGGATCTTCCCCTCCAGGTAGAATCCAAGAAGCTGGCACACCGGTATGTAGGACCATTTGAGATAGAAGCAATCATCAATCCTCGTGTTGCCCGTCTTAAACTCCCTGTTTCCTTCTGGAGGATCCATCCAACTTTCCATGAATCCCAAATTAAGCCCACCTGCTCCAATCCTGTATTCACAGTGCGGTGTATCCTGGAGGTTCGTCTTCAAGGTCGTGGACTCCAGTACTTGGTTGACTGGGAGGGTTAAGGTCCTGAGGAACGCAGTTGGGTCCCTAGACGTGACATCATGGACGCATCTTTGATCTCTGTCTTCCGTCACCATCACCCTGAGCGGTTCCAGGGCGCGCCTGGAGCCGCCTGTGGAGGGAGTGGTACTGTCAGGACAGGGTACCGGAGGGAGGGGTACCGCCTCTCTGTAACCCCCTGCAGCTGTTGAAGGTGGAGCTTGGCTGCTATATACGCCCTGGTGCCCAAGTAGGGGCTGTCAGATCTTAGACCTACTATGCAGAGGAATCATCGTCCAAGTTCCAGCCTGCCTGTAATTCAGCCTGCAACTCTGCCTGCAACTCTGCCTGCAGCTCTGCCTGCAACTTTGCCAGCAACTTTGACTGCAATCTACCTGCAACCCTGCCTACCTGCTCCACCTCATCGCCCTGAATTTGGGAATCCTCAGTTCAGTTCCACTGCCTACTTCCTACCAGTCTCAGCCCTGGCCGGCCCTAGTAAGCCCCAACCTTACTAACCCTACCACGTTGGCGCACACCAGGCCGCCGACCTTGTCCCTCACTCTCTCACCTTCTGTCTTCAGTCTCTAATAAATCTCTGCAAAGCCTGCCTGTCTGAGTCTCTGCATTTAAGTCCTCAAGCCCTGGTCACATCCCTCATATCCAACCCAACACATCCCTCTGTTTGCGGGGCACTGACATAGCAATGCACTTGCAATTCACTTGTTTACTGCATGAGAGATGAGTGCCAGCAAGTGCAGTCTCTTTACATGGGACGCCTGCTCTATCAACAGCATGGACTTGTTTTAGTCTGTCCTGATTAGACAGTTAAGGTTTTGCACAGGTCTCACAGAGATCTAGAAAGGTAGAAAGGTTCAGGGATCACCAAGGCCATCTATAGTGCCACTCTGCTTGAGTCAAGAAACATTGTCTAGCTTGTAACATTGAGAGGGTATGCAACCACAGCCTGCCTGTGACATTGAGCTTACATACAGCTTACCTTTACTCTAATGTCAGTGTCAGTCAGGACCATGTAGAAGTCCTCGTACGTCATGCTGAACTCCTTCCTTAATTCTGTGATCAGCTCCTGGTTCACTAGGTCCTCCTGACGAAGACCCTTCATAGGTTTGTCATTCTCTGGACACCACACAAACAGACAAGATTCAGTAACTTGACATATTTATATACATATATTACTATTATATACATTATATATAATACATATTATATATTATATAAATTACATTATATTTTATACATATATTTCATAGTTTAGCTATGATATTTGCTCCAATGAAATCCAGGTCAAAAATATAAATCTAACAGACAATAAATGTCATAACTGACCAATAAAAGCCCTCTATGAATTTCTGTCAAATAAACCACAATAAAAACCAAGTGTGGGATGAACACACACTCATTGTGTTTTCCAAGCTGTTTTTGATGCTGTCCATGTGTTTTCCATTGCTAAGCTCCAAACAATGTTGCTATAAAAGTGTGTGACATGACAGTGAGGCGGTTCTGCAGTGAAGAGTGGGATGGTGACCAACTCAAAAGAACTTTTATACATAGATTTTTGGATGCCTTTTTTTTTGAAAATTTGCTTTTGCTCATACCTACAGACTACTAAACTTACTAAAGCAAAATCTTGTTCACGACCACTCCCTCTCTCCCTCTGAGTACACACAAATTTGGTGTTTGGTTAAACCATTCTGTGCTGTATAATGTGTATAAGCAATCTAATCAGGTAAGCCTCTGCACACACTGGAGACAGAAGAAAGCTCAGACTGTGCACAAAAATACACAACAAACATAGTCAGACACGTTCCACATAAAATACATGCTGCCAACCAACCCACTGAAAACCCAAATACGATGAGATCACACCAGATTGAGGGAGGGGCTACTGTGAAAGAATCAGTTGTTTCAGTGCTGTATTTTCACACACACACACACACATGCACGCACACACCAGCAAGAACATGGGCAAATTTATTCGAGTCCCACTTGTTGCCTCTGCAGCCTATTCCAGCACCTCTATCAGGTTTCCCGGAGGAAGACCCAAAAGCATACTCAGACCAAAAATAAAGTTAATTTGTTT
Organism: Karalla daura; assembly: GCA_029224185.1. Lineage (NCBI taxonomy): Eukaryota > Metazoa > Chordata > Actinopteri > Chaetodontiformes > Leiognathidae > Karalla > Karalla daura. The sequence goes on along the minus strand of CM055202.1, from coordinate 21,119,558 downwards.
ATTAACAAAGTAAAAACTCAAATAATCGTGAGGCCAACTGGCCTCCACAGGAACAAGAAAACGCGACAAGAAAATCTCTCTAACTAAACAACAGAAATAAACCTGGGGCTATAGGCCTCCGCGGGTAAAACCTATCCAGTCGAGAAAAGAAAGTAACATAGAAAAGCACCTGGGGCTATTGGCCTCCACAGGGAAAAGGATCTAACTAATCTAATCAACAACGCAAAAAACGAAGTTTAACAGGGAAAGAACCAAGAACCAAAAGTAGCCAAAAAACCTGGAACACAAACATACAAAACATAACAGAAACAAAACCTGGTCAAAGGGGAAAAGCAACCCAGACAGGAATCAAGACAGTCAGGACAGGAACGAGCACGACAGGAGCTGAACAGGAGGCAGAGAGAGTTGCAGGGAACGGGAACACAGCACATTTGGGTTTAAATACCTGGCTGATGCGTCAGCTGCCAGCCAATCGAAAGAAAACTCAAACAAGATTGGCAGAGGAGACCAAGAGGAGGAGCCCAGGTGCAGAGAACAGACAGAGACATGACAACCTCATCTAAATAATACCTAGCTTGTTACTTTTATAAAGTGGTTATGTGTCCAGATGTTTACACATCACCACACACAGTTTGTGCAGTCTAGAGACTGCTAGAAAATGTCTCAACATATACTGTACAAATAACACAGCATGTCTGATAAAAGAGCAGTGCCTGTACCTGATGAGCAATTGAAGTGTGTGTGTGTGTGTGTGTGTGTGTGTGTGTGTTTGTAATTCATTGTAAAATTGTGATTTTAGCTATAATCTGACTCAATCCTCACAAGGCAGGTGGAATTGTGTGCTTGCATTAAATGTGAGAGCCACCTACCAAGCTGGTAATGGTCGATTTTCATGGTAGAGTTGGTCAGAGAGCCAAAGATGGTGATAATAGAGACTTTCCTGATGGCCATTTCACACACAGATTCCAAATACTCATCCCTCTGCTGAGCATACATACTGTTCTCCTCACTGGGGGATGTAATCATCTGCACAGAGGAGAGTAGGTTAGAGAGTCATGTCTATGCAAAGAAACATGGGCATGCACACACAAACATGCACACATGCACACACACACACAAGCAGACATGCTCACACCAAAGTCTACACAGTGTGCTGTAACAGTGATATTTACATTAACCTGCAGCCAGAGGAGGGGGCATATTTTTCCAACTTGCCCCACAGCACTGCTAAATAAGGATCTCCACAGGCTGCAAAACTATGCCAAACAGTCTGCAAACATTTCGGAATACAATGATAGAGTCAATTCAGTGGATATACAGTCTATGTGGAGCTAAAGTCTAATCAAAAGTGGATGTTGAGACTTAGCTCTAGTAACCACTAATGAAGAGACCTGATGAATGTTGAAGATTAATGGACATTCAAGGAAATCATCAGATAGTCATCAGCATCAGATAAACAGTCAATACTACTTTCATGTTGGCACAGCTACATTAAAGCTAGAGCAAGACAGCAGACATGTAATGTCAGTACATTGTCCCAAGAGCTTTGATAATTGTACAAATGCGGACATATGATACAACACATTTTTAAATGTGCTCAGATTATTTGCTACGCTTGAACACAGTCAAGATAGCTGTTTCTAAACGTTTAAAGTAAACTATTCCTTTCCATGGATATGTATGCACATTAGTGTACCCTTTATGAACTGTGAATGAAGTCATGGGCTCACCAGCAGCCGCCTCCTGTTCTCAAAGTAGTCCAGGAAGGAGGCCAGAGATCCTCGTGGAGGTGGGGTGGGCTTCTTCGTGGGCTTTGGGAAATCCTCTCTGTCTGGATACTTCACCAGCTTCTTTCCATTTTTCTTGCCCCCTATTTTTCCCTCTTTTTCTGCTTTACTTCCTCTTCTTTCTGCTTTCTTGGCAGCTTTATCAACCTTTTTCTTCTTCTTGTCTAACTTGCCATGCTTGACCTTGGCCTTCTTGGTGGGACTGATGTCTGTAACGGTTTCTGTTTCCTCTGGTTTACTGACTGTAGGATTGCTGGGTTCATATCTGTCCTGATACTCATTGGTCAGCACCTGCATAAACACATGTGATTTACTTATTTAGTGCAACACTCTTCTCCATACCTGCTTTGTATCCACTGATGCCACAGACATCTGCTTGTGCCTATCTCCAGCTCACACAGGGTGAAAGTAGGGAATAAATTATGGACAGGTTGCCAGCCCGTCACAGGACTCGCACCATTCACTCTTTTCAATTGGTCTTGATGCATGTTTTTGGACTGTGGGTGGAAACCATTTACAACATTTCTACCTATATTTATTTTAATGTTATATACAGTAATGCTCGCAGGCTTTTCTCAGGTTTCAAGTTATGGAAAAGTATGATACACCACTGCACACCATGGCAGGTTCTAAAAAGAAACATTATGGACATCACAAAGATAGGAAATAACTTAGAGATTTTACATTAGCTGATGCAAGCCCCTAAATGTGATACACCTAACAACTATAATTAAGCTGAGGAGTATTTTTTCCTCTGCATCCCAAAGAGATGCAGAACATTTACTAGGATGAAATAATTTGATGAAATCACCTTCTCCCCTGTATTCTTCTTTCTGGCAGGTTTAAGCCTGGAGGGTTTATGTGTGAATGGTACCAGATTGCGGCTGTGCAGATCTCCATCGTACTTGTCAGTGTGGGTATCTCCAGCCGGGGTAGTTTTAGCTACATACTTTTCCCTCTCTGTACGGCTGTTGTGGTAAGGATCACCAGTGGTCCTCGGAGCTGGTAGCCACAGGGCTGTGGTGTGGGATCTGTTTGGTCTCTGTGTGGTGATTGGTCGTTTTGTGGTGGTTCTTCTTGCGGTGGTGGTTGTTGTTGCTTTGGTGGTGGTTGTTGTTGCTTTGGTGGTGGTTGTTGTGGCTTTAGTTGTGGTTGTTGGTGCTTTAGTTGTGGTCGTTGTAGCTCTGGTTGTGGTGGTAGGCTGTGTTGTAGCGGTGGTGGTGGTTGTAGTTGTGGTTGGCCGTGAAGTTGTTGTGGTTGCAGCAGCTGTAGTTAAACTGGGCTTTCTTGGGATCTTCTTTCCTGGTTTTCTTTCTGCTGGGGTAACTAGAGGTACACAAGCACAAGCACAATAATTTTCTTCTAACGAAATAGCCCCCCAGAAAAAGTCATACACAGGGACATTTCCATGGGTGCTCACAAAACTGTAGAAGGAATAGCGAAATCAAACATTGGCTGCAGGCCAAATGAAAAACTAGAAAATTCAAATTCAAAATTTTGACAGTGCCTTTGAATGTGTTACCACGCTGCTGCAAATTGTGATGTTAAAATGTTTCAAATACTTCAAATGCTTAAGAATATCGATGTCTGAAAGCTGGTATGGACTCCAGCCAAATCATGTGACATATAAACCTACCGAGTGGGTATTAAGCAGGTTCAGGCTTATTTACAGTATGGGTCTACAAGGATAAAATGTCTGTCAGCTTCCATTTTTCATTTATAACATTTTTGAATTGGTTCTTGATAAATTAAATTTCATGCTACATTCATTTCTGCACTGTGCAACACTAAAATCATGTCTTTGTATGTTGGTCTTATCAATAAAATGGTTGCTGTTAGTTAGAGACAAGCTGGATCATGCGTCAGTCACTTCAATAGGTGTGATGTAAATGTAATCCAGTGGTGCTGAACCCTAAGGACACAGACAACCCAGCCTGCTCTACCTGAGCAGCCTCACAGAGCAGCTGTGTGTGTGTGTGTGTATTGTCTTTGTTATTAGCCAGGGGGCACCCAGGTTCTCCACCCAGTTGGTCTCCATTCTGAAGTTCAAATGAGGTTTCTATGTGAAAGTATGGCTATGCAGCAGATAGTTTGTTGTAGCATTTGTTTGTTTTGACATATCATTTGTCTTATTGCTTAAAAACTGTATGAGGAGTAGCAAATCAAAAATAAACTGAATTATCATTATAAAGATTATTAACACGAGGAAACTATTGAATAATAGTAGTTGCCCCTGGGACCCATGGAAATAATTACAAAATACTTCTCTATCCGGAAGGATAGGTGTTTTTTTTTTTATTCTATCCTTAATCTTGTTGTTGTGTAAGGCCAGGGATCTTTATTTTTTAGGGAAAAAAAGGGTGTTTCCACCACAATAACCTGAGAGAGTGCCTTCTTCCACTTGACCCTCCACTCCTGCTCCTTTGCATTTCTGGACAAATCCTTTCTGTCTCAGCTTCTCCAACTTCCTCATGGGCGACTGGTCGATCACCTCATACATGGCCTCCAGCCTCACAGGGTAGGGGTACCTTTCCTCCACCTGCAGGGTCTTCTTCAGCAGCACCATCCCGAATTTGCCTGCGAATCATCAGATTAGGTCACAGTCAGGTTTTTATTTTCAACTATCAATTTAACCTTTATTCAACCAGGTTAGTCTCATTAAAATTTAAGATCTGTTTTCCCAGAGAGACCTGGCTGAGACAGCAGCAAGACAGTCACATTAGAAGAATTACACACATACTTGAATAAAACACTCAAATACAAACAGCCTGGATTGTAGAGTTTCTACTAGTGCTTAAAGTCCAGTGAATGGAACAATGTTTTGAAGTGTAGATTGTAGGTTGCTCCAAGATTTAGTTTATATCAGTTCTTACAAGGGAGAAAATGCAAAAACAAGGACCAGTTCAGTTTGTAATAGAGAATACAATGGCGGTGGGCTACTCATCTTTCTGACAGGGTTCCCATTGATGGTCCCTATAACACTTGATTTAATCAATTCCATGCAAATTCACTTCGGTAAAATTGTCAGAGCATTGCCCTGAAATCAGTCCAATGACATTCCTTACCTTTTTCCAACTTGAGGAAACTCATGAGCCTGGGGATCAGTGCCGTGTCAAGCGGCTCCTCCAGCACTTTCCCCTCGGTGCTAATTCTCCTCACCTTGCCTCCCATCTCTCCGTCCTGATGGAACATAACAATCTGGTGGACATGTCGCTCGGCCAGTTCACAGTACACATCTGGCTTCAGGAGCGACATCATCATACGATAATAGCCATCAGAGTCATGGGGTGCAGTGATGACTAGGACACGGTTCTTCCCAGCAAAGCTGGCCAGCAAGTTGGGGGACCCTGAGCTGCTGGGCACCCGGGGCACCCTGGCCACCCTCGCTGTAGGGATGCCCTCATCCTGCATCATCAGGCCTGTGTGTTCAGGCAGAGGCTGAGCCGGTGCTGTCTGTCCCTGAACACCCTGGTCTACCTGCACTGCCCCCACTTTGCTGTGGCCGTGCACTGATATGGCTGAACCGAAGCCAGGACGCGCAGCTCCAGCCTTGCGCTGCGTAGCCGTTACGTCCAGGCGGGCACGTCCGGCTTTTGAACGTCTCTGCAGCCTGCCGTAGGGGTGCCTATCGGCCTGGCTTGTTGTCCAGATGAGCAGCTGGATCAGGGCTAATCCCAGTACAAACGGTGTCCGCATGATGTCCAGATGAAGGCAGTGTCTGTGGGAGATTCAGGTCCAGTGGTGGAGCCGCGGTCCTGGAGCGTCCTCAGCGCATATGGAGCAACTCATCGATGGCTTCCAGATGAAGACATGTAGAGTGCAAAGTCGGCACACAGTTGGCTGCCAGCAATATGTTTCAGACCATCTCCAGATGAAGTCCACTTCACTGCCTGTTTTTTGTTTGACAGAGAAAACGTTGAAGTGAGAAGCTGGTCATGCGTCAACTCCAGAGCTTCATCTCAGCTCCAACTTCCTTTTTCCAGTAAGACAGACCGTCACTGTGACTCACACATCCAAAACTATAATCCGCTAGAACATGAACGACGAATTCTATTTGGGTGAAAATGTTTGGATAATGTCAGCGCATACTCACTCCTCACATCCTCATCGCTCGCCACATAATCCTGCAGATTCCGACCCAATCAGAAGCGATATTCAGACCGTTTGAGGAACCCTTTTCTGTCTGTATTTCCAGGTTTGTTTTGGCGAGGCACACTTTTGGAGGCTTTCCCAGAAATGTCCGCACAGCCCCCCCCCCTTCTCCCGGCGGAGTGGCAGGACCTGCCCCTGGACTGTGGGTCGCCTCTTCTCTCAGTAACACCCAGTTCAGAACAGGAACATGTCTGCCTCAGACGCTGTCTAGAGCTCACTTGCTTTTAGCACAGACGCCAGTACAGAACTAAATTTGCGTACCCGACGCACAGGTTAGCTGGATGGATGGTTAGAGCCATACAACTGGTTATAATCACTTGAGTTTCTCCTTTAACGTCAGTGTAGAAACGCCTCCCTGCCCCACCCCCTTCCAGTCCGATAATAAGTGGAGTTTTTTTCCCAGTGGGTCCTGGGGGCTGTTCCTCATTTCGCGGAGATATTAAGGAACATATGATTTAGAGGGGAAGCACATTGTCAGCGTGTATTTAAAGCTTGAGTTTGACCACCTATTTACTTTACTTTACTCTTAACTTTTTTTGTGAGGGGAAAAACATGTGTTGCTTTTACATACTCATGGTGACTGTCTCTTTCATGACAACTCTTTTTGGCCAAAATAGATTCTTTCCATTTCCTCTAACAACATATCCCAGCTCACAATTAAGGCTTGTGTAAAGAAAAGTAAATCACCAGGTCCAAGCCACATTCACTCTCACTGCAAAGGCAAAGGACGGCTGCCCCTGCATGAAACAGTTACTAGTTTATGCAAAACAGAATATATTTACTTCAGTCTACAGTCTTCCTGCACAAAGGTTTGATGTGATAACCACATCATGTACTTCAAAAGCAGTTTCACCACTCAAAGTTTTATTACTAAGTGATGGATTTGAAGCATCTGGAAATGATCCATGCATGGCCTGAGCCATGGGATGTTAAAATCTTGCTAGAGCAATTAAAAGTCTGCCCGAATGGTAAGTTCCATTCACTTCTATTCCAAACACCTCTACCTACACATGGGCTAGAACACAGAATGATCACCACTTGACCGTGTAATATTGTTCCAAAATTTTCCTTTGTCTGTGAAGATACCATCAAAGAGTTTTGTTTCTTGGATGATGATTAGAAGTGTCAGCAGATGCTAACAGCTGCAGGACAGAGCATCACTGTTCATGTGATGTCTGCATATTTGAATTCAAAGTAACAAAACAGATTGAACTTTCCCACATGGGTCTGGATATCCACAACTATCTCTTTGTAATACTCTCTCTGCTGCCAGAGTACTACTTAATTTCTCTGATTAAAGTTTTCAGAGGTCTCTACAATTTACTCTTCAATTACACAGTCCATATGCAAAAGCTCTGGAGGCCTCCACACAGTGAGCAGACTGTTCACTTCTGAATCAGTCAAATCAGTCCCAACACTGCCAACTGCATCATGTACTTTGATTCCATCAGAGCTTTGTTACAAGTTCACATTCAAGCATGAGGGAGGCAGATACCTCAAAGATTTGAGATGCACAGTAAACAGCAGTGAGGTTCAGCTCAAACCATTCCAATAATTCTTGAATCCAGTGTTGAGTGACATGTTAATAACAAGAGTTATGGAGTTAAAATGTTTTAATCCAAAAAGTCTGGCAATGGCAAAGCTTGCCATTGATATGCTGTATCAGAAACATATTCCGATTGTATTCAGTGTTCTATGTTGACTCTGGAGGGTAGTATGTCTTCAATAGACAGTGTCTGAATCTACTGACATCCTGAGTTCTCTTCAGGGCTCAAACAACCATGAGAAATCTCATATGCCACATAAAACAGTTTGTGTGTGGGAATGAATGGCAGCCTGCTACATTCCAACATTTTTACATGGTCTTCAGCAGTGCAGACAACCACATTTTTGAATCTCACTCTACTCTAATTTTACAAGAATAGTTTTACAAGAATAGTTTTGCAATTAAAATGATAGATCAAATACACTTTAAAAACATGTTGCTATATTTTACAGAAATATTTTCTGATCAGTTTTGGATGTCAATAAATGAAAAACATGCTCACAGCTTTCCAGAGTTTAACGTAGAGAAATGTGACCAACCTGTTGAACCAGAGCTTTGAGAAATGGTCTCATCGTAACCTTGATGATTTTTATTTTGTTGACACAGCATGTCCAGTCAGAGCTGCATTAATAAACACATTGACCTCTGACCTTGCTCCTTAACCTTTGAACTCTCCTTTTGCCTTTCTAGTTCACTGACAGATCGGTGAGAGTGTAAACTGTCACATGGGAACACATTTCTGTGACACGAGTGCACACGAGCAAATATGTTCCTATTTTATCAGGACTTCTTGACAACATCCCTCTCAAACTTCATAGTTGGAATCTTATGAAATATAAGAGTTGTAGAAAATAAACTGCTCTAATATGACTGAAACAATATTTGTTTTCATCTGCAATTAGTGTCAAACAAAAGCGATTTGATTGGGCAATATGCAGAGGTTGAGAAGAGTCAGGCACTAAATTCATTTGCAATCTTTTCCATTCATGCCCCTGAGGTTTCTCAGGCCATTGTTCTTTCACTGGTTGTGTCCCCTGTTCAATGTGTACTATGCTCTGGCAGATGATGACTCCTCATGTGAAAACACAGCAGCTGTGAAGCTATGTGCATGCACGCATGTGTGTTCTAGTGCTTGCTTGTGGGACTCCTGTTGCACAACTTGTGAAAACATCACAAGATAGAGCCAACTTGAGTCAAGCTATTATCTATAAAATTTATTTTACTGTTGAAAACTTTGCATTAGGCCAGGGGAAGTATTCAAGACTTGATTGCAACACTATTTGACCCATGAAGATCTCTGCTTTCCTTTCGTTTCACTTCAAAGAAATACATTCAGAAAAGTTAACCTGATCATTTATGCTAATATTATGATAATAATATGCATCTTGAATAATTTCGACAGCATTATTGATAACGACAGGTCACACTTGGTTCACAACACATTATTCAGAAGATAAGAAGTATTTTAACACTATAACTGTTGCAATGAAACTTCTGAATCTTCTCTCTCTCCTCTTATCTCTAGCTGTATGCACAAAAAATGCAATTACATTTTAGAACAGGTTTCAGGTCCAAGCCAACTAACAAAGCAGAGAACGTTGCCTTTGACTTATGAAAAAGTTTTTTCGGAACGTTTGCCCAGTTAAGTAACCTTTAAGTGTGTTAACGCACTCATGCCTATGGGTTTTTATTCAGATTATTATCTTCATCTGTAAACCAAATCTGGACCAATACCAGCTGTTACTGAATTTCCCTCAAGGCTCAGATATAGTGTGGTGAAAATCATCGCATGGCATGTCACCACGTCGTGCACGGCGTCACCAGGAGCGTCACATGCAGGCCAAAATCTGGGACCTTGCAACAATGTCTTGGTCACGCATGCGCACAACTGATCTCGCCGCACCAGCAGATGGAGTCCACCGCTCTGAAGAATCTTCTCAAACATACTTGCAGTCATGTAGATGCTCAAAAAGACACTTGAGATGATCATAGCCAGAGTTTATTGGGTGACCTATAATCATTTTGTGTGATGTTAGATGTGTTATTCTGTTAGTTTGTGATCTCATTGACATTAATGCCAAAGGTAACACATTCACCCAGTTGACCTTGTTTCTGCTGTCAACTATTATCTTGGCCAATTTTGCCTTCAAGGTTATGTTAGCTCGTTCAACAGTTCCATCTGACTGAGGGTTGTACACACATCCAAACGTTTGCTTGATTCCTAACATTTTCATCATTGCCTGAATCAGCTCTGCCACAAAGGGCCTGATTTACTAAGATCCCAGATAAGGGGCGCTAAATTGCGTGCTCCTGGTAAGATTTTGCTTGATTTGCGTGCGTTTTGCAGGTGATTTACTAAGGGAAATTGCCGCAGTGGCAACAAGTGCAAACAGTAGTATTCAAATGAGGAGTTTGTGCGCTGTCAGCCTTTCCATCGTAGCGATTGCAGAGGAAAGCGCAAGAGGATAGAGAGGTCAATGGTTCACATTCGTCTGCCACAAGTATGGAACTCATGCAAGCTCCTATAGCTGCCTTGCTTGGTATTTCGTCAGCCAATTGATTCCCTTTTACAATCAAAGTGTCAGTCTTTTGGTGTGCTGCACAATTAATGATGGCTACTGCTCCATGAGTTACTGGAGTACCATCAGCAGTTAGAAAACCACATCGCTTCCAAATATTACCATGCACATGACACACCCCATATGCATATGCTGAGTCTGTACAAACATTTAGACGTTTACCTTTAGCATACTTGCATGCAGCTGTTAAAGCCTTAATATCTGCCATTTGCGCAGAGCGTGGCTCAGACTGGACCTCTATAAAGGTATTGTCAAGTTATTGAGACTTTACTCAGTTCCTGCTCAAACTGAAAAGAGCCTAGTCTACAGGACGCAGAGGTACAACTCAAATCTTCCTTTTCATTTTGTTTATTGAGTTTTGTCGATGGATTGATCAGGTTGGTTAGGTTGATTAGGTTGATAACCTCAAAAAATAAACAAGAAACATTGAATTACTTTCAGTTCAAACACACCAAACTCAAATTCAAAAATCTCAAATCAGTATGATCAATCAAAATCAAAAACCAGAACATCAAACATTCCAATTCCATCAACACTACAATATAATACAAACAAGCAGATTTGAATGCTCAGCCCGTAAATCATGTTCAAACCAAGCAATTCCTTCAGCAGTTTCAGACATCAAAGTGACAGAGTGTTTCAATGTCCATTCCCCTACCAGTTGCGTCTCGACTGTGAGCTGAGCAATCTTTCCCGTCCAGTTGCGTGATTCTTCTGCACCTCCTTGTCCTAGATGCTTCTCCCTTGTTCACAAAGCCCCTTCCTCCATGCAGGCATGCAGGTGATATGGCCGCTACAGGAAGCCCAGATTGACTTCCTGGTCACCCTAAGAACACCAACTCTCTCTCCGCCCCCTGCAGGCTCGGAGCCTAGGCCACGTGGCTGTGCCTTGAGTGAATGCCTGAATGAATGTTCCGTGTTGACGCGACACCTCCCACTTGACCTCCTGGTTTTTGAACCCAGGGAGGTCACACCAGTCATGGATGCACAGTGTCAGATTCAGTCATGGTTTTGCTTCTGTTCTTCTACAGGTAGTAGGATGATGACACGTCTGACGTCCCTATGAAGAACTGTAGAGGGGATTTTGGTTGAGAGTTTCTTTTTCTCTTTTTGAGCTGATTTCATGGTCGGGACTGGATAACTGGGGAAGGTTCGGACATGAACATCTCTGACGATGCCCTTCTTGTCAGTGTTGACACTGATGACTCTGGCAAGTTTATACTGACCCCTTAAAGCGTTCTGGTCGGCCAGCCAGACCACATCTCCAATAGCCACGTTCCTGTGTGCCGTGTGCCACTTACTTCTAATGAATAGATTAGGCCCTGCTAACTGACTCCACTTCCTCCAGAACCGGTTAACTTCAGTTTGGATTGTTCTTAATCTTTTGTAGGCATAGCCTTCAAACTCAAAGCTACCCAGATCTCCTCTGGGTCCAGATCTTCCAAGCAGAAGGGAATTTGGGCTGATGTAGTCTACACAGTCCTCCCGACTCTGGGTTCTGGCATCTATAGGTCTCTCATTGGCAAGATTAGCAGCCATGTATAGAAAGGTTTGGAACTCACTCCATGTAAAGCATCCATCTCCTCCTAGGTTGTGTAGAGCGCGTTTCACCGTACGAACAGCCGCCTCTGCAGCTCCATTCCTATGAGGGGAATCAGCAGGGTGAAATTTCCAGCTCCATTCTGTTCCATGCTTGGAGGCTTCATTTTCAATCTCAGACTTTTTCAGCTGGTCCAGGAAGAGGTACAGTTCTCTTAGGGCAGGTCTGGCTCCCACAAAGTTTTTTCCAGGGTCTGACCACAGTTTCTTCGGATGCCCTCTGAGCGCAGTGAACCTCTTGTAGGCCAGCAGGAAACCTTCAGATGACTGGTCACTGACAACATCTGTGTGCAGAGCTCGGGATGCCATACAGCAGAAGACAGTTCCCCAAACCTTGAGCCTTACTTTCTTTTTGACCTCGTCCTTCACTTCATAAGGTCCAAATAGATCCACAGTTGTATATTCAAATGGCCTGGCAGGTGTTATTCGCTCAGACGGGAGGTCACTCATGATCTGTTGGCATTTCTTGGCTCTGGCCTTTCTGCATGTCACACAGCTGTCAACAATCTTCTGAGCTACTTTTCGGCCTTTTACCACCCAGGCTTTCTTTCTCATCCGAAGTAGCGTGCCCGCAATTTCTGAATGGTTGGCATTGTGGGCTTCTTGAGCTAGCAGAGTGGATAACCAGGAATCATAAGGTAAGATCGGTACAGTGGTTTGCTCATCATTAAAGATCTGAAATCTTCCTCCACAGACTAAGAGGCCAGTTTCAGCATCTTTGTACACAGCAAGTCTGTTGAGGGTGGTGTCATGGAAGACTGCATCCTCTTGAGCTGCGAGGAAGAGGTCTCTTTGTGCATCTTCACACTCACTGACGGTAAGTACATCTTGTTTGGCTCTGGACTTCACTTCTGCTGAAGAAATTTCCTCCCACTTTGGTCTACTTGAGGCAGTGACTGAGCTCTTTTTTAGCACCATCTTCCACTTCATTGCAGCTCTCCATACCCAGGCAATGACTCTGATCAACTTGGTTAAGCTGCTGAACTTCTTCATGTCAATCAATTGTCTTACTGCAGAACCAGCAGGTGGTCTTCGGGCTGGAATTTTGTGTTTGCTCCCCTCTGGACTGCTTTGCAGTACATCATCGTCCTTTTCGTCTTTGACTGTGACTGGGGAACTTGGCATGGCTGCACCAGATGGAACAGCACCTCTGTTCTTCTTGACCTGTGACCTGGTCAGTGCTGCTGAGAAGGACTTCCTTTGGAGTCTGTCTATGCCTTCTTTGGCGTAGGCTACGATTTCTTTGGCAGACTTTTTCGGCCACTCTTCCACAGGTTGCTTTAGAAACTCAGGTCCATTCTGCCACACAGAGTTCTCTTGGAGGTCCGCTGGAGCTGCACCTCTTGTTATGATGTCTGCAACATTGAGGTCACCCGAGATCCACCACCAGTCATTGACAGATGTAGATTTCTGGATTTCTCCAACTCTGTTAGCAAAGAATGTTTGATATCCATAGCTGTCTCTTTGGATTGCTCCCAACACAGTTTGACTGTCGAGCAGATGGAGCCATTTCCCAATCTCCATTCGACTGTGCTTCTCAATGTATCTTCTGAGACGAACTGCGTAGACAGCACCACAGATCTCAGCTTTCACTGGCTCCCCCTTCTGGTCGAGTGGTGTGAGCTTTGCTTTGGATTCAACCAGTCTGACTTCAACGCCTTGTGTCGTCTCCCATCTGAAGTATACCACGGCGCCATAGCTCTGGTCACTTCCATCAGAGAATGTTACTCCCCATGGTTTCCCAATCCAGTTACCTGGTGTGAGGCTCCTGTGGAAGGTGATCTGGCTGAGACGTGTGTATTCTTCAAACAGCTGGATGGCTTCTTCCCTTAACTTGTCAGACAGTGGCTTGTCCCAGGTGTCTCGGGTGGCGCTGCTTCCAGCTTCTTGGAATGCTCTCCTGACTAGAATGGCACCCTTTTGTTTAGCCGGTGTGACAAGGCCTATTGGGTCATACAGGCTAGCTACTTGGCTTAGCAACTGTCTTCTAGTCAGTGGGTTTGGAGTTTTTCCTCTCACCTCTTCTTCCAGGAGATTTTGACCCACTCTCATTTTCTTCCTCCTCTTTGAGAAGTTGATTGAGGTCATTGGGTACAGTCTGTCACTTTCAACAAGGTAACCGACCCCCAGAGCTTTGTTGTCTTCTTCTCTCATTTGGTTTGGAAGGATAAGCACTCTGTCTGATGATGGCTGTGGCTCCCCTGACACATGCTCCTGCCTCCCACTCTGGCCTGACCGGACCCAGGGCTTGAGGAAGAATCCGCCTGCCTTCAGAATTTCCTCCACTCTCTTGGTGTTTTCATCCAGCTTTTCCAGGTCATTGCGGGATGTTAGGACATCATCGACATAAGAGTCCTCTTCTAAGATCCTACATTCCTCCTCCAGGTGAGCAGACAACTTTGCGGTCTCTCTCATGGCCAGCTGTGCGATGCACCCTGCTGGTCGATCGCCAATGTTGACTCTGGTGATGGCATATTCTTCAATCTCTCCATCTTCTGCGTCTCTCCAGAGAAATCTGTGGAGGTGCATTTCCAGGTCTTCTAACCACACAGAATTATACATCTTCTTGATGTCACCGAGTGCAGCATGCACACCTCTTCTGAACCTGAGTAGCACTGCTCGGATGGGGTTGAGCACGTCAGGCCCCTTCAGCAGGAGGTCGTTCATGCTGATTCCCTTGAACTTCTGGCTGCTGTTCCATACCAGACGCACGGGCGTGGTGACGGAATGTGGGTTTGGCGCCACCAGGTGGCTGACGTACCATACTGGCCCCCTCCAGTTGGCAATCATCTCTTTGGTGAGCTTCTTCGCTGCTCTCCTTTCCACCATCTCATGGACTTGAGCGCCATATGCCACTCTCCATTCTGGCTCTTTCTTGAGTTGCTTCTCTGTTCTCAGAAAAGTGGCCTCCACTCCACTTCTATTGTTGGGCAGAGACGATGGATCCTCGATCCACGGATACTTTGTGTCCCAGTGTGGTTCACTGCTGTGAGCGTCTGCTTTAACATAGGTGAGGCCTTTTCTAATGATTTCCAGCTCTCTTTCTTCACTTAGTGTCATTTCCTTGCCCCCTGGCTGACAGTTGCCACATCTGCATCCTCCACATCTTGGCTCGCACGCTGCTCCTATGCTATCCCACTTCCACCAGTCAATAAACTCTCTGTTGGCCACAGTGGTCCTGGTTTCAGCTTTTAATTCTTCTGTGAGCTCTTGATACCTCACCGCTGTGGCTCTCATGGAACGGGCAAAGTGCGTCTCAGATGTGTGGGCAGCCATTTCTACTTCCTCAAAGAGATCTGGATGTGCTCCGCCAACAGTCTTTCCTAAGGGGCCCTCCCATAGGACAAGGTCTCCGATTACTTTTACCCTCTGTGGAGCAAGCCTTCCCTCGCGGTGGCTGATGAGGAGTTCGATGCGCTCTGGTCTATGCAGGTCTTCTAGGCTGGTTTCTGGGAAAAACTTTTCAAGCTGCTCGGGTTTGATTCTCCTGTGCACTTTGGCAATTTCATCTAGGCCGTAGCAGACAAGCTCATGAGCCCTCTCCGTCCCTGTGGGCGTCTTAACCCTCACTCTGAGGAAGTACCTCCTGGTCTTGACCTTCATGGCCATTCCTCCGACCCCATGAACGACCAGTGTGATCTTTTCACTGCGCAAGTTCAGTCTTCTGGCAGCTCTGTGGGTAATGTAGTTGGTGTCTGAGGCTAAGTCTATGAGTGTTCCAATTTTCTCTCCTGCATTGGCAGTTACCTCTAGCAGCATGAGAATGACTGGTAGCTCTTGCAGTGCACTTGACTCCATCACTCCAGGCTTGTCAGTGGCGTGAGTTTTTGCAGTGATGTTTGTGAAAGCTCTTTTAAACTTTTCTGCCATCTCTGGGGAGAGTTCAGACACAAATTTCTCTTGGTCTTCGGTGAGCTTTTGCCTACTCACATTTGGCCTCTGTGGTCTGTCTGTTTCACTCCTTCTAGAGTCTCCTCTCCGGCAAAGAAAGAAATGGTGGTCCGCAGAACTCCCTCTTCTACAGTCTGGGTTCCTACACAGGTAAGTACCTTTACACTCATTTTCTTCATCATGACATGCTAGGCACTTCTTGCATGCTCCCATTTTCTCCACAGCATTAATTTTTTCGTTAGGCTTCAGTTCTTTGAACCGTTTGCAAAAGAAAATCTTGTCTCTGTGTTTTCCATCTCCACAGACAACGCATCCACCTCTCCTTGTGGACCGAGTCGAGGCGTATTTCTTCTCTGCGAAAGCAAACTTTTTGTCAGGCTTCTCCCCTACTCCAAGCTGCTCTAGTCTTTCAAGAACTTCCTCTTGAGTTTTCAGGAATTTTAGGAGACTGTCAAAGTGATTGTCTGGTGTGATGGCATTTTCTGGATTTACCATGAAAACGAGCCAGTCTTTCTTCATGCTATCTGGCAATTTGCTCTCTATTGACTTGACTACGAGAGGATTCTTGATAGCTCCAGTGTTGCCGAGCTCTGTGAGGTCATTCAGGGCCTTTTCTACAGATTGGATCATGTCAATTACTTTCCTGGGCTGGCACAGCTTTAAAGGGGGAATTTTTTCCAAGTCCTCTATTATTTCCAGGGCAATTGTTGTTTTTTTTCCATATCTGTTCTCGAGCACTCTGAACATATCCTCTGCAGTATTGTAGGTAGACAATCGGAGGTCTCTTCTTATCCTTTCATCAACACTGTCCAGGAGCTGGAATTTCTTTGCTTCAACTGAACCAGTTGGCTCCCCCTGCCTTTGGAGGCTCTCCCACTCCTTCCTCCATCTATGGTAGTTTCTTTTGAAGCCATGGAATCTTGGTAAGGTGGTGGGTTTTATTTTCAGGATTGGCTGTGGCAGAGCTGGCTGTGCCTGTAGAGCTTGTGCAGGTGCAGGTGCTTCGTGAACTCTTCTCTCCTCTTCTGCAATTCTTTGTGCTATGAGGAATTCTGCCCGTCTGGCCTCTAGTTGGTTGCTGTATGTTCTTATCCCCTTCACTCTGCCATCGAAATTTACTTTTTGTGCTGCTGGAATCCATATCTCCCAACCGGCAAGGCTTGTAATTGCATCTTGGACAAGTCTCTTCACTCCATCGAACTGTAGCTCGTATCCGTCTTTGTTCACAGCAGAAACTGCAACAGCACGAAGTCCATCACAGGCTGCTTCTGCTTCTTTAATTGCAGTCTTCAACTCCTCTTCTCCATATCTTGACCAGAGGTTGGTCTGGACTATGTTTCTGACCTCTTCCAGTCTTGCGTCGCAGTCCTCCATGGTCTTCTCTATGTCTCTCTGCAGCTGTACGTCTAGTTTCACTTCTTCGCCCTCTACTTCAGCTTCAACTTCAATATCTGCCAGCAGGCCGACCTTGTAGTCGTCATTGCTCTCGCTGACATTCCTTGCATGAGACATGAGCTCTCTGAACTCCTCTTGTAGTTCACTCTTGGTCAGGTTTCCAGCCGCTCTACTCAGGAAGTTGGCATGCTTGGTGAAGACGCTCTTAGCTAATGTTCTCTCCTGCTTCAGCTGCTTCACTGTCTTCCCAGTAACTTCCTTTGCCATTCTTGCAGTTAAGTCTTCCTCTGCGTCGACAGCTTATTGGACTTTAGGCCTTTAATCCTTGTCTTCACTGCCACGCTGGTTATCAACTGTCAAGTTATTGAGACTTTACTCAGTTCCTGCTCAAACTGAAAAGAGCCTAGTCTACAGGACGCAGAGGTACAACTCAAATCTTCCTTTTCATTTTGTTTATTGAGTTTTGTCGATGGATTGATCAGGTTGGTTAGGTTGATTAGGTTGATAACCTCAAAAAATAAACAAGAAACATTGAATTACTTTCAGTTCAAACACACCAAACTCAAATTCAAAAATCTCAAATCAGTATGATCAATCAAAATCAAAAACCAGAACATCAAACATTCCAATTCCATCAACACTACAATATAATACAAACAAGCAGATTTGAATGCTCAGCCCGTAAATCATGTTCAAACCAAGCAATTCCTTCAGCAGTTTCAGACATCAAAGTGACAGAGTGTTTCAATGTCCATTCCCCTACCAGTTGCGTCTCGACTGTGAGCTGAGCAATCTTTCCCGTCCAGTTGCGTGATTCTTCTGCACCTCCTTGTCCTAGATGCTTCTCCCTTGTTCACAAAGCCCCTTCCTCCATGCAGGCATGCAGGTGATATGGCCGCTACAGGAAGCCCAGATTGACTTCCTGGTCACCCTAAGAACACCAACTCTCTCTCCGCCCCCTGCAGGCTCGGAGCCTAGGCCACGTGGCTGTGCCTTGAGTGAATGCCTGAATGAATGTTCCGTGTTGACGCGACAGGTATTATCATTGTTCAATTGGATCACAGCCAAACCAGCATAATTCCCTGTGGCATCTCTGTAACATGACCCATCCACAAACAGCATAAGGTCAGCTGCTATGGGTTGGTTATGTAGGTCGTCACGCACACATAAACTCATCTGTCTCCTGAACACAGTCATGTAGAGCTCCGTCATCTGGTATCATCATTCCGGTTGCTGGGTTTACTGTTGTGCAATGCAGAATTTTCAATTCGGGAGCTGATAACATAACTTCATAGCCTGTCCTTCTGGCTTGGGTTAGCACAAACCACAGACTCGTGAGCAAAGCATGTAGCTGGTGAGATGTAAAGAGAATCACTGGATGTCCCATAGTTAAACTGGAAGCCTTCTGAAAGGCAAAAACTGCTGCTGCAAATCCCTGATAACAGGTTGGCAGGCCCATTTCTATATTGTCAAGTTTCATACTACAATAGGCCAATGGCTGCTTCCCCATAGGTGAGTCCTGCATCAACACTGCCATTTGGATTTGCATCCATTTTCATGTTTAATGAATGAATGAATGAATTAACTGATAATGATATTCTAAGGGACTGTCTTTGTGGGGACATATGAATTTATTGGTTCTGCGTAGGTTGCCAATCAGGTTCTTGCCTTGCTGTCTTCACCATTGGTCCCAACTCATGAAATTCATGGCCCTCCGCTACCAAGGGCCTGATTTACTAAGATCTCATATAAGGCGCGCTAAATTGGGTGCTCCTGGTAAGATTTTGTGAGCTTGGTTTGCGTGCGTTTTGCGCGTAATTTACTAATGATAATTGCTGCAATGACAACAGGTACAAACAGCAGTATGCAAATGAGGAGTTTGCGCACTGTCAGCCTTTCCATCATAGCGAGTGCAGAGGAAAGAGCAAGAATAAATATGATTTCCTGGAGTTGGAAATCCTTGTAGCTGAGGCAAACAAACGCATCTGGCAGAAGACATCGGCCTACCGGCGATGGCACAAGAGGTGCAAGCAGCGGCCAGTATGGCCAGTATGGTTTGTGCACTCCGGTGGGATACTCAGGCCATTGCTGCGCACACCGGGCAACTAGTCAGCGCCGTGTCTGGACCAGCGATGGCCATACAATCACTGAGTAGAGGAGTGGAAGCTGCGGTGCAGGCAGTGGCCCGTTCTTCCATCAGCCTAAGAGCTGAGGGACTGGAGGGGCTGGAGGGACTGGAGGGACTGGGGCAGGGACGGACTGGAGGGACCGGAGCAGGCAGGAGAGAGAGGGAGGTGGAGGACCGGAGGACCGGAGAGCGCAGGACCAGTGCACACGCTGCATAATAGTGCTGTTAATTATGTGCTCGGTGCAAAAAAAACAACCCAAAAAATTAGAGCCACAGAGATGTCATTTTGACAAGTGGTTGTTCATATTTTGCTTGAATTTCAGATTTTCATCTGTTTATTCTTGAAAAATATGTTTAATCACGTTCGCCATGCGTAACATCTAATTTCCCTGTAACCTTTCTCTTTTTTGAATGAAAATAAAATGCACCATAAACAGTTCACAGAAAATAACTCTGAATCAAAGTTTGTTTTCTGTCTGTGTCCATTGTTCCGATGTCTCCTCTTGTCCACGGTGACAGCAGCCATTGTGCGTAAGACTGGGGGTTTTGCACCTTATTTTCAGACGTGTTAAATTTAGCCACAAAAATAGTCACCACAATCGTTTCCGGGTTTGATAAATCGTTGTGCGTGTGCTAATATTTCCAATGCATATCCTGCATATTCTCCTCCAATTATTTTGCTCACACAAGCTGTAACACCCCATATTAAATATGCATTATGGCCAAGGTGCTAAATGGCCAGCGCGTGCAGTTTTGCTCACTTTGAAGACACAATCCACAGTGCACACCGTTAGTAAATCAGCTTGCACATTTTTTTCCAGGTGACAGCGAGTTTGCACACATTTTTATACACGCAAATCTTTAGTAACTCAGGCCCTTAGTGTATTTCTATTCCATGTTTATCAAAGTTGAGTGGTTTAAATTAGACACAAGAAGTGCAACAGTCATCACCCATCTTAAGTCACAGTTCGCTAGACATGGAATTCCTTAAATAGTGATCTCAGATAATGGACCACAATTCAGCTCTTGTGAGAGTTTTCTCACAAGACATTAAGGCACCACCACGCACAATCAAATGAAATGGCAGAGAGAGGCATACAGACAGACATTCATTGATTTATTTATATCCTGAACTGTTAGCCATCAATAATGTTTTGCTTGTGCCCGCCTGTCCGTCCTGGGTGAGGATCCCCTCCTCTGTCTCTCACCCTGAGGTTTCTCCCCTTTTTTCCCTGTCAGGGTTTTTCTTGGGAGTTGTTCCTCAGCCTTTGCGAGGGTCTAAGGACAGGGTTTTTTTTCACTATGTACACATTGTTGCTCTCCTTGTAAAGTGCTCTGACATAACAGCTGTTATGATATGGCACTTAAAACAAATAAAAGTTGAAGTTGAAGTTGAAGTTAAAATTATGCTGACAAAGGCCAAAGAAGATGGTAAGGATCCGCATCTCTCTTTGTTTAACCCTAACCTGAGGAGTACACCTTCAGAGGACATCAGAGCATCACCAGCCCAGCTGTTGATGGGTCGAAGCCTGAGAACAAGACTTCCAACGACACCACAAATGCTGAAACCTTGAATGATTTCTAACACAGTACATCAGTCGGTTGAAACAAGACAACAGAAACTGAGATACTTTGATAATGGAACCAGTGAACTTCAGAAACTTTCGATTGGAGACAGTGTCACAATATGGTAAAATGGCTTATGGAATCCAGCTCAAGTAACTGGACTTTGTGATGAGCCCAGATCCTATGTTGTACAGACACCTAATGGACAGGTGTATAGACGGAACAGTACGTTTCTGATGCAGTCCAAGGACAACAGCCACACAACCAAAGGCAAAGACAATCAAAATCTGACATTGCAGAATGTGTGTGACAACACAGAGGAACAACAACAAATGGACATACAAAACAGAAACTACAGATTCCAGTCCTACTGTTGGAGCCATTTGGCCTCTTACCTGTAAGGCTGGTTATGGTGAGTAGGTGACAGCCTAATGTATGACAGGTGAGCTGAAAAACTTGAATGTTTGCAAATAGAAAGGAAAACAAAGTTAAATTAAATGAGGCAGGCAAATTAAGGGATATGTTGAATGATGTCATGAAAAAAAGAGTAAATCACAGGTTGAATGTGATGGCTTTGTTCAATTATGTGATGAAACAAACACTGTGACGTCATTCATCAGCCTCAGGGAGGAGGTGTGTGTTCCGCTCCACTCCAGATGGACTTTTAACAACAACAAGCCCTGGTTCTCAGCCCACCTCAGGAGACTGGGGTCAGAGAAGGAGGTGGCCCGGCGCAGTGGTGACGTGGCCCTGTTCAAGCAGGCCAAATACAGGTTTGCAAGGGCAGTGAAAGGGGCAAAACATCGCTTCGCAGAGAAGCTGCGGCTCCCTCCTCTGTCTGGAAAGGGCTCAGGGCCATCACCAACTGCAAACCCAGGTCCCAACAGGTGTCCGACAACCTCTGGTGGTACATCCCTCATCATGGTTTACATCATCCCAAGAGCAAAACTCTGCGTGTGGTGTTGCTTGTTGTTGCTTGGGTGTGCTGCAACATTCAAGGAAATATCACTCAGCAACTTTTGTAGGGTCTTAACCTTAACAGTACGTTACTTGGTGTCATTCTGAGGTTCAGGCAGGAACCCGTGGCAATTATGGGCGATGTACCATCTTTCCAGCAGAGGTTATTCAAACCTCAAAAAGGAACTTTTGTGTTGGTGACTGCCTGAAGAGTATGGCAACTGAAGACGAAGCTGTGATCACGGTCACACATCTGACCACGCTGTGTCAGAGAGGTTTTACCTGACCATATGGATCAGCAACAGTTGCTCCTCTGTCAGAGGAGCATAGAGCTAAAAGTCTGAAGGAATTCAACATGGACCGGGATGAACTTCCTGTTGAAAGAACTATTGGCTTGCAGTGGTGCGTTGAGGAGGACGCATTCACATTCAGGTTGGAGGTGTCTCAAAGGTGTTGTACCAGGCGTGGAATGCTGTCTATGTCAAGTTCAGTTTATGATCCGCTGTGCTTTTTTGCACCAGTACTGCTCCCTGCCAAGTTGGTGCTACAAGAGCTATGCAGGAGAAACTTTGGATGGGATGAAGCTGTGCCGAAAGAGCTGCTGCATCATTGGACAAGATGGCTAGAGGAGTTGAATGAGCTGCATGAGTTCAAGATCAACAGGTCCTACCTCAGGATACAAAACAACAAGAATGCAATGTGTTATTCCTGATGGGTAAAGAGAAACACCATTGAAGGCTGTCACCATTCCTCGATTGGAACTGCTGCAGTGCTTGCTGTTCATGTAGACCTGATGCTGAGGGCAGAGCTTCAGTTTCCATTGCAAGAATCACAGATAGCACATCAGTGCTCAAGTACATAAAGAATGAGGGAAAGCACTTTCACACCTTTGTGGCAAATAGGGTCGCAACCATAAGAGAAGCAACAGCAACTTCACAGTTGCGGTACATCAACTCGAAGGAAAACCCAGCGGATGATGCATCCAGAGGTCTCTGAGTCCTGGACCTTGTTGAACATAACAGGTGGATAGAGGGTCTAAGTTTCCTGCATGAACCAGAGGAAGACTGGCCAGAGGACGGGGTGGACACTGCAATAAGGGCCGATGACCTGGAGCTCAAAAGGGAAGCTGTGGTGAATGCAGTCCAAGTGAGGGACTCACCTGATAGTACCAGCTGACTTATTGCATACTTCTCAGATTGGAAGAGACTGACGGTTGCAACAACATGGTTCCTGAAGTTGAAGAGGATGCTTCTGATTAGGACTCATAAGAGAAGTGAGTCTGAAATTCCTGACACAGGTATACAGAATGACACAGCGCCCAAAGAACCAGCTTTGAATGTTCAGGATTTGTGTGAGGCTGAACTTGCCATAATTCGGTACTGTCGGCAACAAAGATTTGGAGATTGATACCTTGTCTGCAGGAAGGAACCAAGTGAGTCAGCCAGGCATTCTCTGCCAGAAGAAGACAAACACCCGTTGATTCTGTCTAAAGACCAGCATGTAGCCACACTTAATTTGCGAGAAATCCACCAACAGCTTGGTCACAGTGGTCGAAACCACACACCGTCCACACTGAGAAGGAAGTACTGGGTCACAGGTGCCAATTCAGCAGTGAGGAAGATTATCTCTGAATGCTGTTTCTGTAGAAGACACAATGGTCGCATGATGATGCAGAAGATGGCAGATTTTCCAAAGGAGAGGATTCGGCAACACTTTACTTGAAGGTACCGTCATGATACCGTCTGAGTGATGGATAAAACTTTTCACCTCCATCCTCCTCAACACACCCACTGATCCATACGATCCATACTGGATGTTGGAGAATAACATGGCCATACGGACGAGGTAAACACAAATGAATGTGACTCTCACGCTCGCTTCTGTGAGGCTCCCCTGAGAGGCTCCCCTGTCAGCCAAATGGAGGCACCCATATTCATTCATTTCTTTAAGCTTTGATATCTTAGTAATCATGGAATCATTTGCAAATCAACCTCTATATTACATGCTGGCACGTGAAACCTTAGCTATTGAGTAATGAAAAAAAATTATTGAATGAGTATTCCATGATTGAAAATGGCGTTTTTTGACTGGGTATGTATAGGAGAAAGTGTTTTTTGAAGCCAGGCCTAGCGGATTTCCATGGTATTGCAAGAAAAGTGACTTCCGCGTAGGCTTCATTTTCGTACCGGACGACTATGTCCTTTTATATACAGGGTGTGTCCGAAACCACCCCCTAACCCCCTATATAGAGCCCTTAATCAGACGCAATTTTAAGATGTATCCGAATGTTAAGTGAAAGAGTAAGGGCCCTTAATGTAACCCACAATGCACCTGGATTTTATGTGTACATCGGATG
The DNA here is from genome assembly GCA_029224185.1 of Karalla daura. Taxonomy (NCBI): domain Eukaryota; kingdom Metazoa; phylum Chordata; class Actinopteri; order Chaetodontiformes; family Leiognathidae; genus Karalla; species Karalla daura. The sequence continues at coordinate 21,095,602 of CM055202.1, read as the reverse complement.
GTCACTAGCTGGAGCCCTATATCCTTTTATGCACTGCGGTCGGACAGAATGAAAAGCGATATGGCGGACTCGGCCACAGCAGCTGCCATACAAATGTAAGTAACTTGATTCTCAGAATAATATATTCATATTCGAACGTTGTTGATAAAACGATGAAAACCACAGTCTATGATAGGCACGCATTTGCAGCTCGCTGTGTCGCGGAGTCCCTTCGTGACTTTCATTTTCAAAGCACAGCTGCGCTTATGCAGCACGGGGCACAACAGTTATTGCAGAGGAGGAGAAAACCAAAGAATCGTCTGTGAGCACTTCACATTGACTAAAACTAAAAAATGTGTTTGCTGTAAATTGTGTAAAATGGATTTTGCATGCACGGGAGCACCACGGTAATCAGAACATCGGAAACGAAAACATGTTGGACCCATGGATGATGCCAGGGAAGGGAGCTCAGCTGGGCAAGTTACGTTACGTTACTACAAAATTCTCTCTTGATCTCCATTTAACAAAAGATTAGACTCATATGCAGTTTTTTGAAGTCATGAAACATTTATCTCACAGCAAATAGTTCACTAGTTTAAGCTGTTTGCTCTTCATCTCAACAAGAACACTTGGCTAACATAACGTAAAGTTTAACGTTAGTTAGTGGCCAAGCTGTGCTTGTCATGCTGGATGGAGAGCGACCAGTGGGTATTTAAGTTAGATTAACGAAACGATCTACCTGCTGTGACACAAATGTTTTCGTGTGTGTGTGTGTCTGTGTGTGTGTGTATGTGTGGAGCATCTGTTTTATGACAAAAAAGTCTGGTCTTTACTTGCATTAATTAAAACAAACAAAAATGGTATGAAAATGAATAATTGTACTTTAATGCATACTCTTTTTCTTTCTTATTTCAAACAACTGAGTGGCTTTGTGATTTGGAATAATGCACCATGCACACCACAGCAAGCAGCTGTTTTGACAGATAGCATCCTGAACATGTTTGTGACCGACTTGAGGCCTCTATCATCCATCCATCCATCCATCCATCCAACTTCTTCCGCTTATCCGGGGCCGTGCCGCGGGGGCAGCAGTCTGAGCAGGGATGCCCAGACCTCCCTCTCCCTGGACACTTCTTCCAGCTCTTCCGGGAGGATCCCGAGGCGTTCCCAGGCCAGCCGGGTGACATAGTCACTCCAGCGTGTGCTACAACATCCAGAGACTTGAGATGCTCAGGGAGGATCTCATCCACCCCTGGAGTATTACCACTGGACAGCTTCCGAACTACAGTACCTTAGTGACTTTGTCTTGGGTGATGAATAAGTCAACCACTGATTCCTCAGCCTCTGCTTCCTCTAAGGAAGGCGTGTTGGTGGGATTGAGGAGATCCTCGAAGTATTCTTTCCACAGCCTGACAATGTCCCCAGTTGAGGTCAACAGCTTTCAACTTCCACTGTAAACAGTGTTGGTGGAGTACTGCTTCCCCCTCCTGAGGCGCCGGATGGTTTGCCAGAATTTCTTCGAGGCCGACCTATAGTCCCTCTCCATGGCCTCCCCGAACTTTTCCCAGACCCGCGTTTTTGCTTCTGCGACTGCTTGAGCTGCCATCTGTTTGGCCTTGAAACTTGTTTCAAGTACTGTAAATATAAATGTAATCAAGTAATGTAATCAAAAGTACAAGTAAAAGTAAATTAGAAGCAAAGGCAGTATGAAGTCTTATTTTAATATGATAAACATCACACCACAGAAAACATAAAAAGGTGCTACCGTTATTGCCCTGTTATCACTTGAAACTGTAAAACTTTCTGTTCATCTTCAAAAGCAGCTGGCTTTCAAAATGCCTAGAATTTAGCCGTATTCTTCGTGGGCTGAAAACAAGACCTGCTATGCTGAACAGCCTTTTGCATGCTGCTGATGCTGGGAGGGGCGTGTTGAGCTTGACAGACAGCTTGCAGACAGAAGGAACGGACTTCAGCATATCCACGTGGTCAGCTGAGCGGGACAGGTAGGCATCAAGTTGCTTGATGGCATCTTGGGTTTTCGATGCTTGCAGAGAAGAGAAGAAGTCATCCTCGTCTGATGAATTCGACCTGGTCGCATCACCTGGCTGCATGGAAAGATCCTCCATATGCTGCTTGATGTAATCAATTCCTGGAATATAGAAATATAGAAGGGTTATAGCACTTAAATGATGCAACTCTACCATGTTGTTACCTCAGTCTAAAGAAGTGAAACATTAAAGCATTTAATATTTTTCCTGCCTTCATTCAATGTTCCATTTCATGCACCAACCAATATGCAAATCTGTTGATACCAAGTGTCAAGGCACAGACAAACCTAACAACGGGATATGCACGCCTTACCCATTTTAATGGTAGCGTCATCCTTCGTCCATGTCGTTTGGAATTTGGGAAGAAGAATTGCAGCTGCAACCAGCTCGGCATCCCTGAACATGTGCCCAAAACGGTTCTGAATTCCAGACTGTAAAGCGTCAGCAAGAGGCCTGCAGTACTTCAGTTGCAACTTCACTTTGTCGAGTTTGGCCTGTAGCATGTGAATTGTAGGAAGCAGCCCCCCCATTTGTGCGTTGGTTTCTGCTTGGAGTATGTTGGTTGCCTGGGCGACAGGGCTCATTACAGCAGTATATTCAGTGAGAAATGCAAGTTCGGCTGGGTTGAACCTGTGTTGACAAAAACACAAACACGCAGACACACACACACACACACACACACACACACACACACACACACACACACACACACACACACAGATATTTGTTAGATGGAACCAAAGATTATGCATGAGTGAATGTGAACAGTGTCTACGATTACAGTTGGAAATCTTATTTTTTATATGCAGTGGTTATTCCACTTTTACTTTATTTTATTATTTTTAAATCTTTGGCCTACTTACATTGGGACCTTCAGGTTGGTGGCAATGGCTCTCAAGGCTCCTTCTCCCTTCTCCTTAGAGCAGGCGTTCCACAGCCATGAACAAGGAATTCCACCTTGTTTTATTTGGTCTTAGAAGCTGAAGGGAACAGACATCTTCAATCATCTCTGCTGCAAATGTGGATCTCCCACATTTGTTCCATAGGCCATAACACTTGCCAAACGTTGCATGGTGCAGCTTCTTGTATGCATCGCTGCTGGAGGCTGCATTTAAGGAATCTTCACTAGCGATTATTATAGTTTAAAGGAAAAAAAGAAAACTGAAAAAGTTAACAAATGTGAAATGTGTTTGCTTATGAGATTTGTATTATGATGAGCAGAATTTTTTCATTTTCAGGTCATGGACTTGTGACAAGACAGTGTGACAAGAATTCATAAGTATAAGTATATAATTCATCTTGTTTATAATTCATCCTGGCCAATATGCAGTGTAGTGGTTGAGTTAAGTTATGACAGTAAATCTGAAACCTGCTGGTCGTGCTGATGTATTTGCAGGAGAGCCGAATCGTGTTTACGAACAGCCAATACGAACGTTTCAGCTTACTCAGTTCCGTCAGGCTAAGTTATCAGTCCTGGAGTTTGTGCTACAGAGTCTGGATGGAATCAGGCAGTCCTCACATCTGCATTTATCCAGAGTTAGCTATCCAGGGAGATCTCCAATCTTTGTCTTTTTTTTCCTCTGCTTGTTTTGGGGTGGGCCACAGGTGATTGGTCAAGATCTGTAGTGGCAACTGTAGTCCACACACAGAGCAGGAGGGACGGTACAGGGACAGCAGTGAGCTTACGTACACAGAGGAAAAGTGAGAGGATGAACGAGCGAGTGAGCAAGCAAGAGGAAGAGAGAGAGAGAGCGACAAACAAAACAAACGGTGAGAAAGTGAGTGACAGGAAACAGGAGTTTGGACCCGCTTCAATGTTGTAAGCAGCAAAAAGTTAGAGTGTACCGTGTGCAAAGTGAAAGTATTGTATCGAGCAGGCGCCACAAACAACATGCACAGACACATGAGAACTCTTCACCCAGCAGTGCAATTAGAAGGCAGATAGGCAAGTGAACCTGCAAATGAAGGTACCACTGTGTCTTGCGCTACCATGTGCTACCAGTGAATTTTTTTATTTTGTTTGTTTTGTTTTTTAAACACTGGTGAGGTCGTTGTTTGGTCTTTGTTTTTATAATAACTAAATTTCTCAAGTTTGTTAAAGTAGCTTAATAAAGCCATATAAATGATAAATATTGGATATAGTGTATTTTTCATTCATAATTCACTTGATGATATGATAAATATACTTTAAACTAGAACAACAGAAAATATAAAGAACCACTTGGGAGCTGAAAGAGCCGGCTCTTCTTGGTGAGCTGAGCTGATGGCTCTGGCTCGCTAAAAAGAGCCGTAATTCCCATCACAACTGTCGAACCACCCCTTTCCAGACCGTCCCCAGCTCGAGGCTACTCTCTGGTGGCAGGGTGACTCATTACCACTCTCAGCCCTTATTGACTCCAGTGCGGATGATAGTTTGATTGACAGGTTTGAGCCACTAGAGCCACTGGAGACCAGGTCCCTCAGTGGTTTACTCCTCAGCACCATCCATGAGAGGACAGTCCCCATTCACGTTCAGTTGCCAAGCAACCATCATGAACTCATTAGCTTTCTGGCCATTGAATACACACATCGGGTTGGGGCGCCATAAGCCTCAATGTGACTGGGCCACTGGAAAGATCTGTTCATGGAGTCCATATTGTCACTCTCAGTGTCCCCATTCCGCCACGACTCCCTTGCTTACTCCACCATCAGTTTCTGAAACCATATCTGCCTTTAGTTCCCCCAGAGTGCCATGATTTGGCTCCTGTTTCTAGCAAGAGGGAAGCTCTGTCACTTCCCCCTTATCTTCCTTTAATTGTGCTATCGATCTCCTGCCTGGAGCCCCACTCCCTAGTCCAAGGAGCAACCATTTTCACTACGTTGGATCTGTGCAATACCTACCACACAGAAATCATAGTGAGTAGAAGAGAGCGTTTAACACCCCGCTGGGCCACTTTGAGTACCCTGTCATGCCGTTTGGCCTGTCCAACGCCTTGGTGAATATGTCCTCCAGGACATGTTCGGACATTTTGTTTTTGTTTTTTTTGATGATATTTTGATTTATTCCCATTACGTCCAGGAACGTCAGGAACATGCCTGGTCTGTTCTCTGCCTGTTAGAGAATAATAAGTTGTTTTTCAAGGCAGAGAAGTGCTCCTTTCAGGCATCCTACTTTTCTGGGCTTTATTATATCGCAGGGGGAGCTCTGCATGGATCCCTCCAAGATCTTCACTGTTGCTAACTGGCCAACGCCCACCAATCGCAGGGATCTGCAGTGGTTCAACGGCTTTGCTAATTTCTAGCGCCGGTTTGTGTGCAATTTCAGTCCGATTGTGGCCCCCCTTACCACTCTCACCTCCACATCTGTCCCTTTCTGCTGGACTCCAGAGACAGAGGCTGCCTTCTTTGAGCTGAAGCGCCAGTTGACTTCATCCTCCATTCTGGCTCATCAGGACCCGACTCGGCAGTTCATTTTGGGAGTGGATGCATCTGAAATGGGGGTATGTGCTATCCTCTCTCAATTTTCTAATAAAGATAACAAGCTCCACCCTTGTGCTTTTTTCTCCTGCAAGTTGGCCCGAGCAGAGAGACATTATGACGTCAGAAATCGGGAGCTGCTGACAGTAGTTTTAGCCCTGGAGTAGTGGCGACACTGCCTGGAAGAATCAGCACACCCATTCATCGTTTGGACTGCCCACCATAACTTCCACCGTAACTCAACCATTGTGCCAATGCTGAATTCTGACGTACTTGTTCTGTCTGTGCCTGAAGCAAGGCTTCCACTAAGCCCTGTTCCAGTCTGCTTCATCCACTGCCCATTCCCAGTCGTCCATGGTCACATATTGCTCCAGATTTTGTATCTGGCCTCCCCCCATCTGATGGAAACACAGCGGTTCTTACAATTATCAACCAATTTTCAAAAGCAGCGCATTGCATTGCCCTACCTGAGCTACCTTCTGCTCAAGAGACTGCTAACCTATGGGTGAAGCATGGTTTTTTCTGTTCATGGTTTACCCTCAGACACTGTTTCTGACAGAGGACCCCAGGTTACGTCTCGGATGTGGAGGGCGCTCTGCTCAGCCTTAGGACCAACATCAAGTCTGTCTTCTGGATATCATCCTCAAACCAATGGTCAGACAGAGTGGGCTTACCAGGAGATGGATGCTCTCTGCTTTGCCTCTGCGGTGGAGCCGGCATCCTGGAGCAGGCTTTTGCCGTGGGTGGAGTACACCCGCAACTCACTCCCCAACACCTCTTCAGGTATGTCGCCCTTCTTCAGCTCATTGGGTCAACAACCGCCACTTTTCCCCAATCAGGAAAATGAAATTGCAGTACCCTCAGTTCAAGCCCATATTTGACGCTGCCGAGCCACCTGGAGACGGGCCCACACTGCCCTGGTCAAGGCTTCCTCCGAGACTAAGACCCAAGCGGACAGATGACATGCAGCAACTCCCCAGTATGTTTCAGGACAGAAGGTGTGGTTGCGATCAAGGGACTTTACCCTTCAGGTTGAGTCTAAGAAGCTCACAACTCTGCATGTTGGTCCCTTTCAGATAGATATCATCATCAACCCCTGCGCTGTCCATTTGAAGCACCCAGTTTCTTTCCGATGAATTCATCCCACTTTCCATTTCTCACAAATCAAGTCTGTCTGTTCCAGTCCTCTCTCACCCTCGGATACTGCCTCTGCCAGCCCGTACCTGCCTCACCAGCCCTGGTTGTGAGCTTTCTCATTTCTCTCTCTGTCTGCGTCTCATACGAGTCCTCATACAATCTTAATAACTTCTATGCTTCTTTTGTGGATGTTGATGTGGATAGTTGTTGTTTGTAGAATGGTCACAGCAACTTCAGCAGAGCCCATTCCATCAATCTGTGGGCCCAAAGTCAGTAGGATAAAACATATTCCTGCATTAGCTTTGAATAAAGGAATAGGAAATATGTTGCCTGATTTATCTTGGGAAGAAAAGCAATAGATGGGGAACACACTGTATCCAAAATCCATCCCATGTGGAGTTTTGTTGCTAGTGTTCTAATGATTAAATGCATTGTGCATGCATGCAAGCAGGTAACCATGCATGAATTATTATTGTGCATGATTATTTGCAACACAAAACTAAGAATTAGACTGCTAATGAACATGAGAAATCCATGTGAAATATGTGCAACAGAAAACGTTAATCTTAAATATGTATGGTGAGAAATTGTGCAATTGAGCCACATGGTCTTTATATGACAGGAGTCTAGCTGTTATACTGCAGCACAGATTGGATAAAGACTTGCAGACTTCCATGTTGGGAGAGCAAAGGGATTTTTAACCTTCACACACACACACCCGCACACACACACACACACACACACATGCACCTCAGTATTTTTAAATCCAAAGAGATCTCAAAATAGAAATGCCATTCCTGGAAATTAACTACAGATATATAATAGAGCACAGATGAGGATGTTTCTGGCAAAATTGCTGCACAAAGCCGATGGCGAAAACCTCACAGGGGTATGTGGTATTTTAATGTGGTGGGTTAATGTGGTTTTATTAGAAACACATCTGAGCCTACACATGGAAAGGACTTTTTAATCTATACTGAGGTGCCAACCTGATGTTTTCAATCAGCATGTAAAGGGCACATAGTACAGTGTAGTGTTGTGCAATGCGTTGTAGAAAAGTGTTTGAATAGTGCATTCCACAGTCAGGCTTTAGAATAACATTCCCTTCGTGTAGAGGTGCTGCTACTAATAACTCCAATTTCCCCACTTAACGTTGATACAGGCTTATAGATTCTCATGCACACCCCGTGAAACCAGTGTCAGTGGTTTACCATAACTTAAAAAACCATACATGCAGGATATCTACAACAGTTGGACTGGGTTGGACAGCCGGAGCAGAAGCAACATGATGTTGGTTCTGGAAGACAAATCAGACAGGGAGGGCAGAGACATGAGGACTGTTGCACAGTAGATAGTTGCAATACCCTAGCAACAACTGCAGGTAACAGAGATGTCGAAATGTGAGTGGCTGAAATCTACATGGGAGTGCCTATCAGGAGAGTGGGTGTGAAGAGGTAATTACTGCAGCAGGTGTGTTTGTGAGCAGGGGAGGAGCTGATCTATGACAGCTGTATTTTCATTTTGAGGGCAAAAACTAAAAACAAAAAATTTAATGGCAATTATTCCTTTATTTGTGGTTATTGATGTCAGGGGGATGTAATAAGGACCCAAATGCAACACGGGAGCCCACGTCTATATTTGGGACAGACGGTGGGTCAAGTATCCGGGCTGGGACAGTAAACATGGTCGAGGAGCCAGAAGCAAGTCAAGGAGCCAAGACAGACACGAGGAGGTGGAAACCAAAGGGTGAGCCAGTTCACCTGGTTTGGAGGCACAGCAAGTCACATCCCGGACTCCGGCCTTTCAATTGTGGAGTCTTGTGTGCATTTGTAAGATCTGTGAGGTCAAGATGTTCAGTCTGCACCTTGCTTGGTAGCCTCTGCCAACAGTGAATCCTTCACTATGCTGGAAAGTGAATAAGAAAGTTTTTTTTTTTTTTTTTTCAGAAAAGGGCACATCAATGTTCTATCATGTCTGGGAAATGTCCTCAGCCATGGGCAAGTTTACTTTGGGGAGGATGAGAATGTTTGCTCTCTCTCCCTAAGCACATCCACAGTACTTCAGCAATGCCACTTATCCGTTTCAATGTCTCCTAGTTCATACAGCAGATGGTCTTAAATCAACAAAGACTAATAAATGCTAGACATTTTGCTCCATATTTGAAATTAGACTCTTTAATCTTTAATTAGAAATTAAACTCTCCTTATCACAAACAATGTTGTTAAATGTTTTATTGTTTTATTACCTCAATTACAAGAACTATACAGAAAAAGAGAGAAATGCAAAGAGAAAATCTGAATCCTGTGGTGAAAAGTGAGGTGAACATGTTTCAAATGAAAATTGAAAATATTTTACAGTGTTTCTGAATCATTAAAGCACTAAATGCTGTTGAGTGAACAAGTTTCTCAAATGCCTAAATTATTTCACAAACTTCTTGACTCTTTTGTCAATACATTGAACACATTTCACATAGTAAAACACAATTTGCAAAACTTACTGGCTCCTTTTTGCAAGCCTCTAAACATATTCTTATTGTCAAAACACATGCAACATTGTGGGACATGTCATTCAAAATGGTGAACATTCTTCCCAACCTTTAATCACAAAAAACATACATGGCAAGTTAAACAAAACCAGTCAAAATTTGTTGCACTTGGTAGCAAATGACACCAGTATAAGACACTTGGGAGTACCCGCTTGTGGGACATATGACATCAGTGGTCTCTGAACACTTTTTCTGTTGAGGTTCTTAACAGTCATGACTATACTCAGAGGTAGGTAGTAACACACTACATATATTCTGCAATGTGTACTTGACTACCTTTTCAGAAAAATTTTACTTGTAAGAGTAAATTTACAATTTTTGCCCATTGCTTGTAGAGTCACTCCCATCGGTCAACACAGGATAATGAACCAATCCGCATTCGGGAGAAACACGGGGAGAAAGCGCGGGGAGACGAGACGCACGTGCTTTGAGAGTGCATGTGAACTGCTGTGACGTCACGCTGTGCTGGGAAACTTTTTAGTGACTTTTCTGTCGTTGCAATTATATCGTACAGTACATTGAACTTTGAGGCAGATGGACTACAGCAGCAGAAGACCACGCCGGGTGCCACTCCTTTCAGCTAACAACAGGAAACTGAGGCTACAATTTGCACAGGCCTTGCCTGGTCTGATGAGTCTCGATTTCTGCTGCAACATTCGGATGGTAGGGTCAGAATTTAGCATCAACAACATGAAAGCATGGATCCATCCTGCCTTGTATCAACGGTTCAGGCTGGTGGTGGTGGTGTAATGGTGTGGGGAATATGGTACCAATTGAGCATCGTTGCAATGCCACAGCCTACCTGAGTATTGTTGTTGACCATGTCCATCCCTTTATGACCACAATGTACCCAACTTCTGATGGCTACTTTAAGCAGGATAATGCACCATGTCATAAAGCTGGAATCATCTCAGACTGGTTTCTTGAACATGACAATGAGTTCACTGTACTCAAATGGCCTCCACAGTCACCAGATCTCAATCCAATAGAACATCTTTGGGATGTGGTGGAACGGGAGATACACATCATGGATGTGCAGCCGACAAATCTGTGCCAACTGTGTGATGCCATCATGTCAATATGGACCAAACTCTCTGAGGAATGCTTCCAGCACCTTGTTGAATCTATGCCACGAAGAATTGAGGCAGTTCTGAAGGCAAAAGGGGGTCCAACCCGTTACTAGCACCTGTACCTAATAAAGTGGCCGGTAAGTGTATATGCTAATAGAAGGTAGATTTGTACAGGAGGGATTTTTTTTTTAGATGAAAAGGGTAAAATTCTGACTCGGACTCCATACCAGTAGGTGGCGGTAATGTACCTAAAAGTTGTTTGCCAATCATCATAAAAACCCAAAAAAGAAGAAGCTGAGGGGAGTGTCAGGTGCTATGTCATGGAGAGAGGCTGTGCATGAGTGATGTGCCTGGGATCACATTCTGCTGCTGAAAATAAATGCCCTACCTGGGTTGGCTCAACTCCTGTGTCTCTGACTTTTCACTACTGGTCGGTAATGATGGCCAAATGAAGCTTCCTGAAACGTTGAAGCTTTCCACCAAATTGGTTCATTTCGCGAGGCATGTGCACACAAAACCCCCTGCTGGTCAAAACTGTCATTGTCATTTGAACTAATATGATGAGCTCTTGGCTGTTGGAAACAGTGTCAAAATGGGCATAATCACATCCATGAAATGTTTTTTGATCAATGTGTGGGTAATGCAAATGGAGGTCTATTAATGTAAAAAGTCTGTACAAATTCAGCCAGTGTTTAAATAAATCCAGCAGGAGATGAAATGTTTATGTTAAAATTCCTATACTGGTTTCAAATCTGTGCTTGTGAATACTCTGATGAAATGGGACAATGCTTGTTAATACTGTGGTTAAAAAAAGACAATGGTACAACATTAAAAATGGTACAAAAATTTCATTATGTACAGGCTTCTTCTGTATAATAAGCTAAAACAAGGCATTACTGATATCTTGTTGGGAGACACCAGATCAATATCTGCCATACAGGTTGACTCCATCAAAAAACACTATCAAACGCAAACTCACAACTCATGTGCGTGCATGCGCTACACCTGGTGTGACTCTGAATCCCCTCTCCATACAGGTCCGGGTGCGTGGCTCCACTCATTACTGTCGGTTAGCGGTTCACGACTCACCACTCATGACTAATGGTTAAACACACCCGGTTCTGTAACAGATCCGGGTGTATTTAACAGGTGGATCCACTCATTACTGTCAGTTAGGACCTGGCGGATCCGGTTCATTGGAATCCTCAGATTCATGATTTATGAGTCATTTAAAGGATCAGAAAATCGGCTCAAAAATCTGTAATGAACAGGTCTAGGGGTTACAAACGACAAATGCTCAAAACCAAAAAAAACAAGGCGGCAAGTCCCTTGAAAATCAGATGGGCACTGGGGCCAGCAAAAATGGTCAAACAAAAATCAGTGTCAGGAACAAAAGCTTCTGACGTCAGGTGTTGGTGCAGACAGGCCAGCACAGGCAGGGGAAGTAGCACGCCGGAAGCAGGAGTAGTGAGACTGAAGGCTTCTATAGCTGTTTTTGAACTTCAACACCCAGGTGGCATCAATGATCCCAATTAGGTCAGCTGCAGCTGTGAGCCTGCTGAAGCCTAGGGTAGAACAGAGGTCAGGGGGCGCCAAAACCACACAAAACTCACCTACAATATTTATGTTGCTGAATACTTGATTATCTGCAAGTACTTATTGCTGTAGCTGGTGGAGATGTATTGCATTGTTTGCTCTGACTATGTTCACAATGGCAAGGTCCTGCTGTTGGGTGAATAGGCGTTGATGTCCACCCCCAGGAGGTCTTCTACTGTAGCTATTCTGTAGAAAAATTCAACCATTAATTGTTACAGTGTCAGTCTCCTTATTTATACGTTGCAGTAACTACTGCATACAGTATTGTATTTTACAATACACAGTACTGAAACAACTCAACACTTTATTATGGTATGTTTCACAAAACTACCACTTTTGTTTGAAAAAGAGCATTAGCCAACCCTGTCATACAGGCATGGTATGGTTGATATGGTATTTACTGTAAATACTAGGTATAAAGTAAAGAGTTGAATATATACCTGTTTTCTAGTCGGAATGTCCTTATTATGGATGCCACTGTAAAGCAACTTGGATTACGGTGGACTCTGCCCAGCTTCAAGACAAGGCAGACAAACACACACACATTTTTATTCTTTGTAATCTCTAGCTATAAAGCCCATTGTTTTGTAGTTATTGTGGCTTTGTTACTTTGTAAAGATTTCATTCAGTATCATTTTATTATTAATTAATTAACTTATTTCATTTACTGTTTATATTGTTTCAAGAAATATTCTCTGTCTTCTCTCTTCATATTTTTCTATTATTTGACGTTAATAAACAGAGGTTACACAGCAGCTACTCAGTATTTGAAGAGTTTTTTCATACTTTTTACTCTTACTCAAGTAATTATTCAGGCGATTACTATTCACTTTTACTTAAAAAGTGAATAGCAAATTTGGATACTCTACCCACCTCTGACTATACTTCTAAGTTCATTAATAGATGATTTTTGTGTGTCACAATGAGTTCCAAGATAGCCAATTTGAATGCCCAGCTGACACACAGAGTAAATCATGTCCGCTGCTCTGTTTCCACTGATGTCAGCTTGCATACAGGCCTCTCAGACAGTGGGAGAGAAGTTACAGCATTCTAGAGCTATGAGGTGTCACTGCCCACTCACCACGTGATGTGCTCATGTCTTGGTGTTGCAACTAGCAGAATCCAAAAAAAAAATATCCCAGGCCTGCCTACAAATCAGTGTTCAGGAATGAAAATAAAATCTAATCCTTGACAAAAGTTACTGTCCCTAACATTCATAAAAATACACAATACTTTTTGTGTACACAATACACAATACTGACATCATCCAAATGTAATACTCTGTTGGTCTCTTTCTTTCAGCATAATGTCTACATTCACAAAAAGTATATTGAGATTATGTGTTCCTACCAGCTACAACTATCTCAGGCCCTTCACACTGTCTGTCTTGTGTGATGCTGCATCTATGTCTCATTGTCTCTCCTCATGGTTTGTTTTCTCTCCCCTCACCCTTTCATCTTAATCCATTAGTAATGTGTTCCAGCATGCCTTGCATTCAGATTAGCCTTGAGTGCTTTTCTTCAACACCACTTTAGTGCTTTTTTTTTCAGGCAACATTTTTCCATGTGGATCGATAGCCTGTATTGATTGATTGTGGTGTTGATTGAAAATACATTTCTTCTTTAATCAGTGTGTAAAAGTCAGCCTTTTCATGCTCTCTTATGTCAGACATTATTGGTCGGAAACCGGAAGTACAAAGATGAAAAGTTTAAACTCAAAGTGTGAGGACAAGGAAACATGACTGTGATGCATGCTATTTGGCAGAGCTTAACAACTTACACGGCCTCACACCAAGCATGTGTGCAGCAGCTTCTCTCCCTCGGTTGGTCCGGTAAGATTTCATTTGATTGCCACAGTGAGTTACAGACCCAATTGAGGGAGGATGTGGAGGCTAGGCACAGACCAGCACGAACGCCACCCTAGAGTCCACCTGGATTGTGAGCTCCAGGTCCAGCTCCAGTGTCAGTGCAGCTCCTGCTCTAGCACCAGTGGCTCCAGTCCCAACCCCAGCACCAGTGGTTCCAGTGCTTGATGGCCAGGGGGAAGTGAAGCTGGTGGAGACCTTCCTGTCAACTCGACAGGAAATCAAGAATTTTTACCAGGAGGCCCACACAGGGCCAGAAACATGGGGTAAGTCTGACGGGTTGGGTCATAGGGGTAGTCCAAACTCTGCTGAGCCCAGAGGGATACCAGTCTGTACGTTTGCCCCAGCCAAGCCCAGAAGTGACCCTGAACAGACACCTAAGGGCTCCATAGTCTGCTACCACTGCAAGCAGGAAAGCCACATTAAGCTTGAGTGTCCCTAAAAAAACCCAAATACTCCACCCACAGCTGTATCCACTGGGGGAAGGGTAGTGCAGGTAAATGGGAAACGAGCTATTGCCCTGTTAGACTCTAGTAGGACTGTGAGAGACCAGATGGCCGCCTCACTTGCCAAGAGACCGAGCGGTTGGATGTCAGGGGAAAGTGTAAAACAACAGTCAACAGTCCATAATATATTTATGAAAAATGTACAATTTATTTGTCCTGTCCTCACCTACCACCAGGCTACAATGAATCCGGTTCCTGTATATTCCTCCCCTCTAGGGGCGCCTGCTCTGCCACTGGCTAACAGTGATTGGATCATACCATTTTATCCCACCTAATACAAACCCCCCATTTAACACACACAAAACAGTAATTCAACATAGCACACATGTTCCACACATCCCAACTACTCTATACAAAAAGATCATACACACTTAACACATATAGCACTCTGTTACACCTACTAAAACCCAATACGTACCCAAACCTTCCCTCCCGGCACACACACTTCCCCTTCCCAACAGTTAAGCTTGTCCTTTAAATACCGGAACACGCTTCCATTTGGCAGTGGGGACTGAAGATGGAGAGGATGTGGTGAGCCACATCCTAACCGGAGGAATTTACACAGGATGGTTTGTCACTGTTAGTGCGACACACGCTAACTTCTGTAGTGGCGCCTACCTCCAGAGTGCACAAGGCAGCAAAGGTCCGCACTTGGGAAGAGAACCGCGGATCTGCCGCTACAAAACGCGGGGCAAACTGCTGACAACTATGTGTATGTGGGTGTATGCATGTTTGGAACGATCGTGTGTAGCGTGTGTGTGCGTGCGGGCGCGCATCTGTGCGGCCACACATCTGTGTAGCCACGTCTCTTGCTGTGGTGCTCCCACACTGCACCAAGAGTTCACCAATCACGCCAAACTGAATGAATAAAATTTTAAAAAAGTCCATAATTCTAAAAACAGTGAGGGGAAGAGAACACCTCTTCACAAGTTAGTTAGTTCAGTTCGACCTAGTGGAAAAACTGGATTATTTACAGGGTAGAGGTAGTGTTGATTTTGTCAGACAAAACAAGATGAAATATGTTTGTCAACAACCCTTTTTCCCATGATTGAAATGATGCGATGACGAGACAACACTGACTAAAACTCTGTTAATGTGAGTTATTGTTGGCAAATAAAAATGAGACTAAAATGTTGTGCAAGAAATGAAAAATAAACAAAAACTCCCTCCTCATTTTTGTCTACTACACAAGAAGAACCAACACATCCAGTCCAGCAGTGATGTGCTTGGGTCTGCAATACTTCTTCTTGTAATGCCTACACTAAGTTATGTATCTTCTTGCTTCCCCCCTGTGATTTCAAAACAAAACTGCATGCAGAAGGTGCACAACATGGGAGCTGCAATCATGCTAGGATGAAAAAAAATGATTAGATTTTTGGAAAATCTAATCCAAAATTCAGAAGCTGATGAAACCGCACAATGCCTCATTGTGACAGATGGCAATATGTGCAGGAAAAAAATTGCAGGAAAAATACCAGGGACCTGAAAAGGCTTCAGCCACCCAAATATGAAGGTAACCATGCATCTACACTGGTTGGTGAAGCTAGTCCTACCAACTAGCAAGTTCATTTTAGAGGTTGGGGGCACAGCCTGTTGGCCAGCAGGAGGTGGGTGGTGGCACTAGATCATCCGCCAGTCATTCTTGTTATTCACATTGTACTGCACACCTCAGTACAACCAATACTGCTTTTTAATACTGCATCAATAGTAGCCTACTGGTGATTAAACTACTAAAAGCAAAGACCATTTAATTTCTAAACTTTGCTAAAATCATGCAGCATGTACATAGTAAAAAACTCCTGTCTTTATGTGGAGGCAAGTCACATAGGTGTTTAGGACCCATGAGTAGTGACTCTGCTAACTCTTCAGAAGGAGGAACTTATGGGTCATCCAGGCCTTAATGTCATCAAGGCAGGATTGAAGCTGCTGTAGAAGATTGTGCTCAATCGGCTTGATAGATAGATCATTAGAGATAGATCATGAACATTAAGGTGTTCACAGAGCTGGTTGGCAATGATTTCCTCAAGGCTTTTTGAGATGAAGATAAGATTGGAGATTTGCCTGTAGTTCGCTTCTTAAGAAAGGCTTTGATTATGGCAACCTTAAACTTAAGAGGAACATAACCTGTTGTTAGAGACAGGTTGATGAGGTCAAGTAAAGAGGTGTCAATTAAAGGGAACACTTCCTTGAACATCTTGGTGGAAATTGGGTCTAGGAGGTAGGTCGATGATTCAGAGGAGGAGATGATAGTAGTCAGCTGAAGCAGGTCAATGGGGTCAAATGAGATGACAGTGACCTGTCTGTATTTCCAGCTGTATCCTGAACAGCTGCAATAGGAGGTGGATTAATTGCAGTCGATGGTAGGTGGTTGATTGCTTGTCTGATCTTTGTTATTGTAATTGAAGAAATTCATAAAGTCTCACAGCTGCTGAGATGTGTGGGAATACACTGGTCAGTGTGTGTATGTACAGTAAGTGTGATTAAATGACAGCTGGAATGCTCCTCATCCAAAACACTTGTAATCGTCAACAACTATCGACATCAACAAGCTTGCGGTGTCCTTCAACCAGTTGAACAATTTACTATGGTAGACTACAACTTAATCAGGGCAGTGTCGATGTTAACAGCAATAGGCAAGGCAAGGCAAGGAAACTTTATTTATATAGCACATTTCATACCAAGGCAACTCAATGTGCTTTACATAAAGACAGAACATTTATAAGAAAATAAATAAAATGAAATAAAGGAGAATAAAAACAAACAAAGTTAAAAGCAAGGGCAAATAAAAGTAAAAAGAAAAGAAAAAAGAGCTTAGAAGTTCTTAAAAAGAGCTCAGGTATGAGCACATGAAAAGAGAAATGTTTTTAACCTTGACTTAAAGGTGCTCACAGTTGGAACTGATGAGTTCTGCTGGTAGTTTGTTCCAGTTGTGTGCAGCATAACCACTAAATTCTGCTTCACCATATCTGGTTTGGGCTCTGTGCTCCACTATCTGACCTGAGTCAATAGATCTCAGAGCTCTACTGGGTTTATACTCGACTAACATGTCATTCATGTATTCTGGACCTAACCCATTTAGTGATTTGTAAACCAGTTGCAGAACTTTGAAGTCTATTCTGTAGCTGACCGGGAGCCAGTGTAAGCTTTTAAGGACTGGGGTGACCTGATCTCTTTGTTCTGGTTAAAAAGCTGCAGCTGTTGCTTTTCTGGGGGGGACCTGTCAGAGGACAGTTACAGTAGTCTAGTCTACTGGAGATAAAAGCATGAATGAGCTTCTTTTGGGACATAAAACCCTTCATTCTGGATATGTTCTTAAGTTGATAAAAGGCTGATTGGGTGACTGATTTGATGTGGCTGTTGAAGGTCAGATCTGAGTCTATCAGTACTCCAAGGTTTCGGACCTGGTTTTGGTTTCTTATACACGACGCATTACACCAAAAGGTTCCAATGAGCTCCGGTCATCTTACCTGCTACGCTTTTGTTGAAGAATCTCTGCAAAGAGCATCTTGGATGGGATGAACACATTGATGGAAAGCATGCTGAAGATTGGCGAAGATGACTTGAAGATGTTACTTAGCTCTCCAACTTTCAAGTGAGCAGATGTGTGAAATCCGCCAAGTTTGGATGCACAACTGTAGCACAGTTGCATCACTTTTCGGATGCATCAGAGAATGCATACCGCACTGTATCTTATCTACTGGTGGAAAATGACCAAGGCAAGAAGCATTGTGCTTTCCTGATGGGAAAATCAAGAGTGGTTCCACTCAAGCGAGCCCCATACCCTAGACTTGAGTTGACCGCAGCAGTTGTCGCTGTAAAGGTGGACAAGATGTTGCATCAAGAGCTTCAAATTCCGCTGCAACCATCTGTCTTCGGGACAGACAGCATTATGGTGCTCCGATACATTGACAGTGACACTGCACGTTTCAAACTGTTCATTGCTAACAGGGTTTCTGTGATCCGAGAAGCAACCAAGCAATCTCAATCGAAATACGTCAGAACAACTGAAAATCCTGCAGATCAAGCCAGCAGGGGCCTGAAGGCGAAAAGCTTGGTCCAAGGAGGAACATGGATAAGTGGACCACATTTTCTTCTGAACGAAAAGGATTGGCCCGGACAGCCTGTGCAAAAACGGAAAGCCTTGACGACGACCCAGAGGTCAAGAACACAGTCGCTGCTAACGCCGTCAAAATTGAAGAAACTATGGAACCAATGAGCCAGCTGATTACCCATTACTCTTAACTGGAATAAGCTAAAATGATCAGTGGCTTGGATTGCAAAGGTAAAGGAAGTTCTGTGGACGCAAAAGGAAGAACGCAAAGAGGCATTAAGAACAATCAAGCAAGCTGAAAAGCAAAGAATAAAGTTAGAACAACACATGAAGAAATTCAAAGACTCACCAGGAAAGAAATCACTTGCCTTGGATGATCTGGACAAAGCTGAGTCAGAAATAATACAGTTCAGTTAAAGACAGCATTTCAAAGAGGAAATCAGAGCCTTGCAGAAAAACACACAGCTCAGTCACAGCAGTGTGCTGTTTAAACTGGATCCGATTCTCCAACATGGTACTTTGAGGGTTGGTGGAAGACTCAAATCTGCTATGCCAGAATCTGCTAAACATCCAGCAATTCTTTCTAAGCACAGCAAAGTAGCCACCTTGATTTTGAGAGACATACATCAAAGAACAGGCCACTGTGGACGCAATTATGTGTTGGCAAAACTGAGAAGCAGATATTGGATTCCAAAAGCCAATTCTGCAATCAGGAAGATCATCAATAACTGCACAATGTGCCGTAGGATGACTGGAAAGGTTGGTGAGCAGAGCATGGCGAACGTGCCTGAAGATCGCCTCCTCCCAGACCAGCCACCTTTCACAAACACTGCCGTTGATTATTTTGGCCCGTTTGATGTTAAACTAGGCCGGGGTACTGTCAAGATATACGGGGTAATGTTTACTTGCCTCACTCTCCGAGCCTTGCACATTGAAGTTGCCTACAGCCTCAACACGGACTCATGCATTAACGTGATTCGTCGTTTCATATGCAGGAGAGGCCAAGTCACCATCATGAGGTCAGACAACAGGACAAATTTTGTGGTAGTTGAAAGACAGCTAAGGGAAGCTATCTAACAATTGGATAATGACAAGATTGAAAGATTCCTGCAACCAATGGGGATAAAGTGGATATTCAACAGCCCAGCTGCCTCCCACCAGGGAGGGGTTTGGGAAAGACAAATCCGCAGTGTCCGAAGAATTCTCAACTCCCTGTTAAAAGAACAGGCAATGAATGATGATTGTCTACATACAATAATGTGTGAAGTCGAAAGTATAATCAATGGCAGGCCTCTCACGAGTGTCTCAGATGATGCAAACGATGTTGAGCCTTTAACACCCAATCACTTATTGCTCCTTAAGTCTTAGCCACTCATGCCTCCAGGTGTCTTCTGTAAAGATGACGCATACACAAGAAGAAGATGGAAGCAAGTCCAATATCTTGCAGATTTATTCTGGACAAGATGGACACGTGAATATCATCCACTTCTTCAAGAGCGCCAGAAATGAGAGAAGCCCAGAAGAAACTTCATGACGGGAGATGTAGTGCTTCTGGTGCATAGTTCTTCCCCCCGCAACTCCTGGGTCATGGGGAAGATTGTTGAAACATTGAAGACTAAAACCAGCATTTTGAAAGAAGCAATGTTAGAAGACTAATCACATTGATCAGACATTGATCCTTATGGACATTAGAAGTTTAAATAGTTTGTCTCTTAATGTTTTAAGTTGTAATTGTTTAGTCCTCCAGCCTAACCAATCAGGGGCCCTGGTAATGTAAGAGCCAATTAATGGATCATTCATTTGTAATAATAAATTGGTTTAAAAATGTAAAAAGAGATTCTGATTCTGAAAATACACTGAATATAAGTAATAAGAGTTCATTTTGAATGTGTTTCTAAAATGCATAAATGTAGTAAAGATAATGTTAAAAACTTTTCTTTTGAAAAGTATTTTGGCTTCAATAGTAGTTTACATCAGTACGTCATTTTGTTAGAACATGCGTTCTAGGGCAGCTAAAGATGTTGGAAGCAACACAGTTGTTTGACTGAGCGTATCGAGTTGGAAAAGAGATATACTGTATGCGTAGCAGTTATGCACAGGCAGAAAATGTCAGAAAAATGTCAGAAATCATGCGTTATGATAATGAGATTTCAGCAAAAATCCTCAAAACTGTAAAGAGACACGAGTTCTACATAAGAAACAGAAGCATGGTAAGATAATCATCTCACTATGCCATTATTAGTGATTTGAAGATAAAGACAATAATTGTCATGCTGTAGATGTGATTGATGAACTGATATGCGATTACAGTGTGGGACTATTCATGACAGCATAAGCCAAAGTTTCCGACGTGATAGGGTCTAAACCCTATCCAAAGATATTTCAGAAGCAGTTTGTTGTTGGTTGTCATGAATGCATGAGTCGAGAAATCGCCGCTGCTTCAGCTGTACTTGTACAGTTGTACATTTGAAACAACAAAGTGCTGTGGATCCGTGTTTAAATACGGGGGACAAAACGTCCACTTTTGCCCAGACATGTACACCTTTAATTAGTAGTCGCTTTTTGGGGGGCCTGAACATGCTTGAAAACAGACCATTTTCGGCATAGACATTGGGATTGGCTGTGCCTCTACATGCCAAAACCGTTAAGAGACACGAGTTCTACATCAGAAACAGAAGCATGGTAAGAAAATCGTCTCACTATGCTCAGCATTAGCGGCTAATAGCGTTTTGAGTGCCATTTCTGGCAGTTTAAAGAAAAATTGCAGAGTGGATATATATGACAGTCATGCACAGGCTTCCACATGGTGTCAGGAATTGTAAAAGATTGGTGTTTTCTGTTCGATCGACTGGATAGTGTATTTTTTCAACCAACAAGCAGAGGGAAAGTTAGCAGCGCTATTAGCACGGGAGCTGGATAAAACTGCAGGGGACACAGGAGGCATCCCTCTAAATAACATAACCATGAGGAGACACGAGTCAGAAACATCAGAAATGTATGAATACTCTCATTATTACTTTCATTTCCTGTCTGTGGTCCTGTTACTCGCACACCCGAGGACAGAGACAGAGCCCCCATTCGGGGCACATATTTTCTATGATTTTAACATGGCACACAATACTCAGAACATCTCACACAAACAACATGCACACATTACTAATGACTGACTTGAACCCACCACCGTGTGCATGCTTTGTTTGTTATTTAGTAATCTGACAAAGATGGAACCACATCTCACATTTCTCAAAGCCAGTTTTAAAATACAAAATACACCACATGTATGAAAAAGTGTTATTTGACATCAAACATCAAAATTTACAAATGCACTTTCCACAGTCCTTCAAATATGTAGTAGAATTTGTAAATTTCCATCATAAATTTGAAATTGAATTTTCAAGCAAATTCAAGCCACCAGAATCTGTGATATCCACAAGCAAGTGTAAAAGTCCATATTTCAAAACTACATTTGAAATATTCTAACCCTTGAAATTTTGAATGACTGTATTCACACTGCAGTTGGTTTTTTTTTGCTTTTTTGGGGGCCTGAACATGCTTGAAAACACACCATTTTCGGCAGGCACATTCGGATTGGCGAAAAATTTCATATTTTGAAGTTGTCCAAAGTGCACGCAGCAAAATTGCACAATAGCAACTTGGTGGATTTATAGAAAATCCTGAGGCGCAAAAAAAATCCTCTTGAAGCCCCATCCTCAACCCAACAGGAAGTCAGCCATTTTGACTTATTTGATGTCTCTTTTTGAAGGAGCTGTTCCTAGGGCGATTGACTTTAAATTAGATGCAGATCATCCAGAGACCACGGTGACCAATACTCGTCAAAAGAATTTCTGTAGGTTAAAGGGCGTGGTTGCTACAAAATTTAGTGATTTTTTTTCACACTCTTGCTTTGAACAGCTCTCACACCCACATACTTGATCATGGCACCTTGACACTTGCTGGACAGGATGAGGTCTCCATCCTGAATAGCCTGGCATAATAACATCCTACCTCACTCATGGCGCGCCCTAGTGGTGACAGGAAGTATCCAGGTTTTATGCTTACATGTAGTACATGTAGTACATAATTGATCCCATCAACTTCATTCCACTTGTAATACATGCAGAACAAGCTGGTGAAGCCACATTACAAATGCAGTGAAGCTACCACCAATGGTATCTGTGTGGCGGGCATGAATAGCGATCCCTTGCCATGTAGTACGAGTGGCTTTGTGAAGGCTTTAAAGACCTCCTATCATCATGAAAATTGGTACACTGCTTGAGGACAGAGAGTTCTGACACACAATGGGAGCACAGCCCATGGGGGGCCAAAATGCAAAAGTAGCTCCACCTAGAAATGTTGACCAATTCTGATAAGCATTTTTTTAAACATTGTCTGCATATTGGTATGCAGATAAATTTTAAGGACATATACAAAAAGGTCTCTTGACATGATGACCGTAACCTGTGGGGGTTAACCCAATTGGCTTCAAATTTGGTACAAATCATATATGGACCAATCTTAGAAAATTTTATGTACATAATTTTTTTAAGTCAAAGGGCGTGGCCACTAGCACATGAGAAAGTTTGGTTATTCGTCATCAATATTTCAAAAAGCTCTTCGGGGCAGGCTTAATGGGTAATGGCCTCGTCAATGGGTGTGGCCAAATGTCTCTATAGCGCCACCTTGAAATTTTCAAACCCCTCTCTTCATAAAGCTTTTTGTGGAGTACAAATATGAAAATGTGTAGGCTTATACAGTTTATCAATACGCAAAAAAAAATCTCTTGCACTGATGGTCAGAAGACGGCCCATCATCCCATCAACTACTCAACATATTGTATAAGACCACCTTAATAGCATTGTGATCAAAAGTTCAGAAAAGATTTTCTCTATGTCAAGGAGTGTAGCCTTATGGCAACCATAGTAGAGAAACGGTTCAGTATCTGAAACTCAGGGACGCTGCTCAGCTCAGAAGAGATTCCTCTTCAAAATGTGCTTAAAAAAGGATTCTTGGGATGGCCTAGGAACTACATTGACCCAGTGGTTGCCAGTACCCCCACACGCACAAAGGCGAGGACCCGCTCACAGCTGCTTGCGGCTTGAATTTTTACTGTTGCTGTTTTTCGTCAGTGAATATCAGATCCTATATTTTGGTATTGCAGTATGTTTGGAGAAACATATGATAGAGTTACTTTCCAGTTATTTTATTAACAAATTGTAGATTCATAATGAGCATGTATGACTTGATAATAATTGTGAAAGAAATGGTGGTGGTGATGGTGATGGTGATGCAGTTTAGCTGGTTAAGCAGAACACACCTACTCATCTAAAACTTCTCCTGGAATAGATAAAAAACGCCACAAAATCACCCAAGAAATGTGATGTTGCAGCAAAGCATCAATAGTCAAGTAACCATCAGGCATAATACAGGTAATTGCCATACAAAAATAGTAACTAAAGTAACAGTTGGCTATGGACTCACAGCAAGCCACACAAAATCTGTTTGTACCATTCAGTTTATTAACTGAAGACATTGCAGTGCAAGCACCTCTGTATTTTCTTTTCTGTCTCCCTATCTAACTAAAATTGTAACAGCACCATCAAGGGCCATAATTTGTGGGGGTGTCATGGTGTAACTAGCCTGCCACCTGATGGTGATACTAAGAATGAGACTTCTGTTAAACAATAGAAACCACAAGAGGGAGCTTTAGTACAGTAAACTGTCCTTGACCTGGAGCGACCCACTAAATTGTTGAAAGGCTGGAGGATCCCCTTAGATCCTAATCTGACCAGTTAATAGAGTATACCTTTTTTCTAGATTATTCTTCAGATGACTTTACAGCATTAAATGGTGTTAAACCTATTATCAAGGGGGGCTTTCTTAATGACTTTTCTTCATTATTAAGACTGTGAGCACAAATTTTAAGTGCAACTATTATCTACTAATTGCCTGTTTCTTGTTGGTGCCTGCCTGCTTTATGGTGCAGGTAGGTTTTAAGTATACTATCACCTCTGCTCTAGAAGGCACAGTATAAGTCCATGCACTTTGGTACAGAGGGAGAAATAAATTTGTCAAACCTCACAGATCTGTTAATCATGTGTTCAGCAGTTCACTGGACTATGGTTTAGATTTTTACATATATACATTTATATATATATTTGGTTCTACAGTACACTATTGACCATTATAATAATTGGCATAATAATGCCATATTTAAGCGAAACAAAATAACCAAATTCCAAGGTAAACTTTCTTTTGTAATGTAAAATGTAAGCTTCCAATACCTTTAAAACAATTTGCAGACCTTGCAGACTAACCCTTCCCTGGGTGATCCAAATACTTTGAAGAGCTCCCACTCATTAGGAGTCTATTACACAGGTCAGAGGCAATAAATGGTTGTTACTTCTCATGAATAAACATGATTTGACAGCATGAACCATGATACACTACACTACTGTATTTCATATCATCTTTTACAACAAAATAAGATAGACAAACTAGTGTTTCACACAGCTAATATTGGGAGATCAGGGTAGGTATGAAAAGCTGTGAAGCGGCAACAGAAAAGTTAGAAATGGAAGTAAAAGACAAAAAAGGCAATACCCACAGCATTAATCCATCATGTCTATTTAAGATTTATTTGAGTCGATCAGTGTCTCTGTTCCTCTCTGTACCTCAACATTCCCAAGCTCCTTTGTTGGGTTTCTAGCCACCCTTCACCCCTCCTTTTTTCCTGAGGGGCCTGCAGTAAACTTTGACCTGTACAAAGAGCTTGTTAAATGCCTGTGTAATCCCTGTATCTGTTTGTGAGTGTGTTTTTACACAAAATTTTTTTGCAAGTGCCATGATCCTGTGTGCTTTTGTGTATTTCTCAGGTCATTCACTCAGGAGACAACCTATCTTGGTCCATCAACATGGTTGACAACTTGAGCCTTGAAATACACTTCTGTTGGAAGGGGGTCGTGATGGCTGGGGTTACCTAGAGGTACCAAGTGTGGTGGCGGTGAAAAATGATAGATGATCCTTAGTGATCTAGCCATGAGTCACTGACATCCACAGACATGCCTGTAGCTTTCGCTCAACCCTAATTGTTCCCTAAATCAACTCACCCTCCTTACATCTACAGGTCAGAAAAAGGGAAACAATTGTGCATGCAGTGACATTCAAATAACTGCTCAGGTTAAAATCATGGTTTGATTGATACCAGTATTAAGATAAGAGCCTCTAAATAAGCTTGTTTGTGCAGACAGTTCAAATAGAGGCACATATGTGCAGTATCAAAATGAGGGTTTGGATTTGAAAAGTTGTAGCCTACTTTGATGATCAATAAACTGTGCTGGTACTGGTTGTGCAGATCACAATTGCAATGCAATCACTATTTACATTCTTGTTAAATTTGAATTACTGTTTTATCTTATTGCCACTTGTTCATGTTTTCAATATTATCAGTACAATTTAGACAGACATTGAATGTAGGTTAGGTTATAATTTTATAATTTAGAATCTTATTTTGATATTGCATTAGAAAATGATAGCATCGCAATTTATGCTTTGAAGGAAATTGTAATTAACAGACTGACAAGACACATTCACATACAATTTTCTTTCATCTTTCTGTCACCATCCATTTTGTGGTTTTTTTAAGCTATTGCATTATCATGAGTTTATCCAAAATTTTGTTCTCATTGCGTTTAATAGAATCACAGACAGATACTAACAACCTCTTGTTTGTCTGTGAAAAGGTTAGTGAGTTTTCCGTTTACCTCAAGGTTTTGGTGTCGGTTGGCTATAGGTTTTCTAACTAACTATGTCAACAATTTTCAATGGGCAGGGCCTAGATAAAATCACTTTAGTCATGTCAGTATCTATTGGTAAACCACTTTGTTTTGTTTATTTGTTTTGTGTAAAGAAGGAATGCAGGGTGGTCCTGTGGGACTGATGCTCATGTTGCTTCCTTTGAGCTGAGCCTTGGGTGACTACAGCTAATTTTTAAGGCACATCTATATTTTCAAGCAGCATTAGCAAAGTGAAATAACATGCACAAGTGGCTTTTATGCAAAATGGGATGCTCAAAATCAAAATATAAAAACACTCCAAATATAAAACCAGACTCATTGAGACACAAATTTTGCTCAGATACTTCAATTTTATAGGGACGTATGATGAATTATTGACTGCTGAATATTGATAGTATTGACTGCTGAATATATGATAACCTGACATCCTCATTGACCAGGATAAATACAAAAATGGCACAAAAGTCGACCCCACCCCAATATTTTTACATTTTACATTTTACCCTTGCATCATGAAAGGCCTGTTTCTTTCAATAATGTTGGAACTAACTAACTCCTTAAACATTACAACACCTTAAACACCTTTCCATTTTTTTATTACCTGTTCTTGTCATCTCGCCTTTTTTCCCTCTGTCTTCCCTGCCTTATTACCCACTTGTTTGTCCTTTTTTCTTTTCCTTTGGCTGGTGGAATCCCAACCCCATCCACCTAAGTTTCACTGAAGAATGTTCCATCATTTAAATGGGGGGAATGCTTTGCTAATATATAACCAATTACACTGGTCACATTTCCTGTGTCTCCTTTGAGCTCTCTGCAGGCTCAAAGTGCCAATCAGGCGTGGAATGCCAGAACATGGCTCTTATTTGCGAGGGGTCAGTGCACCAGTAACCTCACATTCTAAAGGCCCATTGTTCCCATGGTCAGAAATCTCAGAGAGGCACACATACACATACAGGGTGAAAGAGACACACACACACACAAACCCTGGCCCCTAGAGGCCCCACATCAAGGGCCCACTCTGTTTAAACAGCATCCACCCGCATAGCCATTCACCATGAGGGGATTAAACACGTGTGTACCTAAATGTATATGTGCTTTATCCATGTCAATAACTTGTTTAATCCACTACTAGATCTTACCATTTTCACCTTAAGATCATCTCATGTGGTTTAATTACAAAATCATTTAGAATTCAAAAATTTGCAGAATTGAGTCATGTTACTGCCATAGCTCTACAGGGATTTTCATTGTGTTGCTTACTGATTTGCATTGAGCATTAGTGATCATTTTCATTTAAAACTAAATCTTGCCTCATATCTTTTTAGCCTTATATTATCAACAGGAGTGGAAATCTGTCTTCAAATAAGCATGATACTGTGTCAAGACAGAGGGGCAATAACCCTGACATCTTAGAACTGACACGTGAAATCTTCTTTAGAGAAACATAACAACTGTATCCAGTTATAATCTCACAGATGGTTCGGGTGTCTGTGGTCCTCCAGAAGGCAGCTCATATCTTTCCAGATATTTATGCACTGCCATGGGTGGATCAGGATAAATGACACTGTAACAGGAGTGACTCATGACATAATGCATGACAAGATAAGACAGGCTGGTTTGCACAGGTTGCACCCTATAGGTTCAGTTCGACCATGGCTCAATGTTGCAGCTTGTGCAGTAGCTTTGCCTGATGGCAGCCCTACCTGTCTTTTGAAGACTGAATGCATTTCACCTAAAATCCAGTAATTTTTGTGCCGTGCCCCAGGGGTCTGCTGGAACATGTGTCCAGGAACTCAGGTTTTGCTGATAGATGTCATCCAAAAAAATAGTTACAAGTCATTGGCATAGCAGTGAAAGTTTTTGTGTTTCCTGTTAATATTTCCAAATACTAAGAGACAATATTTAATAGCTGATCAGAGGGCACAAGGAACAGAAACTGAGGTGAAGCCATGAAGCCACACAAATGATTACAAAATCTTTTTCTACCTCTACTCAGCTCTACTTCTGCTAAAACAGCTTATCTGATTCATCTGAAAGATTTATAAAAATCTAACCTCAAGTATGCAGTTAAACTAGTATTTAAACATTGTAAAATTATATACGACAGAATACTCTGTGGTTGATTCAAAGGGCAGTAATTAGGACAGTCATGATTCAACTGATATTCATTTTATTATACATGTGTCACTAAGCACTTTTACTAAGCATCTACTGCATATGGGGTGAATCTGTAAATCTACTGGAACAAATTCAGAAATCTTGTATATGGGTGCCCAATGTGTCTGGAAATAATGGAATCACTTGATTCCTTGTCTCTTTTTAATGTGACTCAATACAAGCATGAAAATGCATGCACACACATGCACAATTACATCAACACATTCTCACAGCTTCACACAGGTATGTATGCATGTTAGGAGAAACCTGATCTACCTGACAGATCGAAACTACTCCTACGCTACTTTGTTAACCCCTCAATGTTCGGTGTGGGAAACAAAACTTTGGCAATACCAGTTAATTCCTGCTCAAATAGTTAAGAAGGATTGATTGCTGGATGGATGAAGGATGGATACATCGACATGACCTCAAAAGGAGGATCATAGAGAGAGCACAGGTTCAACAAAAGGTGTATAAAAATAAGAAAAGGTTGTCAATACACCTTTTCTCATTTGTTCCCTCTCCTCTCCTTCTGTTGCTTGCCTATAAGAAATATCTGATGTCAAAGGGCAGACAGTCTTTTCAGAAAAGCATGATTGCATCCCTGTTGTGAAAGGCCTTTCGTTTAGAAATATGACACTTTCTGTTGAAAGAAAAACTTAAGCATTCCATCTCACATCAGTGCTTTTCTCCACAACACAAAACCACTGCAGAAAGAGACCTTGTGCCTCTGCCTTTCAAGCCTTTCAAGACACTTGTGTTTTCAAGGTTTCACTTTGAAAGGCAGTGGGTAGAAAAATCACCATTCAGATAAAACGGAGGGACTGAGGGATCAGGATTTCAACAGGGACTTGATCAGGAAATAAAATTTCCTGTTAATTCCAGAAATGTAATATGTTTTAATTGTTCCAAAATAAAAGTTCCAGTCATCAAATGTTATTTAATTTTTTATGCATTTGGGGGAAATTACATGTTTCATCAGATCCCCAAAACTTTTTTTGGGAGCCTCAAATATCATTTTAGTTATTATAATAGCCTACAAGGTGTAAAAAATATTCTCATAAAGAAACAGATCACATTAATAAATTAGAATAAAAATTATTTTAAAGGAAGACACTAAACTTTATATTATACTGACTTTTGCTGCCTAAATATACAAATCTTTTTGCAAATCTTTTTTGGTTGCCCTTTTTACTGATTTTTTACAGACAGCAACACCAAAAGCTGCAGCAGCACCTGCAAAGGCAGCTGCAGCTGCAGCTTCTCCTCCACCAGGCAACAACAGCTCATTACCCTGGAGAATGGGGTTTGATAGGGAAAAATAAGTGATATGGGCATTTTCAGCCATGATTGCTGAAATGCCTCATGCATACATTATACTGTTATGCGGTATCAAAGAAAATCATTGTGCTTATTCACTACTCGTATACATCTGGTGTTCAAAGATAGTCACAGAATATGTAATGCCTATACTTAGACTTGCTAAAAGACTTATTGTCTCAATTTTTAATAAAAATATATGTCTTATCTCCCTGCACTCTTTCACTCCTCTGTCAACAATCCGGTTTGAAAGGGAGAAAAAGAGAAAGATCAGAATGAAAATTAACTGGTTTCCCTTAGAATAGCTGAATGTGATCAGTGAAGTCATCTACTTTGAATGAATGAATGAATAAAGTAATGAATGATCAATAATAATAATCCTAATCATATATTCAACTCTATTTTGTGATACTGCAGTGACTCCTGGAGCCACCTAGTGTCTGTCTTTTTTACGCTTGTGCAGCAGGTGGACGCGGGGCTGCGGTGCAGGCTTACCTGTTCCTCTTAAACCATCGATCACTGCAGTATACACTCACCAGCCACTTTATTAGGTACACCATGCTAGAAATGGGTTGGACCCCCTTTTGCCTTCAGAACTGCCTCAATTCTTCGTGGCATAGATTCAACAAGGTGCTGGAAGCATTCCTCAGAGAGTTTGGTCCATATTGACATGATGGCATCACACAGTTGGCGCAGATTTGTCGGCTGCACATCCATGATGCGAATCTCCCGTTCCACCACATCCCAAAGATGCTCTATTGGCTTGAGATCTGGTGACTGTGGAGGCCATTTGAGTACAGACTGGTTTCTTGAACATTGTCATGTTCAAGAAACCAGTCTGAGATGATTCCAGCTTTATGACATGGCGCATTATCCTGCTGAAAGTAGCCATCAGAAGTTGGGTACATTGTGGTCATAAAGGGATGGACATGGTCAGCAACAATACTCAGGTAGGCTATGGCATTGCAACGAGGCTCAATTGGTACCAAGGGGCCCAAAGAGTACCAAGAAAATATTCCCCACACCATTACACCACCACCAGCAGCCTGAACCGTTGATACAAGGCAGGATGGATCCATGCTTTCATGTTGTTGACGCCAAATTCTGACCCAACCATCCGAATGTCGCAGCAGAAATCGAGACTCATCAGACCAGGCAACTGTCCAATTTCAGGTCAGTCACTCAGGAGACATCCTATCTTGGTCCAATTTCGATGAGCTTGTGCAAATTGTAGCCTCAATTTCCTGTTCTTAGCTGAAAGGAGTGGCACCCGGCGTGGTCTTCTGCTGCTGTAGCCCATCTGCCTCAAAGTTCGACGTACTGTGCGTTCAGAGATGCTCTTCTGCCTACCTTGGTTGTAACGGGTGGTTATTTGAGTCACTGTTGCCTTTCTATCAGCTCGAAACAGTCTGGCCATTCTCCTCTGACCTCTGGCATCAACAAGGCATTTCCGCCCACAGAACTGCCGCTCACTGGATAT
Organism: Karalla daura; assembly: GCA_029224185.1. NCBI lineage: Eukaryota > Metazoa > Chordata > Actinopteri > Chaetodontiformes > Leiognathidae > Karalla > Karalla daura. The sequence continues at coordinate 21,064,600 of CM055202.1, read as the reverse complement.
TTTTTCTTTTTCGGACCATTCTCTGTAAACCCTAGAGATAGTTGTGCGTGAAAATCCCAGTAGATCAACATGCCACGTTCAAAGTCACTCAAATCACCTTTCTTCCCCATACTGATGCTCGGTTTGAACTGCAGGAGAATGTCTTGACCATGTCTACATGCCTAAATGCACTGAGTTGCCGCCATGTGATTGGCTGATTAGAAATTAAGTGTTAACGAGCAGTTGGACAGGTGTACCTAATAAAGTGGCCGGTGAGTGTATATACTCTCTCTTCAGGTCCACTCATCACTGAAGTTCCGCTGCCTGTGTGATCACACTTGGCTAAACTTCTCGTAGTTCAACTATTTCTGCCTATAGCTATTTTTCTGCCTTGCTGATTTTCTGTCCCTTCTACATCGATCATCATGCTGATAGCATCAAAGACTTCTTCTCAATACACTTGATTCCAGTGCACCCCTAACAAAAAAATCTCTAGGAGAACGGCTCCTTGGTACACACCAGAAACCTACAACTCAAGGCAGCGATCATGTAAACTAAATAAGAAATGGCATTTAACTAAAAACAACAATCTTTTTCTGATTGAGAAAAAGTAAAATGTTAGGAGCCTCTGTGTAAATCCTGAGCCAGAATCTATACGTCACTAATTGAGAAAAACAAGGACCACCACAGGTTCCTATTCATTACTTCAGCAAGGCTGACTCAGTCACAACTCCAATGAGCAGTGTATTCCCATACGTCTCAGTAGAATGGACGTCATGAGTTTCTTCAATAACAAAATTATACTGATCAGACAAGCAATCAGCAACCACCTGGCATCAACTGCTACTAATCTGCCCTCTGATGCACCTATGCAGGACACACCTGGTAAACTAGACATGTCACTAAATTCATGTGTCCCCACTGGTCAACTGGCCTCCCTTATCTCCTCCTTTGAATCATCAACCTGCCTCCTAGATCAGATGGCCACAAGGTTGTTTAAGGAAGTGTTCCCTTTTAAGGGCACCTCCTTAGTAGACATGATTAACCTCTCTTGATCAGTGGGTTACACTCCGCTAAATTATAAAGTTGCCGTATCCAAGCCTCTTCCTAAGAAACCGTCCCTCAATCCAGGGATTTTAGCAAATTACAGGCCGATCTTGTCTTCATCTCAAAAATCCTAGAAAGTAGCATTGTCGTTTGTGATCTTCCAGACCGGTTTTAGAATGACACCATTGAGACTGCACTGGTTGAAGTTACTAATGACCATTGAATGGCAACTAACCAATTTCTTGTTTCAGGGCTTGTCTTGTTAGGTCTCTGATATTCGACTGAATACGTGAGCTGCACCTTCCAGCTGGATAAAGCGCTGTTCCACAAGCAAAGAAAACTATTGTTTGCTGTTGTTTCCTTTATACAGTGCATTTATCTTGGTATCCTCTCATACTTTTGGAAATATTGCACAATCTCATGATTTTCAGCTGGTGTACCGCTGCTGTAACACATTAGGCGGAATATAGGACCCTTTACAGAACCGCGTTGCTACCATATCACAGTGCATTGCGGCTGCTAAGTGGAATCACAGTGGAATATCAGGGTCAGTACTGCTTTTGAGAGAGCTAGCCACCAGATCTTACTGAAGAGACTGGAAAATCTACTTGGAATCGGAGGCACCAGTTTAGATTGGTTGCGGTCCTATCTATCTGACCGATATCAGTTTGTTCATGTCAATAATAATCAATCTCCCTGCACTAAAGTCTGCCATGACTTCCTACAAGGATCTGTGCTTGGTCAGTTCTGTTGACTTTCTACATGTTAAGCAATATTTTCAAGAAGCACTAGATATTCACTGTTATGTCGGCGACATTCTATTTATCAATCAAGCCAAACGAACACAATCGACTACAGCAGCTTCAATCCTGCCTTGATCACATTAAGACCTGGATGACCCATAATTTTCTTCTCTTGATAAAACTGAGTTATTGGAGGTTCAAAACACTTGAGGGATTCAGTGTCCGATGTAACAGCATTACAAAATAATTTTGCTACTGCTTATATTGATATATATTTGGCCAAAGCCTGCCTTTCAGTTCCTACTTCTACTACCACTTAATTACATCTCAAGGATTGTCTACTTTTACTCCACAACATTCCTAAACTCATGTACTCCCATTAGATGCAGCAAGAAGATAGTCCACGCCTTTGTTTCTCCCAGGCTGGACTACTGCAACTGTTTGCTGGCTGGATGCTCGAAAAGATTCCTGTTCTTTGCAGCTCATTCAGAGCGATCATATCTCTCCAGTTCTAGCTTCTTTGCACTGGTTTCCTGTACCATATAGGATTCAGTTCAAAATCCTTATATTCAAAGCTCTTCATGGTCTGCCACAATCTTATATTTCAGACCTGGTAAAAAACCCCACTAGGACACTTTTTTGATTTGAATTGATTTGATTTGATTTCAGCTTACTAGTAAACTAGTGCAAAAAACTTACTCCTACTAGCAAACTAGTGAGATGAATAGCTGCTGCCAGTTACAAGTCAGAGCTTTTGCAGCTCCCTTGTAAACTAAGGGGGTTCTATAAAGTAGAACTTCTCCTTCCAATGTGAGATGGATGCAGTCTCTCCTACTGAGAGCAGGCCTACCACACCTCCTCGATTCGAGATTTTTACTTGAATAACATTAAGTGTTCCAGGCTTAAAAATATATGTGGTGCCATAAATTCCATGTTCTCCTTATGCCTCTAGATTTCAATGAAAAGTGTAGTTAGTTGTTTTACAGACAAAACATGTAAACTATTTTTATAATATGATGCTGTTCCAAGAGGATGGAGGAGTGAAAAGGGGGAACCACCACCTGGGAGGGAAGGCTACCACCTGCTACACCGGCTCCTGTCCAGCACACACGCACAGAATTCCTACAGCGTTCTGTAGGGCCAAGACACAAATTGCTCCAATCACAATATAAAGCTATGCTAAATCACACACACAGACCCAACAAAATCAAATAAATCACTATTATAATGAAAGAAATAAAGATATAATGAAAACAATAAAAACAAAAAGAAAACAAAACTTGAGTTGGGTCAACACAAGGAAGGAAATAATGCTTTACCCAACTCATAGAATTAAACCCACAACACTAAACCTAAATAATTACCAAAAGAAGAAGAATCCCCCCATAACCTAAAAATAAGACACTTAACCCCAAAAGAGAATGAAGTAAAAGAAGACAGAAGAAAACGAAACAATTCACCTGTTTGACAACATTTGTTGGTGTAAATTCAGACCCACCATAAGCTTTCTTTTAACAATTAATAATTAAAACAGTAAAAGTCATTAAGAGCAAACCCAAGACTAAGAAATGAATGAGGACTGCGTGACCGCACCGAGACCGGAGGCCGGAGTTGGATCAAAATGGCCTGATGCTGTGTACATTACAGGGCCACGCAGTGCAGCCTTAACATGCAGGAGGAGAAGATCTGCTGTTTCACCAACTGCAGCAGGACAGGGAGCAAACAGCTCAACACAAAGCCAACGAGACCAGGATAGCAGGACCTATTAAAAGCAGACTTACCCGGACGACAGGAGCTTTAAGAATCCCCCCCCCTCTTCACCTACCACCCAGGTGCAGCAGAAGCACAAGTGGAGCCACTCTGCAATCACACTAGCTTAGTTAGTGGGTGGGGGAGGGGTAACACTCTGCCACATCAGCATAGCAATGAAAATCTAGTATTCGAGTATTCACTGACGATAGTACTAGAGGTAGCATATGTATCCCCAAGCCATCAGACTGCTGAACAGTTCTCAAATACTGCCTAGAACTGTTTTACAGATTCTTAATGTGTAATACACAGTGGACATGGTGATATCTGAGACAGCTACAGGTACCTTGGTATCCCACAGGCTAACAGAAACAATGATGAAGCCATAACAAAATATATCCAGAAAGTAAGGCAAGTCCTGAAAATTCAGCTGGATGGCAAGAACAAGATCGAAGCCACCAACATGTACACACTACCAGTCATCAGATACCCCAGTGGCATCATAAACTGGACAAACTGGGAGACAGAGGCCACATGTCTCAAGATTAGGAAGCTCCTCACCATGCATGGAAGGTTCCACCCCAAATCCAGAACCCTGAGACTCTACACTAAGCAGAGAGAGGGAGGCAGAGGACTTGTGAGTCTCAAGGCCACAATCCAGGATGAAACACTGACAATCATTGACATCAAGAAAATTACCTCAAGTGATAAATGCCTCAGCCAGCAGAAACCTGATGAAAATACAGAGGAAGAAGAGCAGACAACATTGAGGGACAAGCCCGTACACGGTATGAACTGTCAAATTGAAAGAGTGGCTGTTATCAAGAAGACCAACCAGTGGCTGGAAAGGGCTGGACTTACAGACAACACAGAGGCACTAATCAGGGTAGCACAAGAACAGGCCCTAGGTACAAGAGAGGCCAGGTTTTACCAGAGTAGGTCAGACCCGAGGTGCAGACTGTGCAAAGATGCCCCTGAGACAGTCAAGCACATAGTACATGGCAAGGTGTAAGATGCCAGCAGGGCCAAAGTTCTGTTGGACTTAAGCTTCCAGACTGACAACAGCTCCTGGCTAAACCACCGGACATGGGTCCACTACCAAATAAGGCGTGTTTCCACTACGCTGGTTCTGGTACTTTTTGGGGGGAGGTACTTTTGACTTGGCCTGTTCTTGTGCTGCCATGATTAGTGCCTCTGTCTGTCAGTCCAGCCCTTTCCAGCCACTGATAGGTCTTCCTGATATCAGCCACTTCTTCAATGTGACAGTGGTAAATGCCATGCAGGGGTTTGTCCCTCCATGTTGTCTGCTCCTCCTGCTCTGCACTGTTATCGGGTTTCAGCTGCCTGAGGTATTCACTTTATCGGTCACTGGTTGAGGCCATTTTCTTGATGTATTCTTGGATGTTTGATGTTTCATCCTGGATCGTGGCCTTCTCTCCGCTTAGTGTACAGTCTGAGGGTGCTGGATTTGGGGTGGAACCCTCCGTGCATGGTGAGGAGCTTCTTTGTCTTGATATCCATGGATTCTATCTATTCCTTTGGCCAGCTTATTATTCCTGCGGGGTATCAGATGACTGGTAGTGCGTACATGTTGATGGCTCAGTTCTTGTTCTTGCCATTCAGCTGACTGTTCAGGACTTGCCTTACTCTCTGGAGGTATTTGGTTGTGGCTGACTTCCTTGCGGCCTCCTCATGATTTTCATTGGCCTGTGGGATACCAAGGTACTTGTAGCTGGTGCGGATTAGTGAGTGGATTTCTCATTTCTGGCATACAACAGCATCAGCAGGGGCAGTTGCAGTCATGCCGGGCAACAGCTGAGTTCCCTCTATCACAGCAGCAGTGGGAGCGAGAGCAACAGAGACTGCCGTTCCCATTCTCACCACCGCCTGTCGCTGCACTGGGTCGGTGGCGATGTCTCAGCGGAGCGGAGAGGAGAGGGGGAGAGAGAGGGACAGCAGCAACAGACAACAACAGACAGCAACAAGTGACAGCCATAAGGTGCGGCAGCTCAGTAGCACACTGGATGGAACCAAAGTCAATGATAATGACAATACTCATCCCAATGTAACATTGCAGCACAGTGTTGGGTTTGTGTTTATGTGTGTGTGTGTGAGTGTGTGTAGCGGGTGGGTGAAAGATCCCTAATGTGCGTGGTTACACCTGTGTGCATGCCTTCATGCAGAACTGCATCAGTGAGAGGTTTGTCACTAGGCTTCAGTGGGGAGGGACAGGAATTAACGACGTCACGCCTTGACAAAGGTGGGCGCCATGACCACCCCGGGCACAGTTCAAGGCAACAGTGAAGCCGGAGGCCAGGGCACGGTGGAGCCCACGGCCCCGCAAAACCAGGTGGGCTGCCGGGTTGGGTGTCTCTGGCCCCATCATGAGCACGAGCCCCCCCCAGCACTCGACACCAGAACCCGAAGAATCCAAGGGCAGCGGGCCCACAGGTTAGGTCCGCCACCCCCAGCAGCAAATAGGGACCGGGGGCCCGTAATCCAGCACAACCATCGCCCGCCCGCCTGCCCCCCCTGCAGCGCACCATGCACCTGACAGGGTGACACCAACCCCCCCCATACCCCCCTCCCCAGGGTGCACAGGGCAGCACACATCCCTGACACCCAAGGCACTCAGCCCCCACCGAGTTGGCCGGTACACTGGCAAGGGCCAGCGCAGGCCAAGCTACCAGGCCCCAGCAATACCCTGCACCAAGTTATGATGGAGCCAGCCCCCCGAGCAGCGAGTCTTGCTGGGTGTTCCCCCCCACCACTGACTCACCCTCCCTCAGTGCCTGGCAGTCTGCCGGCCACCCCCTGTACCCGAGAGCGGGCCTGAGGGTACATAGGTCACCCAGGGCCCAATGGCCAGGGTGAGGCATTACCCAGCCGCAGGGCCAGTATTGGAGCCTGAGGCTTTCCCTGAGGCTTTCCTCCCAGTCTTTCTGGCATACAGATTGATATCATCCATGGAGAGCAGGTGACTGATTATTGCTCCACTTCAGAACTGGTATCCATAACTCTTAGTGATGATCTGACTGAGGGGATTTAGGCCTATGCAGAACAGCAGTGATGACAGCGCATCTACTCGGTATATGCCACATCTGATGTTGACATTCCCATCGAGTTCTGGAAGAAGGCCCTTAGGTTCCTGTTGATCTTGTACAGTTCCAGACATTCCAGTATCCATGTGTGGGGTATTGAGTCCTAAGCTTTCTTGTAGTCTGTTCTTGCAGCCTCGGGCGACTGCTCTATCAATCAGTCGCTGATGCTTGGCTCCTCTGGTGTTGCTTCCAATCCCCTTTTGAGCCCCGCTCATGTATTGAGCCACATGCTTACTCACCTTGGCCACAATGATGCCTGACAGGGCCTTCCATGTTGTGCAGAGACAGGTTATTGGCCAGTAGTTGGATGGGATGGGTCCCTTTTCGGGGTCCTTCAGGATCAGGACTGTCCTGCCCTGGGTCAGCCACTGTGGGTGAGACCCATCAGCAGCTGGTTCATCTGTGCTGCTAGGCGTTCATGGAGTGCATTTAGCTTCTTCAGCCAGTAGGCGTGGATCATGTCAGGGCCTGGAGCGGTCCAGCTCTTCATTTTTGACACTCTTTCCTGGATGTCTGCCATTGAGATTGTTACTGGCTCTTGGGAGGTTGCTATGGTCAGCTCTTAAGTCCACTAGCCATTGGGCACCTGGGTTATATGATGCCTCTGTTTCCCATATGCCCTTCCAGTATGCTTCCATCTCAGCTTTTGGTGGGACTGACCAATTGTTATTTCCCTGCCAATGGGAGTACACCTTGGCTGGTTCACTGGCGAACAGCTTGTTTACTCTTCTAGCCTCTGCGTCTTTGGTGTCTTTTGGTGCTCTGTGGGTGTGGATCGGGTTCACGTTCCCTCTAGCTTCTTAAGGTGCTTCCACATAGACTGCGGCAAGTGCAGTGCGCAATGCTGAGTACATTGCAGCGCAGCATTCAGCAGTTCGTTTGAGCACGATCTTGTGAGAAGGTGTATTAAGTCCCTCTTCTCCTATGTTCGAATACTTATGCCAGGCTCCGCTGCTGCCGCACCCCCAAGGTGTTCCCTTCTCCAGATTGGTTGTGACACCTGACTCCATTCTCCTCCTCCTGTCTTCTTACTCTTATTTCTTACTTGCCTTGGAGATGGGACAGACCAGACGAGGTAGTTTCGAACCTGCGAGATGTTCAGGGGAAAGTTCATTCTGTTTTCTGGGTGAAAAGTCCTCACGTCAACAATTCCAGCCACACTGATTCAAGGTTTCGCTTGCCACACAGAGCATAAACAACACTTGCAGAGCCTTAGATAAATTCCTGCCTGCATGGTTTCTGCAGTTCCAGGGTCAACCTGTTGTGTCTCACCCCCTATATCCTGTTCTCTCACAAGGGCACCCTATCCTGTCTGAATGCTTCTGGTCACGACTCATCAGCTGCATAAGAAATCATATTTTATTACATAAGCACAGTAACTCCCATATATTGCATAGGCAGATGCTATAACTCATACACGCCAGTACAATACCACTGTATATCATTGATAGATAGATAGATAGATAGATAGATAGATAGATAGATAGATAGATAGATGGATGGATGGATGGATGGATGGATGGATGGATGGATGGATGGATGGATGGATGGGTGGATGGATGGATGGATGGATGGATGGATGGATGGATGGATAGATAGATAGATAGATAGATAGATAGATAGATAGATAGATAGATAGATAGACAGACAGACAGACAGACAGACAGACAGACAGACAGACAGACAGACAGACAGACAGACAGACAGACAGACAGACAGACAGACAGACAGACAGACAGATAGATAGAACTTTATTAATCCTGAAGGAACATAATACAAATGTAAGGCAACACCACATGCCACAACAGGCAGTTCTTCAGCCCTCCTGATGTGGATGGGGACTGCATTCGCAATGTGTGGCCTAGGAATCTGGCATCAACATCTGCCTCAGCTAGATGCACCAGTTGAACCTCTGCAACCCTGTCTGCCCAAGTCCACCTGGCCTGCTTGAAATAATAGGGAGTGTAGATAAACAAACAAGGCCGGTGGTCTTCCCGCTTTGTTCAGTCAGGATGGCTGTTCGAGCCATAATAACATTTTGTGTTATTGAGGACAGAGTTTTAATTATTTAAGGTGGATTTAAAGACTTCAGCTCCAGCCCACCTACACTTCACAATTCCAACATGATTAGTTCCATCTACATTACTGAACTTACAACATTGTGGTTGCTGCTGGTGTTTTTTGTGATGTATAAAATGGCCATGTTTCAAACCTTTTCACTCAAAAGTGACAGAGAATAAAGCTAGACCGATTAAGATGAAAAGAAAACAAAAAAGAACTCAATAATTTAAAAAATCAATAATTTCCAAGGCTGTGTCTCTATTACACTCCTGCAGTCTTTGTGGGATTTTTTTTTACCTATCCAAAAGGCTTATCTAAACTATCCCAGTACTCAGTGGCAGGAAAAACGTTACAATACTTAAGCAGAACAGATCATCAAGCTCGATCTGCAAGGCAATGACCCAAAACACTGCGGCACTTATAACTAGGTCCAGAGAGGATGGTGCTGAAACACCTGTCAGGGAAAATAAGTGCGAGGCAGGAGACATAAGATCGGGTGGATAAAGAGAAAAGGGAGTACAATTAGTAATCGATTTCAAAGACAGCATATAAAACATTTTCCCTCAGGTAAACCTGATGAATGTAAACAAGAATTAGCCGCCCACACTTGTTCAGTGAATAAGGAATAAAGGAATAAAGAATGCACGGCAGCCCACTCACTGAACACCACAAAGCCACTCTCCGTGTCTCTCATTCACTCTCCTTTTTCCGCCAACACACAAAATGAGTTTCACCTCCACTACTCAAGCACGGGCTTCAGGAAAAAAAAAGACATATTCAAAAATAAAATTGAAAGGTCCACGCCTGAAAAATGGTTGTCAGTTTTCAAGATTTTTTTTCAACCACAGAATTGATTGTTAAATAGCTGCACAATTGTGAGGATGTGACAACCTAATGAAAAGGACTGTCAGTTTTGAATATGATGAAAGGCATGTTAAGTGGAGAAACAATTCAAAGAAAGCCCTCCTTATCCCCAAAGAGGGAACAATGTTTTGAGAGGCCACAAATGCTGTTATATGTAATTAATGAAAATAAATGTTGTTAAGGACTGCTCATTAGAAAAGGTAAACCACTAACACACAAATGAACAAAATGTAGCCAGGCTTACATAAGTGGTGAAAAGATTCACAGAATTGTGTGCAGAAAGAAATGTTCATCAATAATAGTACATGCATTGACAGATGTTCTATCTGTCAATGATAATACAAATCGTAGTAAGAAAGGATGCAAGGCTGTTGGGTGCAAAGATGCATTAACAGAATTTACATTGCTCAAACAAAACTGGCCATGTAGTCTGCATGCAAAGGTTAAAGGGTAACATTTAATTAAAAACAAAAAAAATGATAAAAATAGAAATTGTTTCTTTAAAATTCGAGTTGTAGGTGAAAAGCCTTTCCAAAATTCGAAATGCGAATAGTATTTTATTTTAATTTTGTGTTTTATTTGTATTTTTATTTTGTGCAACAAAGAAAAAAAGTTGATTAAAAAGGAAAGAAAGGGATAGAGGTGTTGCTGCAGAGGGCTGCATAGAGAGTGACTTCAAGGTTAGCAAGGTTATGTCTTGTTTTCTTTTCCGCGAAAATGGCAATGTGCGCAGTTGTGACCCTGGGTGTGTCTGGGTGTGTAATCTTCTATCATCTATTTGGTAAGATGTAAAAATAACATTTTTGACAGAGTTCTATTGATTCTTTATGATGTTGAGCATTGGTTGATCAATGTATTGTTGATGTTAAGATTTTGTGAAGCACTGTGAGACCGGATGGTTTTTCCTTTGTGAGAGACTGATATGTGTGCTTGTGGTGATTGAAGAGGTAAATGTTTGGTGCAGTTTCTCATGGTTACCAGTTCTAAGGGAGACAATTAAGCACATTTAGCTCTAATACCCTTAAATTGCCATGGGTTTCAATGGATTGAATGTAATATTTATATGTTTTGAAAAATGTATATATTCTTTGTTAATATAACTGTACAGTACTGGTGTATAATTTGATTAGACTTTGTGAAAGTCTGATTTGATCCATTTAATGCAAAGGAGTGTAATGGATTTGTGATAATCTGGGATCTCCTTTGACCTCTCTGTAGGCCAGGTTTTTTTCTTCTGTGAATTTTGAATGAGACCCCAGCCACATCTCATCATCCAGTGGGGAGCTCCCAGTTGGGATGGAGTGAGGAGTGAACAGATAGTTCCAGATCCCAAGATCCAGAGAATCCCAGCGTGAGATGGGTGGCGCGCCGCATTGAAATCACTGAGATTGAGCTCAGTGGTGAAGGATTATCCACCTTTCCTCACGGACAGTGTGGCAGGACAAAAAATGGAACAATACACTTAATACATTCGACTCAGATCAGAAGAAACACGGGCCCCAACAATATATTTGAAAAAAGAAAAGGGTTTTGCCGGCTTTGTTATTTTTATATTTGTCTTTTAAATGCCATGTTGTTGTATGTTTATTCTGTATTAAGAAATAGTAAGTAGCCACGCGAAACTTTTCTCATTGTTGCCTTCTTGTTTATTAATATTAGGGCTCTTACTAACATATAGTATTCTGATGTTGGTCCATTTCTTCATGCATATTGACTCTCATTTGCCTGTACTCTGTATACCAGACTGCAAAAGGGTTACAAAAGACCTTCTGATTACACGTGAATCTGGCCTTGCTGTTACCAGAGTAACAAGAGATTCCCTTGGCACTTGTATTGGTTTTTGTGTTAATACTGACAAACAGCTTTTAATATGCAATCGCAGTCAGTCAGATAGTCATTGTAGTCCTTGCTCAAGCAGACATTCAGTTAATACTGACTGATCTTAGAGGATGTTTCTTGTTGCAATGGATTTTGCAATATTTAATATGTGGGTGTACAAAACATAAGACATCAAATATCTCCAGAACAAAATGAGGAAAAGAGTGACCTACCAAGGGTTGAGTACACAGGACCCATAAGAAACACAAGACTCAGCGGTTTGTTGACAACAACAAACAACAGCAGCAGGAGGAAATTCTTCTCCTGCCAAAAAATTGATACTGGAAGCTGATGAGAAGCAAGGTGCAGCAGTAGAGTAAGTCTGGAGTGTAGCAGTTCTTCCTGGAATCTGCAAACACAGAACAGAGTTGTAGGATGGAGGACAGGTTCATTAGCTGGCACAGACAGGACAGAGTCAAGGGACAGAAGGTGAGTCAAGTTTCCAGGGCATTTGTAATAGGTAGTCAGGTCCACAAGGTGGTCCAGAAAGCAGAAGACAGACAGGTTGTTAGGGGCTGAAGCCAAAAGGGCTGGTCAAATCTTCTGCTTCAGTCATCTCTTTACTTTCTCCATTCCCATCACTGCTGCTGTCAACTGTTAGTGTTGGGACTGTTCAGCTGTGTAAGTGTCCCTTTCACTGTAATCTTCTGGGTTCTCAATACGTTTCCCTTCTCCACATCCTCTACCTTAATGAGCATGAGTCAGGGTCTTAAGAACACTTTAGAGGTGTTGAGGAGGGCTTTTCATTGTTGTTTGTGTATATAGGTGTGTGTATTTTACATGTGGGTGAGCATGTATGTGCATTTCAAAGTAATTCAATAGAATTAAATGTCAGCGCTATTACATGTCTCTGACTCACCCCTCAGCCAGGTGCTTTCTCTATGCTCCCATTTGCAATCTGCAAAGAATCCACTGCATGACACATAGCAAAAATAAAATAAATAAATATAAAGATCGACCAAATACAATAGACAAACAGTTTAGCCATAGTCATGTATCTGACTAGCTGACTTCCAATGCTTTATTATTATCCAGACAGACACACAAGGTGCATAGGAATCACTGTTAATAGTAGACTCCCTAACTGCCAATTCAACTTGTCAAGCAACGTACATGAGTCATACAAGCAACTTACAAACATAAAACCTAGTGTGTGATTATTTGAGCTGCCCTCCAACTGCTCAAATCTTCCTTCCAGCCCTTTCCATCAGCTCTTTAGCCACCTTTCACCAGCTTGGCAATTCATTCATTTCAGTCATTTCAGTTAAAGAAAAAAATGGACAAGCTCAAGCAAGGAAAAGCAGCTGGATCTGGTGGCATTAATCCCAGGCAATTTAGGACATGCTCCAGTCAGCTGTGTACCATTTTCACATCTCTTCAAGTTGAGACTGAAACTACAGAAGACCTTTGCACTGTGGAAATAAGCTTGTTTTGTCCAGGTCCCCACAAAGAGACTGCCTGCCAACTCCAATGGCTGCAGGCATGTAGTGCTCACTTCCCAGATGCTTAAGAAGCTGGTTCTCTCCCATTTAAGAGCCAAGGTGAAGTTGTTCATGGTTCCTTTACAGTTTGCATATCAATCAAGCATCAGAATGGATAATGCCCTGATCCACATGCTACAGGCCTATTGTCGCCTGGACTCCTCTGATTCAACTTTTCTTTCACAAGAAATTGCAGGTGGACTCAGCACTCATTGCCTGGATCATGGTCTGGTTTGTCAACCACAGTATGTCCCACTGGAAGAACAGCCTTAACCAAAAGTGGGGCCCTACGCAAAAAAGACGAAAGTGGCCCTGTGCGATTTCGTCATGAGCCCCCATGAGGCCCTCTTACAGGTCAATTGAGTCAAGGGCCCGGCCAGGTCAGTGAAACATGGGATGAATCACCGATAGTGTCCTGCCAGCCCCAAGAACTGCCTCACCTCCTTTTTGGATCTACGCCTCAGACAGGCAGTGATGGCCACAGGCTTATCCACCTGCGGTTGCACCTGACCACTAACCCGGACGTGCCCCACATACGTATCTCCCGCCATCCAACCATACATTTCCTTGGAATGGCCGTGACCCCTGCCTGCCTTAAGGAGTCAAGCACTGCAGCTACCTGCCGCACATGCTCCACCCAGCTGCCAGGTCCAATATTGCCCTCCTCACCTCCACAAAGTTCCCACTCGCCACTGCTTGCAACCCTAGGGCCGTGGTCTGTGCTTCCCCTGCCAGGAGCGGCAGCAGTCACACAGCCCACTCCTCTTCCGGCCACCAGCATGGCACCGCCGTGGCCTTGAACACCTGGAGGAATGACTGAGTTATCAGTGGCAGTCATCCTCTGCAGTCCGAGGATGGATAGGGTGGGGTTGGGACCTGGAACCTTGTCCCCTAGCAATATGTTGATACAACAATCTCAGACTGCAACCTCAAATTGGGATGACCAGTTTGAATTTCTTTTAGGATTTCCTGGTGTGATTGGCTGCATAAATAGAACAAATTGTAATCAACGCTCATTCCCTCATGCCCCTAGGGGATGTCTAGGGGAAGTATAAACAGATTTGTTTGACTAGAAATTTGTAGTTCTCTGCACTATCAAGATCTGAATCTCTCTTCAAATGCACTGTAAGACCACATTAAAATGTCCAACCGTAGCGGAGCAAGATACACAATCTTCTCACTTATTACTATGGTGACTCATTAAATCAGGGCTCTGTGATGCCTGATACCTGCATTGCAGGTGCTGAACTCAAACTGAACAAACTCTGAGTTGGTTATATATTGGTTATATATCACAAAATATGTTCTTGACATGGTCCTAGCTATTCAGCTCTCTCTCCCTCTCACACACACACACACACATGCTCGTGTGTACATTTTTTCCAAACAAAGACATTTCTTACTTTGTTGAATTTCTACAATAAAAAGCATGATTTCATCTTTATTCAGCTCATTTTCTATTGCAAGTAGAGACAAACAATTGGAGGATCCAAAAGTATCATAAATTAATGTTGCTGTTGTAGTAGCTATTGTAGGGTGATTTTCCCCTAATATTGTTAAGTTATAATTTTACCTTGCATTACACATGAGTTAAAAAAAATTATGTCCCAGATCAGTGCATGGTTTTATGATATAATGCATAAATGCTGCTAATTCATGCAATTGCAACTGATTATCTACATCTTCCTGCTGCAAATATATGACCCTTTTTCTGGCAAATGAAATGTTGTTCAGCCCAGGCAGCCACCTACCAGTCATAGAACTACTCCATATCACAGACCTTGGGCTCACTAATTCAATGGTCACTGATTTTTAAAATAGTGTGTTGTCCCAATTTCGTTGCGCTATTAATTTTCTTTTGCCTTCGCATGGTTTGTCAGGAGCCTAATGTTTTCTGAGTATGCTTTTTCAAGTTCTATATTATCCCTGGTATGTATAGTAGTCTGATATAATAGTCTGATAGATCTGATGCTTTCGATGTGAAAACTGTGACAAGCTGTGAGGGAGTTTTGGCAGCACAAATGAGGCAGAAGTGCTTTCATTATTACATAACATATTCACTTCAGTTCTCTCTACATGGGGCAATGTGTGTTTTTCTGAGTTGATCTGATCTCGCTGCATCCATAAACTGGTTTTTGCAGGATGTACTGCCACACAGACAGTTCCACAGTTGTGCAGTCAACTAGGAGTTTATGTACTGTCTAGCTTCCCAAGTCAGGTTATTTCAAAGAAATTCTTGCAGTGTCCAATCCAATGGATACTAAGCCAATCGTTCTAGTATAGGTGGCCACGCCCCCATGACAGGCCCCCAGCCCCTCTCCTGATCTCTGTTCTCGACCGTACAATATACAGTGGTCACATATTTATATTTGAGAAACCAAGCGTGTACATCACAGAAAAATTACCAACCTATAAGCCACTGAATCTATACAAATAGTCATATGCTGATCAGATATATATATAGACATAGATTCCGAATTCTGTGTGTTAAAATCAGAAGTTCTTTCTAGTCAAAGGCAAAGACACAAGACAGTGATGTATGAGGCTCCGTTTATATTCACCCAACGAGAACACTATGTCCTCACAGCAAATTGCACCATTATGGCCGGGTAACTTGCATATTAGTTGGTGTTGTGAGCCTTAACTAACATAAAGCCGACCCTTTTGTCTTTTTTGCGTAGAGTCTCACTTTGGCCAGAAACGGCGCTGCCTACAACCATCACAGCAAGACTACATATCCCCAGACACAGATGTTCAGTTGTGTCAGTTGCCCTAAAATGATGTAAAACTTTACTCCATCCGTAGGATATTGTTTCTCACAACCATAAACACTACAGTCAGACATTTTGAAGCTGGAAACATTTTGCTACCTCAACATTTCTCTTTGTGTCTTGTCTGTGTCAGCTTTTTGATGACGTCTGCCCTAGAAGGGCATATTTACGCCGCTGAAATTCATGACTTGACAAGCTCAGGATCAAAACATTAACAGTCATTGCATGCGCAGACAGACTAAAGGCCGGCACAAGCTTCCACGGCTTAGGCGTGCGACCAAAGTGCTGCCGTGCAGCCCGTTTTGCATAGCTCAAAAGTTGAGACCTCGCGGCTTTGGTCGCGTGGGTCGCGCATTGCGCCCTGTTGAACTCGCCACACCAGTAGGCGGAGTCCGGGGGTGAAAGCCCCGTCGACAACCAGGAAGAGCCTTCAAACCAAAGACTTGTTAAGGAAGTCTGCCGCTTCACCCGCCTCTATAGTCCAGCCCTGACAGAGTACAAAGACGGTTTCCACTGTGCAAACTCATGGCGAAAGATAGCACAGACGCTAGGGGGGGAGTAGCATTTGTGTCGCCAATAGAGTTGTCACCTGTGTCACACACACACACACACACACACACACACACACACACACACAAACACACGCAGCGGCATCTGCGCGCTGTATTTAGTGGCACATCTTCGTATTTAGGATACAGACAAACACACAGAAATACAAACATTCAGGGAAGATTATTCCGGGACATTTAGTGTGGCAACACAAGTCGCCTAAATACTAGGATCAGAGTTGTTTACATCTTGTTTCCTTTTCGTGTACTCTGGGGGCAGGACAGGCCTGTGAATAGATTGGTACGCTCCCCTTGTGGTCACGGAAGTATGGTCGAAGCAGGTCGCGCAGCATGCGTCGCAGAAGCTTGTGCCGGTCTTGATGACAGCAAAATGGCAAGTAAAACACAAAAAAAGACTAAATGCAGAATTTTCAAAGAGCAGTGGACGACTGATTATTTCTTTTGTCAGTGTAAGAACCATGCTGTTTGTATCATATGTTAAGAAAGTGCGGCAGTTTTTAAGGAATGCAATCTTCGAAACTCGCCACAAAGACTATGCTACCTTACAAGGTCAGGCTAGAGAAGACAGGATCCAGTGTTTGAAAGGTGGACAGGCAGCACAACAACAGGAGTTCCTCCTTCAAACCCAGGTGAACCAGGCTGCTGTCCAAGCTAGCACAGAAAGCCTTTTACTGATGGGGAGTTTGTTAAAGACGTGATGCTTGCTGTGGCCCAGGAGGTGTGTCCCAACAAGAAGGATGCTCTAAGTGCACTGTGTCTCTCTGCACCTACGACAAAGCGAATAGAAGATATGGGGGCAACCTGTATGACCAGCTGAAAAAGAAAGCTTCTAAACTCAAGGTTTTTGCCTTGGCAATGGATGAGAGAAATAACATGCAGGACACAGCGCAACTGCAAATTTTTGCCTTGTGTTTTTTACGGTCGTTCCTCAAATGCTGAAACACCTGAACATGCAGCTCCAAGGCAAAGGATAACTAATCAGCGATATGTATTCTCACATAAAGGTTCTGCTAGTGATTCTAGTTCTGATGCACTAGGAATGCTGCAGGGGGAGTTTGTGTGGTTCTGCAAGCTTCATACCAACTGCAAAGAGATATGTCTGCTTCAGAACCCCTTCGGTGCTGACATAAATGATGCCCTTCGCTCTCTTTAGTTTGAGCTAGTGGAAATGCAAAATTGTGATTTCCTTAAAGACGTTTTCAAGCCTGAAAGTTTCATCATGTTCTATGCTGCGCTCCTAGAGGAAACATCGAACAGCATGCCCTGAAGATGTCTTTGTCAGCGCCTACACTTTTTCCTGCATGAAGCAAATCAAGAATCCAACAAGGAGCAGGCTCAAAGGTGAACATTTGCATCAGACCTCGAGATTGCCAACCACTTGACTGCAACCGGATATTGAACTTCTCACCAACCAGAAGCAAGCACACAGTTCACACTGACTACTAGGTAATATACAGATTTTAACAATTACTGATTCCTATTGCTATAATATGAAAATATGAAATATGATTAATTAATTAATTGCTACATATTTGTAAAATTACTTTGCAGAGAAAATGGCAGCATGCCATTTTTCATTTACTGAATATGGAGTTTCTTGTGTGTTCAATCTGTCATCCCTCCATGCCAGGGCTGCAAGAGAGGTGATGAGAGGAGACTACTGTTGCTGACCCCATCCCAAAGACAGCACAACCAATCAACAAGTACACATCCAGCTCACGTGCAAAATGTAGCCTAGTACTGATTTTGTTTTTATCATCTACTTTACTTTGCACATGGTTATTATTAACACAATTGCTGTTAATATTGTTATTTTTAATATCAACCGGCCTACCTACAATTTGTAAATTATCACAAATCTTTACTATCAATATTGTTATTGTTAATATCAACAGACCTACATGCAATTTGCAATGTTTCACTCACTTTTGCTATTTATATTGTTATTGTTAATATCAACAGGTTTACCTACTGTTTGTGAATTATCACAAATCTTTACTATCAATATTGTTATTGTTAATATCAACAGACCTACATGCAATTTGTAATGTTTCACTCACTTTTGCTATTTATATTGTTATTGTTAATATCAACAGGCTTACCTACTGTTTGTAATTTTTCACTCACCTTTACTATTAATATTGTTATTGTTAATAACAGTGTACCTACAATATGATTTTTTCATTGTTTTTTCATTCACCTTTGGTACTAAGATTGTTATTAGTGCTCCAGGAAGAAGCATCTTGTTCTTCTGTGTGTTTGTTCTTCTTCCACCACTACCACTACTACTTCTGATAGCGAAATTTTGGTCGGCTGTATCTTGAAAACGGTTCATCGCACACACACAAATGATACATCAAAATGTGTGGCCCTGGCTTAGCTTTTTCACAACAAAATTCCAGTTTTTGGCCCCGTTAACTCGCAACTGCCGGCAAACGATCCAGAATCTGGACAAGTTATCCAGAAGTTTTGTTCGTGAGACTCTCATGGACCCGTTGGTGCATAACAATCCAAATTTTAACCAAGATCCTCAAAAAAATTTGACTGTCGCCCCGCAGGAGCAAAAAAGTGCTCAGAAAGAGCAAAACATCCCATAAGAAATGAACGGGAAAAACGAGCAAATTCAAAAAATCACCCTCAAAAAAAAAAATTTGCTGTAAAGTCATACGTTGACATAGAAACTTCATTCAAACTGCAAAACGCAGGAAAGCTCGTCCTCTCTGCCTGTATTTGAAAATTTAAACGCCAAGCCTCCACTGCAACCACTGCAATCAAAGTTAAAATTTGCACTTCTACCCGCAACTGTGGCCTCAGTTTTCATTGTATACGCACCAAATCGCATCAGACCGTTCCTGAGACTCTCCCCTGCATGACGGTGTGCTCATATTCCAGATAGGTACAAGCGTTGTCTCTCCAGAGCCAAATGATTAACACTTAGGCAATTTTGGTTTTTCCCACAAGAATGAATGGGAAAAACAGAACTCCTCAAACAAACATCTGCTACTGCCACAGTTTGACTTAGAAACTTTATTTTAATTTCTTGTGGTCTGTTTGTGTACTAAATTGCATGTTGATAGGTTGTATCATTTTTCAGCAGCGCCTTCTCAAAGAACATGTGGTCAAGTGCCTAGTGTCTTCTCTTCAGCTGACAGAGAGCCTTCTGCAGCAGGCTCACAGATGACCTCAAAGTCACACAAATACTCATTAACTCACTCAGCCTCTCTCTTATACATGCATGCACTCCCAGAGTGGTGTCTTGTGCTGAAACAGCGCTGAAACAGCTTAACTCAAAGTAACAAACGACTTGACTCAGGCTCCCTCACCATTCTCCTCCTCCTTGACCCCAGTGCTGCCTTTGACACCGTCAACCACTCCATCCTCCTCAACAGCCTGCAATCCATTGGCATCATTGAATTCGCTCTCTCTTGGTTCAAATTATACCTCTCCGATTGATCCCACTTCGTCTCCATCAACCATCACAAATCCCGCACTAGCCCTGTGTCAGACGGAGTATCCCAAAGCTCAGTCCTTGGCCCCATTCTCTTCATCCTCTACATGCTCCCAATTGGTCACATCATTTGCCGCCATGGATTCTTCTTCCACCTCCACAATGTAGCACGTCTTTGACCTACTCTTTTCTCCTCAGCTGCAGAAACACTAATCCATGCCATCATCACCTCCAGACTTGACTACTCCAATAGCATCTTGTATGGCCTCCCCTCCACTGCTCTTCAAAAACTGCAATACGTTCAAAACTCTGCTGCTCGACTGCTCACCCACTCCCCTTCCAGACAACACATCACTCCTATCCTCTGTCAACTTCATTGACTCTCCGTAAAACAATGCATCCATTTCAAGATCCTCCACATCACCCACAAAGCTCCAAACAAGCTTGCACCCTCATACTGACAGATCTCCTCCAATTTCACTTGCTGCCTATTCTCTGCCAATGCCAGCCTCCCCACCCCCATGACCACAACCAAATACAGCACCTTGGGGAATAGAGCTTTTGCCATTGCTAGCCCTACCCTCTGGAACTCTCTCCCCCGGTCATCCGGTACTCTGATTCATTGCTCTCCTTCAAAAGCCAGCTTAAAACTCACCTTTTCAAGACCTCTTACAAACACCTGACACTTTTCTCATCACCCACCCTCTCCATTCTAAATCTGTTTTTTAGATTGTTGTCTGTTTGAGTCACTGTATCTGTCTGTATATGTATTGCACGTATGCACTGTTTGTACGTTTCCTCGTTTTTCTCTTTTCTGGAAAGCGTCTCCGAGCACCTAAAAAAGTGCTATATAAAACCAATGTATTATTATCAGGGTCTGAGCAACGAAGTTGCGAGAACCCGGTTAAATCTGGAGTGTTTCTTTTTACTACTAGTAGTACTATTATTATTATTATTCCCAAACGAAGAACACATTTTTGGGGGCCTGAACATACTTGAAATCGAACCATTTTTGGTATGCACATTGGGACCTTCTAAAAATTTCATTACGAGTGGTTTTGTGACTGCTTTAAACAACTTCCATCATCACAAAAATTTGTACACTGACACATGATCGGATCACAACCCATGGGGGGCTAAAATGCAAAAGTAGCGCCACCTAGAAATGTTAACCAATCCCGATAAGGTTTTTTTTAAACACTGTCATAGGCAAATAAAAATTGTTATGCAAATACTTCCCAAAGAGATAAAAAATGTCTCTGTAGCGCCACCTTGATATTTTCAAAAACCCGTCCCCGTGGATGATGGAGGGAATGAGGAGCTTGAAAAGCAGTTACATATTGTCAGGGGTTACGCAACACACTACACCTCTCCATTTAACTTTTAAATGGATTACAGGCGATCAGTATAAGTTTATTCTTTTTTATCTACTCTCATCTTCTCTAGTGCCTATGATTCTCTGTTTCCCTGGTTGCATCTACCTAATCTCTTTTATGACTGGGAGACAGGAGTGGAGAGAGTGGAGTGGGGTATGACACAGGGGGTGTCTTGTCTCTTCACCAGGCCCTAAGGTTAATGTGGAGCCTGCAGATGTAAAGGGAGTACCCGTGGAATATAAGGATTTTTTGCCAATAAAATGATTTATTGGCTCCATAAGTGTGAAAACTGCCATTTTTGCTCCAATTGTTTGGCATGAAAGTAAATTTATATATGTATATATATAAATATATAAATATATAAATATATATATAATTTTTTTTACAGGTTTATTGAATTAATGTGAAAATGTATTTAGTCAGAATTTGCAAGTATATGTTTCAAATATTGTTTGCGGTTTACAGTAAATATTATGCGGAACTGTAGACTGAGTGATCAAAAATGTGTGTGGATTGTTTATGTAGAACAGTCTGAAGATGCACTGCATCTAGTTTGGTGAACAACTGAGTAACAATTGTGGAAAGAGATAGGTTTAATAAGTTTTACAGTTCTGGAAATAAAAATTTTGATGGAGTTCATAATTTGCAATGTTTAAATGTTCAAGTTCCAGTTTTGGGGATAAATTCTGGTGAAATTTGTAAATCTGTAGCACATATGGGTGATTTGTTCTGATTTTTTTTTTCTTTAACAGTTTGCCGTTTCAGTGGATGTATATTTAATATAATAATAGTAATGTATTTTGTCCATTAACAATTCAGAGAATTTCATTTTCTTCCAAGTTCGTCTATTTGACTTGAAATACCATTTAAAACTTAACTTCTAACTAAAAGTACTTTTTCTTTATCAAACTATTCAACCAAGTAATATATTACTTGTCTATTCTGATTTCAAACTTTCTGATACCAACATTAAAATGTTGCAAGTTAACATCAAAATCATACGCAGCATATTAGTATGTATAATGTAAAGTTTATAATATACAAGTACTGTATATACAAGAGCACAATGCCTGGTTCATGGTTCATAAAAATAACACTCAAAAATCCAAAAGTTTGAGCCAAAGTTTGTGTTGCACTGATGCTAATGTTTACATTGTCTCTGTGATCAGTTCATTATGAAACGAAACAGATTCGAAGGAGCTTTGATTGATCAGAAAATGAACTGAACAAAAATTTAATATACCAATACTTGTATTTTAGCCCTTTTCTTGCTTTAACATCTTATCTCATGTTTCTCTTCTCCTTTTAACAAATTTTGTTGCACATCTGTGTCCCGCTGCTGCTCATCAGAACAAGGTGCAGTTTATCCCTGATTAGACTGATCCCACATTTACTTATAATATAAATGATCTGCTGTTAATGATGAATGTACTGCACATGATTAACATCATTATACATAATACTTTGACTATAGAGGCATCATGGCCTGTGGAAAAGAGCCATTTTAGAATCTTAGAATTTTAGAATCAAGGACAGCAGAACTTCAGTGGCATTGTGGGATCATTGCAGAGCTAAATAGAAGATGGAGAATAAAACAGAATTTCCACAAATACACGCTACTGGAGGCTCTGTCAAAAAGCTACTGCACACTCCTACACAGTGCTGCCCACATACACAAGGATCTTGCAACTTCACACTAATATGTATGCCCACTCTCAGATGGTGGCACACAAAGAGAGATAGATGCTCACATTCACAAATAAACATGCACAAATGTGTCCAGAGCACAGAAACCATTGCGCTCACAAAACAGACAAATACAATGGCCCAAAGCCCTCTTTTGAAAATGAGATTTTTTTTCTCCCTTATATGGGGAATGGAATTGGAAAAAAGTGCACCAGAGGTGCAGGTTATCTTCATATTTATTTATCGGGGTTCATCTTTCTCCCTGCAGACTGCACTGCATGAGAACATCAGATGGTAGGTGGGATACGGACACTATTCTCAGCCTGCTCAGGGCCTGAGGTACTGACTTCTCTTGGTCGATGGTGAAATAACCCTTTCCTTGGGATCGAAAAAAAATATTTCAAAGGATGTAGAATGAGTAGACCTTGAGTGCATCACATTACGTATATCACAAAGTAGAAATATTTAGTGCTGCAAGTTTTCAGCCTTTCACCTATGAGATGACATAGAAGACTGATTTGATTTTAACTGTCTCCATTTACACTTTTGTTTCATATACTTGATATTATATATGATTCATATACCTGATATTGTATTATTCTATTGCACTATTGTTGGAATTAAACTATGCATTGCCCATGTCTGTGTGTGTGTGTGTGTGTGTGTGTGTGTGTGTGTGTGTGTGTGTGTGTGTGTGTGTGTATGTGTATGTGTGTGTGTGTGGCTTAAGTGAAGTCTGCATTAGACAGGCTGATATCATAGTCGTGACTGCTCAGGCATCTGTAGGAGGGTTTGACAAGCACTGTCTGCTCTCTTATATAACATGCTGGAGCACAGTGAGCAGTGATTACAAAGTCACAGGTCAACTAATTCAACACCTTTTCGAGTGTGTGGTCTGCTATATGTGAGAGTGATTTTTTGGCTAGTTTGTGAGCATGCAGTTTAGTAGATTGGATTTACGTGCATACACACTATATACAGACAGCATGAAGTGACCTCATAGAATATGTAAGGTACTAAGGTTATAGAGCTTGTCAACTCTCTTTGTATCACAACTGACATTCAGGTGTGTCCATTGGGTCTTGGGTAAAAAGGTGAAACGGTACAGTGACACCAGAGGTTGATTTATTGGATTCATTTGTAATCTGTAATTCAGGATTCATTAAATTAATACTGTGAAAGGATTATAAAAATGTAATTCCAATTTTACTAACATATAATTAGTATATTAGATTCCATGTTGTTTTAAACATTTCACCTCGTATTTCACGCATTGCCAGTATCACTGCACTGTAGTAAAAAAAAAAAAGGGGTACACTTTCCTGAGTGGTAAGTACACCAGTGTCCATCAAGTTAACCAAGAACCACAGACAACGTCCCACTCCCACAGTTGACCCACCAGCTGTAATTGTCCACATTACTGTTCGCACAAAGACAGTAATAATACAAATAATTAGGGCTCTAGGAACAGATTGCGCTGATCAAAGTCTAAACTTATCTGTCATCTAACAGCCATGATTATTGAATTCAGCCATAAAATAAGTCTCTTTTGTGTTTGTTCATATATGAACTACTAATAGAGCTAATTAGTGTTTCAAGGGGGTCCAGTCCAGCGTAATTCCAATATGCGTTTATTCTACATTATATACTTATTGTCACATCTTGTTTTATGTATCCCTACATTTCTCCATTGGAATAAAGAAAGGAAGCACAATTTTGTACATCTCAAGAGAGATCACATCATGTACTGTATGATTCAAATTCATGAGCAAATTTGTTCCTATGTCCTTCTTAGAAGTTTTTATGAAGATTGTGGTATTTATGAAAGTTTTCTTATCCAGGTAAGAATAAATCATAGAAACACTCAGGAGTACAGTACACTTATGCAGATTTCAATGCTGACATGTTGGCAAGGTTGTTGTCACCATAGACATAATAAAAGAGTAGACGCCGCTTTGGCTGCCAGGACTCGAGAAATGCGGCCGCCATCGGGGGGAGGTCTCGAGTGAAAATAACCAAAGTGGCAGCATGCCTTGAAGTAACTGTTGAAAACAACAACAATGTTTTCGGTTGTAATTTGTGTTGCAGGAAGATAATACGAAGACGTACATACCATTATTAGGAAGTAGGAAGATAGGGTGTAGTAAAGATAGGAAGAAGGTAAAAAATAAGCTTGGCTTCCTTTGTTAAATGTTTCTCATGTCTATCCCATTCACAATCAGGGACACTTTCGGGGACAGCTTTAGCCGGGGACAAGGCAGCTGAATCGGGGGACGTCTGGCCCAAAGGAAAAATGTTTGTGCATGTGCAGAGAATAAATGTGGTGAGTAGCACTAGCGTGAGCTAACGTCTTGTGTCTTGTATTTGGATCCACAGTCACATCAGAGATTTAATGTTTCATGTTTATCAAGACCCTTGTGTTGAATGCCTTTTTTAAATTTTATGTTTTCTCAAGAGCCCAGTGTTCTCCGCAGTGGAATGATCACCATCCATGTGTCACCTGTTCTCCTGTGCTTCCTGCATTTCCTCTGTTCCATGTTCCCTGTGTTTTGCTCCTCATGTTAGTTTTGTTCTCTGCCTGGTTCCTTTTGAGTTCCCCTAATAAATCCCCTTTTCATTTACTTTATTTGTGTCACTCAGTTTTCGTACAAAAAATACAAAAACTAGCACACCATAATTTCATAGTTTCCATCCATCCATCCATCCATCCATCCATCCATCCATCCATCCATCCATCCATCCATCTTCCTCTGCTTATCCGAGTCGTGGGGGTGGCAGTCTGAGTAGGGACGCCCAGACCTCCGTCCCCTCTCCCAGACACTTCCTCCAGCTCTTCCGGGAGGATCCAGCAAGGTGACAAAGTCACTCCATCATGTCCTGGGTCTTCCTCTAGGTCTCCTTCCAGTGGGACATGCCCAGAACACCTCCTGAGTGAGGTGTCCAGATAGCATCCGATACAGATGCCCAAGCCATCTCACCTGACTCCTCTCAATGTGAAGGAGCAGCGGCTGTACTCCAAGCTCCACTTGGGTGACAGAGCTCCTCACCCTATGTCTAAGGGAGTACACCGCCACCCTGCAGAGAAAACCCATTTCGGACCCCTTATATCCGAGATCTCGTTCTTTCGGTCGTGACCCAAAGTTCATAACCATAGGTGAGGGTAGGAACGTAGAACAGCAAATCGAGAGCTTTGTCTTTCGCCTATAAATCTTGCAGCCCATCTTTCCCTCACTCGTGAACAAGACCCCAAGATACTTAAACTCCTCCACCTGAGGCAGGGACTATCCATTTATCTGAAGAGGGTAAGCCACCTATTTCTGGTCAAGAACAATGGCCTCGGACTTGGAGGTGTTGATTCTCATCACAGCTGCTTCACACCCAGCTGCACACCGCCCCAGTGCATGCTGGAGGTCCTGGCTTGAGGGAGCCAAAAAGACATCTGCAAATCCCATGACTCCTGAACCAGACCCCCTCTTGCCCCCTGCTGCGCCTAGAAATTCTGTCCATAAAAATAATGAACAGAAATGGTGATAAAGAGCAGCCCTGTCATGGCCCTTGGTGCATGTCAACATGCACCAAGAACAGGTCTGACTTACTACCAGCAATGCGAATCAAGCTCCTGCACCAGTCATACAGGGACCGCACGGCCCTCAGCAGATGGCCTCCGACCCCACACTCCTGGAGTACATCCCACAGAATGTCACGAGAGACATATTCAAAGGCCTTCTCCACAAAAGTCCATGTCCACAAAACACATGTGGACTGGTTGGGCATACATAGCCTTGAGCACCCTGTGGAGCTCGTCCTATGCCCCCCCCCACCCCACCCACCCAGACACACACACAGTGCACCATGGACACAACGTGGCCTAAATGAAAACCTGGAGAGGCTATCTATAAACACTGCACTCTCCTTTTTAGAAGTGCTTTCTTCTGGTCTTTTTTGCAGAGAAAGCTATCTTCTCTGTTTTTCACCAAGCCCGGTTTGGAGAACGATCGCTCACCTCTAGCATTGGTCGCTGGCATGGTCAGGTGGTCAGGAATAGCCGTAGAGCTATGTCAGTGTTGGGGAACACTGTATGTAGTTTTCTTTTTATTAAAGACTTCATTAACTCCACTGCAGATGTGCTGCTCACTTCCTGTAAAATTCTCTAAAATGTACTACCTCCTCCACAAAATCTACTTTGATCTGCTTCGTAGTCCTTGGCACGAATGAAACAATCCATCAACACATCTATAAACCGAAAGTCTTCATAAACATCATTGTATGACCAGCATCTTCTGTCCAGCTCTGACACTAACTGGTCAATGACTCACTGATTTATGAAAGCGCCTGCAGCATGGCAGCTCACATTCGGGCTCAGATGATTCATCAGCCCGTCTCTTCCTTTTTTTCTTTCTTTGAGTGTCTGCTTTGTACTCATGTTCATGCATACTCATGACATGTTCATTGCAACAGTCTCAAAGCTATGAAACTGATCCTTCAGACCTGCCAAATATTCACATAATGACCGGTCCAGGTCCACAGCATTGCACAGGTCAAACTCAGCTGCTTGTAGTGTCGTGCTAACACCCTAGAAACGGTTTGGAATGACATTCGACATGTTTCACATTTAAGCAAATTCTAGTTTGTTCATTTTTTGTGCATCCAATTCTGGTAATCAACATCAGTAATATTAAGTAATGACTTCTGGATCCCTGTGTAATTCTGACACAGGGCTTTGGTTGCAACTGCATGCGTAGACCATTTTGTATCAGAGAGTGTTTTTTAAAGCAAGTTTTAAAGTCTCTATTCTTTTATTAGGAGTTGCATACAATGTGACAGGAAACAAGTTACACAACAATTTGACTTGCAAATTTGATGCAAATTTGTCCCTAAAAATGATACGCCCCTAAACTCTGTGGGCCCCTGGGCTTCAGCTCAGATAAGCCTGTGCATTAAGATAACATATGTTCTATTTGAACAGTTGAGGCCTGGGCAGCCCGTCTATTGTCCAGAGGGTCCAGTCCAAGGAGGGCAAGGAGGGCCCAGTGAGGTTCATGCACTGAAGCAATTTGTGACTTTGTCCCCTGGCCTTGCAACCATCATTGCAAACTGACATTGCGCCCCAGTGGTCCACAGCCAGCCTTTCCCCTGTGTTGGCCAGGACAGAATGTCCAAGCCCAGATCTCTCAGACAGCCTCTCCAGACTGCCACTCCTGTACCAGTTGGGCAGGCGGAGTCCAGGCCTGATGGGATCTGGGGTGGAAGTGGGGCAGCTAGGGAAGACGCTAGTCCCGCTCCTGTGCTGAGGCAGTCCCAACGGGCCAACCATGGCATACTACCTACCTGGTTTCTGACTTGACTGGGTTGGGACGACCATCAGCATCCATTTAGTGCATGTGTGCATGTGTGTGTGTGTGTGTGTATGTGTGTGTGTGTGTGTGAGTGGTGTGTGTGTTTGTGTTTCTGTGTATTTGTCTGTATCCTATGTATGTAGATGTGCCGCTAAATACAGCGCACAGACGCCATCGCTCGGTGGGTGCGCGCGGATGAACCACTGTCAATGTATGTGTGTGTGTGAGACACAGGTGACAACTCTATCGGCAACGCAAACGCTCCTCCCGCCCTAGTCTCTGTGTTATCTCACGCCGTGAGTTTGCACAGTGGAACCCGTCATTGTACTTTGTCAGGTCTGTATTATAGAGGCGGGTGAAGCGGCAGACTTCCTTAACAAGTCTTTCATCTGAAGGCTCTTCCTGGTTGTAGACAGGGATTTAACACCCGGACTCCGCCTACTGGTGTGGCGAGTTCGCCAGGGCGCATGCGCAACTGACACGACCAAAGCCGTGAGGTCTCAACTTCTGAGCTGCACAAAACAGGCCGCGTGGCAGCACTTTGGCCACGCCGCATGGCCGCACGGCCCAAGCTGTGGAAGCTTCTGCCAGCCTTTAGTAATCCAACAGGGGAGTCTAAGGTAGCTTTCTTAATGAACTTACTTTCAGGGCAGGCCACAACATGGGCAATGGCTGTATCTAATCAGTGTCCCATGGTGTGGACCAATTAAAATTTGTGCAAGAAATGCGGCAAGTTGGGAGGCAGAGGGTCAGCTATGAGGGGTGGCTGTTCTCTCCAGGCTATTTTCTGGAGAAGCTTAGATAATGAGCTAAGAGATGAGTTAGCTACCTGGGACAACTCCAACATTCATTAGCTTAGCAATAAATCTGGAAAATAGGATTAGGGACAGGCTTAGGGAGACAGCGGAAAGGTTGGGCTCACGGTCTACACCTACTCGGTCACGTTTTAATTTTTATGCAAGTAACAGAGACTCATAACCATCCCCATTTAGCATTTTATCTCACCTCATCTGCAAACACCTGAGCTACAGGAGACCATTGTCAGAGACTGAACGATAGCATAGGCTCTGTCTCTACTGTGGCTGTGCGGGGCATATTTGCGACCGATGGCCCCAGTTGCAATCCTCTGCGTGAGATCCTCAGCACTGTGGACTCCGAATAGGCCGAGCCTCCACAACTTTGAGTAACGTTCACAGGTTCCACCTACGAGGTTACTGAGGCCACATCTCTCCATCTCAGTTTCTGTGTTCTGTGGGGCAGATGACAATTTTATTGACTTGGCTCTGGTGAGAAACAACCTCCCCATGCAGAAGCTTACTTCACCAAAAGAAATTCTGGCAATTGAACTCAAGCTCCTTATTTCAGGTGACCATTTAGAACATATGGAATTCTATGTGATTAACTCTGCTGTGACACAGGTGGTGGTGTGTCTACCTTGGCTTTTGATTCCCTGACAGGAATATTGACTAACGCCCCTGTTCTTTTCCACCCAGATCCAGCACAGCAGTTCACTGTGGAGGTCGACGCCTCAGATTCAAGAGTAGGGGCAGTCCTCTCCGAGCGTTTCCCTGTGGACAGCAAGCTTCATCCCTGCACCTTTTTCTCCTGGCGAGTCATGCCTGCTGAGTGGAATTATAGTGTGGGAGACCGGGAGGTGTTGGCAGTTGTCCTGGCTCTGCAAGAGTGGTGGCACTGGCTGAAGGCGTCTCATCTACATTTTCTGATTTGGTCTGATCATAAGAACTTATCCTATCTCCGCTCCGCTCGCCGTGCAAGCTCCTGTCAGGCTTGTTGGTCTCTTTTCCTTGGGAACATCACCATGTCCTATCGCCCAGGCCTCAAGAATCAGATCAATCACGCCAGTTTCCCTCTGAAGAGGAAGAGGAAGGGACTGAGTCCAGGGCTGAATACATCCTCCCATTTTCCTGTGTAGTCGGGATGGTCAGAGGGCAGGTGGAACAAGAAGTCACTAATGCCCTGCGAGACCAGCATGTTCCAGAGGGGTGTCCATCCAGTAGACTGTTCATCCCAGAGGCTGTGAGGACATGAGTTTGGCCATTCATCAAAAGTAGCATGCCATCCAGGATAACGTTGTCCTCATTTTTGATGTTAGTGTTTCAGGTGGCCGTCCATGCGCTCTGATATCCAGGAGTTTGTTTTTGCCTGCACTGTCTGTGCTCAAAATAAACTCTCACATCGACCTCTGGCTGGACTCTTATCGCGGTAGATACATCACCGGCCTTCCTCCATCCAAGGGTAACACAACCATCCTTACAATAGTTGATCGTCTTTCTAAAACTGTTCATCTTGTCCCTCTGTCCAAACTCCCATCTGCCCTACAAACAGCTGAATTCCTCATCCATCATGTTTTTCGCCTCCACAGCATTTCAGAGAACATAGTCTCAGACAGAGGACCTCAGTTCACCTCTCAGGTTTGGAAGGCTTTCTGCCGGACTCTCGGTGCCACCTGCAGCCTTACTTTAGGTTACCACCCACATTCAAATGGCCAGGACTCTTTGGGTGGCATTATGTTATGGTCTTTGTTTTTTGTGCTCTCACCATCTTTTTTTTTTGCTTTTGTTTTTTCCCCCCGTCTAGTGGTACTTTCCAACCAGAAGGGGAAGCACAGCTGCGCCTCATTCACATACTCATAAAAGCCTGCCTGTTACTTCTCCTCAACGCCAGATAATTCCACTGCTTTCAGTGAGGGTCATCTAGCCCTTCGTGTTAAGTATTGAGATTCCCTGAGCAACATTTTTTTTCTTTCTTTCTTTCAGTGAACTCTAGTTTGAAGACTTCCTGATTCCTGTTTCCAGCCTAGCTGTGATTTTCTGTTCTTTTACTGCCTTTTTTGCAGCATGCTCTTTGTTTTCTCTTTCACCCTTGATAATCCAGCGTTAGCTGAGTTTTTTGTTTCACTCCTGTTTCTATAGTCTTTCCTCTCCTCTTTTAAGTGTTTTTGTTGTCGCCTTTTTGTGACCAAATAAACTTTTTTTTGCACCGTAATCTGCTTCAGCACCCTCTGTCTGCACTCACTGGCTCACTGGCTAGTCGGCCATTACACATTGCATGCATGTCTGAACATATCTTGACCAGGAGGGACAAGTGACTGAGCTATTAGGAAATATGTTATATGGAATGATCTGTTAATACATTTTCAGCCTTACACATTACAGGGAGACTTTTTAATGCTTGAGTGTTGTAGATAGCAATGACTCGTCAAAGCTCTCCTATTGAAATCTACAAAGACTTTGAGTGATCAAAGCATTATGATTTAAAAGCCTGTCCAAAACCAAGACCAACCTCCATATAACTTTTGTACTGCTATGTTCCATGGATCTAATGAGGACAAATGTGTCCACTTATGTATTAGTCAAAGGAACAAATGTTATCAAAGACCTCTTTGGAGAGGGTTTCCATGTGTTAATTGAGTGAGTTTCATTTCATGATTTCCAAATGTATACACAACTATTATACTTTGTATTCATGAAATTAGAATGCATGCATCTATGGAGCCAATGGTGACAAGTTTTTTTTGATAATGAGACTGGAGTATGTTAATGGTAACGTGACTGAAAATGTAGAATGCGATACAATTCTTTTCCAGCAATTAGAATGACAATATTGTTCACATTAAACCATTTTTGCATCATTTGTGAGATTACTTGTTGGCCATGTCATTTCGGAAAGAAGACTTGAGGAGTAGATGAAATGGGCTCTAACAGACATTCCACAAAAATTACATTACTACAGAACAACTGATTCAGGAGTGATACAGGGCTGACAGTAACTGCTTTCAGTGTTGTAGCTGCAATTGCCTGATTTATTCAAGACGTGATTGCGATGATTAAAACAAAAAGGCAAAAGTAAATCTGCCTAAAACAAAGATATTCAGCCACTATACAGCAACATATAATAATAAATCATTTTTTGATCATTTTTGAATATACACCATGTCCTACCTGAACATTTATTTTCTCATTTTCTCTTTCTTTTTTGCATTTTGTATTGTGTCAAGAATTTTAAAACTTGTCATACATACAGATGGAAATCCCATGAAATATGAATATGATGAACGATGATTAATGACATGCACATTTACAGGTTGGTTTTAAGGTTCAAAATAATCTTTCTCTACTAATTTACATCCCCTTTGAAAGTGAATTTCTGACCAGATGGAGTATGTACCATGCTTAGATGGCCTGCTGTCTAATCATCTCTCATACAAGCAAAAAATCTCTCTGACACACACATTAGCAGTTTTTCTCAGCAAAATAATTTTGGTGTTTCTTCCCAACAGTCACTCTACAAAGCATATCTCTGAGACAGGAACATTACTGTCTGTGCACATGCAGTCATATTTAATGTCTTTCTACACTGAATGCAATGTCTGAGGTGTATGATCTGCTTCTATTTACCACAGTAAATTACTTGCACTGCACAGTTTATGGTTTGTTTTACTTTAAAATGTATTGAAAATGTGCAAGCCACATAACTTGAGCTGTAGTAAATGTTTTAAAGTAGGAAATTTGTCGCAGCACACATGGCTTCCTGGCTAGTGCTACATCTGCAATGAAGAGGCACAAAAAAAGGGAGTGAGATTTGCTCTTATAAACCCTTTCAATTACAGTGCACCGTGATTGTGTGTCGGAGGGGAGGGTAAATCCAGACATATTCAGAGAGGTCAGGCAGGTCAAATTCCTCAGGAAGAGAATGTAGAGACGAAGGCAGAAACTGGGAATTCAGGAACTCACCCTCCAGCTCTTGCTGCACCCAGCGTTAACTGTTGCTTGGGAACCAAACAGCACTACTCACTCTCTTTTCGTTGTAGTTGTAGATCCAATTTTCATTATGATTTGCTGTTATGGAGGCTATTCAAACTTTTCACTTTTATTCAGAAGATATGGAAGAGAGAATTCAGACAATTGTGTTCTGATTGGTGCACTCATGCCTAAGACTGACCGGACTAAAACATTGGGTGTGGTTGGAAACATGAGGGATGCCCACACATGGAAGAGAAAATTAAGATGTAGAGAAAAAAGAGGGCAAAAAAAGGAGATATCATCAATGAATAAATGTTAAAATTGAAATGAAAAAAAATCAATCCAATAGTCATCTTGTCATCACTGACTTTTTCCATAAGCTACATATTCATTCAATATGTCAAAGTCTAAGATGGATATATTCTATTCTGTGCGTTCACTTGCAGGTGTGGTGTTTCATTTTGTGTCAGTCTGTTATCTTCAAAGTTATCATGGTTATAATAAGAATAAGAATACCTTTAATTGTCCCACAATGGGGACATTTCATTGTTACAAGAGCATATTAATTACATACATTACATGTAAAATATAATAAAAACATGAGTAAATAAACATGAAATAGAGCTAACAGTGTTGATTATAGTCTGACAGCAGCAGGAAGGAAAGACCTCCGGTCTCTCTTTCACACAGTGAGGATGAATCAGTCAGTCATTGAAGCTGCCTCTCCAGAGCAAACAGTGTTCTGCAGGGGGTGAGACTCATGGTCCAGCATAGATCTGATTTTAGCCAGGACCCTTTTGTCCCCCGCCTCCTGCACTGTGATCCCTGTGATGGGCTTTATGCCTAGTGTTGTTCTACTGTGAAAATGTCAGAGGAGCCAAAATAGAAGTTTTTGTAAGAGTATCATAGGTCATAGTTCCTTTTCTGTGTTAGTACCTTTAAAGATGCAATCACATAACGTTACATAATGTAAAAATCAGACTACAACCTTCCACTAGCTCACACTCTCTGTGCTCTGTTAAATTTGCACCACATCTAAAGGACAGATCCAGCAGGAAGGAGGATGGAAAAAGAGGAGAGGGGCAGAGAGAACAAGACAGGGAAGAGAAAGGGTGGCAGATGTAGATGTAAAAGGAACTGGATAGAAGTGGACAATGCTACTTTTTCAGGGAGAAGTCTTTCCCTGAGTCTCTGCCTCCTCCATGGATGTCAAAAATGCAGGTGATAGGAGGATAAGTAAATGGATTGGTGGATGGGGTGGCAGTATGGTGGATGTAAAGGTGTGTGGAGATATGAGTAGCAGCCACAAGGAGAGCAACTCCCAACAACTTACATATATCAATGGGTTTTCTGATTCGAAAATGAAACTAAGGTGAAGTATTCGTTGTATTTTTTCTGTCATTTCAATACATTTTGAAAAACAAATCAAAATAAAATTGACTGTGATGAATACCGTGCTCATAAAATCTAAATATCTTGATGAGTTGATGTTTATTGCAGTCACCTGAGTAATTATAGTTTACCGAAATTCACTGCTCCGGCTGAGCTGAGTAGTGTGCACGTGTGCCTGTCTGTCTCACTAGTGCCAAAATGGGGGTGAACAGTACCCCAAGGGGGGACCCCCAGCGACTATCAGCAGTGTTTGCCCTATCATTATACTCCAGGGGCAGGACAGTCAAATTTTCAGTCAAAGTTAAGTCAAAGTCAGTTTCAAAGTCAGTTTCAGTTTCAGTTACATTCATGTAGCAACACACACACACACATACACACCCCTTGCATAAATTCCCACAGTGCCCCAGTGCAGTGCTCCACTGCAACTGCTGCTAGAACCACTGCCTGGCATCACATGGCACCGGCCACCATGATGGCTCAAAATCAGGTTTAGGGTGTAGAAATTATAACACATTTTATATGTACCCTTCACCTTTTTAAGGGACCTAAACCATCAATCATGAATAAAATTAGGACTTTTGACATTTGGTTCGAAGTCATTTACAGCCAATAACTTAACTCTCAGATCCATAGAGATCACCAGACACAGGGTTTTGTCCCTGGTGATGCTCTGCTAGGCCTCTACTGCTGCTGTCTCCAGTTCCTGATTGTTCTTAGGGTGTTTTAGTTTTGTCATTAACAAGAGAAATGCATTCTCAATTGGACACTGGTCATGTGATTCACTTCAGTCTACCTCTTTTCCTTAAAAAAAGTCTCTGGTTGCATTTGCTCTATGCTTTAGGTCATTGTCCATCTGCACCGTGAAGCGCAATTGTTGTCATGGCCTGGGAAGTCCCAGCCTCTTAAGGTGCTTCCACATAGACCGCGGCAAGCACAGGCGGAGGGCCGCAAACCCATTCATTGTGTATGTGGTTGCGCGGTGCAAGAGCGCAGAGCCTTGTGTGCCGCCGAGCGGCGGACCCAGTCTCTATTCCCCCAGTTCCTGCCTTCCCATCAGAACTGGATGGACCCACATCCTCCTTTTCTGTGCTGTTCGTCTTTTCGTCTCCTTATTAGCACATTAGCCAGGACTTAATACACCTTCTCACAAGATCATGCTCACACCAACTGCTAAATGTTGTTATTGGTAGCTTAGCAAGCTTGCTGCCTTGCCGCGCGGCACAGCGGCAGCGCTGCGCCCAGCTGCGCTGTACCCGGCGCTGCGTGCTGTGCTTGCCAGGGACACGCCATCCAAGGTACAGTCAGCACCAGGTGAGCCAGCATAAAACCAGTGTGTTGGCTGTGCCTAGGGTTAGAATCCACGGACAGGAGTGTAAAAGAGCTCCTGAAAAGGCTCCTCTGAGTTTGTGGAGCTGGAGATCTGGGCCTGGAAAGTGCTGCACCACTCCATCTGAGTGGTGCAGAGATGATGGAGACCGTACAGAGGGTCTGTGATAATTGGCACCTAACATGGGGCCAACAGACACCACAGAGCAGCAGCACCAGATATTGGAGAACCTAGCTAAGATTGATCAAGAAATAGCAGAAAGGCACAGGGTGCTGATGGCAGCCAGCCAAACACACCTAGCTGCCCTCCAGGCTCGGGCAGTGAAGCAAACTTCCCTCCTGGAGGGGCTGAATAGCTGGTTGAGTGTAGCAGGGCATGTTCCAGAGCCATTGGCCCCTCCACCTGGGTGGCCCACCTGGGTGGTGGTACCAGTAGCGGTTCCGCTCCACCAGGCAGAGCCCTGCAGAGCAGCCGTCCACATTCATGGAGCAGCTGAGGGATGCCACTGCTGTGTGGCTGCAGCCCAGACTGAGGGGAAGAGCCGCATGCTCGGGCTGGTTCTGGTGGAGCAGCTGGTCAAGGAATTATCGACAGCCATAGTGGACAGGGTGAGGTGCTGGTGGCGTTGTGCTCCTGGGTGCTGGCCACCCCAGCAATCGCCCAATCCTGGTGCCATGCAGGAAACCACTGGGTACCCCACACCCCACCAAAAACCAGCTGCCACATGCTGCCGAGGAGGATTTCTGGAACCGGTAGCCGCAAGATGGTAGGACCGGGGACCCACCAGCAGGGAGCAGCCAGGCAATGCCAGAACCATGCCAGAGACCAGCAGCTCTGCCCACCATGCCACAGGTTATCTCAATTCCACACAAACTCTCCTTTTGTCTCTCCCTGCCAGAATTCAACCATGAGGGGTGGTGTTCCTCTGAGGCTGGGTGTGGCAGTCAATTCTCCCCTCTTGTAGGCAATATTTGATTAGACTGGCAGGAGTAAATGGGCCCAAACCCTACTATATATATCGCTAGGCACTGATTCCAGATGTAGCGTCCCTCCCACCATCCTCTGTGAGTCCGACTGCATAGTATGGCGTGTGAACAGATGTTGCTGGCTGGAGACCATGGATGAAAGGAATTAGGGGTAAGCACTTGGCTATTCTTTTTACAAGTTAATAGCCTTCTGCTACTTTCAGAGCCTTCCCAGCCAACCTGTTCTTATCCAGCGCGTAAAGTACCTATGATTTGTCAGGCCCCTAAACATCTCATACAGACGCGAAAGGGTACCTTCTGCATCAGTATGAGATGCTCTGGGTTATTGATTGACTCCAATGTGAACCCACTTGCAGCACCAAAGGTCCCGATATGCTTCTGCACCAGCGTCCGAGCCTTCAGCATGGTTCTGCACCACCTCTGTAATGTTCCACCTGACCAAAGGGGGACGGTACACATCTCTGCCCCCAGAGCAGACAAAAAGGAGTTGACAAATATATATAATAAATGATATAGGTATTTATGGTGACAATATTTTTAATTGATTGTTTGGGGTGGGGTGTTACTGTTTCAAAAGGGATGTTTATTACAGTCTCTCTCTCAGTCTCTCTCTCCGTCTCTCTCTCCCCATGTGTGCGAATCGCAGGACCACACACAGGATGGCCTGTGCAAAGCATGAAGCAATTGAAAAACGGACATTTTAAAGAATTTAAGTGTCATTAAAAGAGGACATGCCCAGGCAAAAGTGGACGTTTTGTCACCGTATGTGAATACGGATCCTT
Organism: Karalla daura; assembly: GCA_029224185.1. Taxonomy (NCBI): domain Eukaryota; kingdom Metazoa; phylum Chordata; class Actinopteri; order Chaetodontiformes; family Leiognathidae; genus Karalla; species Karalla daura. The sequence continues at coordinate 21,027,261 of CM055202.1, read as the reverse complement.
AGCATTTTGCCGCTTTAAATGTACGACCAAGCATACAGGGGCCTTAAGAGACACTCTGAGTAGAGGCTCCAGCCGTCCATTCACTTCAAAAATAACCCGGTGACTCCGCAAGCTACAATCTAATTGGAGAACCCTGGATCCTCTGCAAGAAAGTGTTTTTCTGACTATTTCAAGGATTTCGATTAATGACATCATCTACCTTTCTCAGTACAAACACATCAGCAATATGCATGTGTGCACCATGCCCCATACCCAGAAACACAATTGATACCCCGCATAACTTAAACTTCCAGTGCATTCCAGTGGAAATCATGGATGTATTCAGGGACTGCAGGCGTTACTCCTATTTGCCACTAGCTAATACGGCAGCGAGGTTGACGAATTCTGCTTCACTCTGGGAGTTTGCTAGTCTCAGACCAAGCCATTTATATTAAATGTTGATGCTTCGACAGAGAGTAGGCATGTTGCCTATTACATATTTTAATACATCAAAAACGCTAACCTTAGGGCAGGATGGCTGCCATATGCAGACGTTCGAGCAACATGGACGAGGCATCTATCTTTCTATATATATCTATGGGCCATGCAGTGTCCATTCTTACACAAGTCCTAATAAATGTGTATGTTTATGATTTAATATGTACATGTTAATATTCACATGAAATAAACATATATGTCATGGTTATACACATATGTTTGAATATTGACCTGAAAAATGTTTTCTTAACACTGATAAAAAGCCCTACTCGGAAATGAATTACATTGCAATACACACTTAAATGCTCTACCATATTGTTCGCAGTTCTAATTTGCTTTCAAGTCAGAAGGGGGGAGGGGAGAAATAGGGGAAAAATTCCTTCCCCTTCAAGGGGAAAAATACCTTCCACTTGAAGTTTCCTCCTGGTTTTTGACTGTTGTTTGTCAGAAGATCTTCTGCCTCCATGTTGAAGACAGCATAGAACTACTTAGCTTACTTAGTTTCCCCAAGGGTCTATGGAGGTGGGGCTCAGTGGGTCTGTTCCAAGTCCCCTATGTTGTCTCCAGATTGATTTTCAAGCCATTCGGTCTATTTTTACAACCATGGCGTACCCTCAAAGGTGGAAAATGGTGAATGTTCAAAACCCCGGCCGATCAGGACCAAACCAACACATTAGTAATGTGTCGGTGACAAACAATCTGGCTCTAAGAGCTGGCTCTTTGAAGTGAATGATGGGAGCCAACATCCCACAACTGCTGTATGATCAGAGAATTTCTACATGTGGCAAGTCTTTGTATTGTAGCAAAGGTCATTGGTATACAGAGTAAAGAGTACTAGAGATAGCACCATTCCCTGTGGTGCGCCTGTGCTGCTGAACCACCAACTCCGATGTAAGGTCCCCAAGTCTGAGGCCACTTGTCAGGCCCGAGTGAATTGGAAAACACAGAAGCAGAGTGATGCATTAGCATACTTTATTTTGCTGCCTCAACAAAGAGAGACAAGCAACAAGCTATGAAAAGTAACTCTCGTGTCTCCCGAGTATCTCACAGTAAAACATTGACTTGAAAACAAAAAGCTCTCAAAAAAAGCGCTCCCGAGGGAGGAATCCATATGGCTAAACTAAGTAAAAAACCTGAGCTCAAGGCCAAAAAAACTATGAACAAAAACACTCTGTGACGAGGAGCAAGGCAGGCTGTGGTTGTGGCAGGTCTTGGAGATGGCTTGGGTGTGCAGGGAACGTCACACTTTGGCACAAGCCAAGGGGAGACAAACAATTTATACAAGAGGAAGTAATCAGGGCAGATGTGACACACAGATGTGAGGTTCAGAATGAAACAGGAAATGAAACTAGAAAACCCAGACGAGACAATTTCACTACGGTGTGACGCCACTCAGTGAGATAGTTCGTGATCCAGTATCTCCCATCCACAATAGTTTTTCTCTCGCCAGTATTGGCTGGATGGTATTGAAGGCACTGGCGAAGTCAAAAAACATTATTCTCACAGCACTACCTCCTTTGCCCAAGTGGGAGTGAACCCTGTGTAGAGGATGCAGGACAACATCCCCAATACTCTACACTCTCTTGGAAGGCAAACTACAAAGGGTCCATTGCATGCAGGTTTGAGCAGACTGAGCAGCAGCACATGCTCCAGGGTCTTCATTATATGTGAGGTGGGGGCAACTGGTCTGTAATCATTGAGTTCTTTAGGGTGTGCTTTCATGGGGACTGGTATCAAACATGAAGTCTTCCACAGGGTAGGAACCTTGCCTGTCTGCAGACTCCTGTTAAAGAGGTAATGAAGAGGCTCTGCTAATTCCACTGCACAGGTCTTCAGCAGTCTAGTATGGACACCATTAGGGTCTGCCACCATGGACTTCAGTCTTTTAAGCGCTCCTCTCACCTCGTCAGCAGTAACTATGGGTGACAGGTGTAGAGCATCCGCAGTAAATGTCCGGGTTGCTGTGAGAAGCAGGTAGGGGAGATGCACTGGAGGTGACAATGTGAGTATCAATGGCCTCCCCGTTACCTGAGTTGCAGAACCGGTTGTAGTACTGGTTCAGCTCCTTGGCTCTGGATGTGTCACCTTCAGCCTTGCCACCTTTATTCCCATACCCGGTGATGTGTCTGACCCCCAAGCTATATTTCACACGAGGTGCCACATTTCTCCCATATGCCTTTTTTGTTTGGTTGCTTTTTGCTTTGGTTGTTGTTGGTGTAGCAGCGCACAGGTTTTGTGGGAACATATGGAAGTTCAGAAAGTCGGTTGTGCAAGCAGTGGTCTCCCCCAATTTCTCACTGTTTTGTACTACACTCCATACAGTGGACTCACAGCTATCACCTCCTTTGCTCCTAGTGTCCATTCTCTGAAGGTCTTGTGGTGACTGGCAGTCTGTACTCTTGGTATGTACAATGGCTTAAGGTAAACAAGGTTGTGATCAGCTATTCCCAGTGGAAGAAGGGGGACTGCATTGTATCCATCTTTCACATTTGCATACAGGAGATCAATTGTCCTTGTCATACAGTTCACAAATTGGTGGAATTTTGTTAGAGTGGTAGGTAGATCCAGCGTGACATGGTTGAAATCCCTTGTAATGGCAATAAAGGCTTCTGTGTGTTGTTTTTGAAGCCTCGCAACATTTGAGTGGATGATGTCACACACCGTATCTGAAAGGGCTCCGGGTGGAATGTGGAAACAACGATAAAAATGGCGTGCGAGAACCCTCGCACGCCATTTTTATGGCGTGCAAGGGTAGGGTCGGGTAGAGTGGGTTCGGAGACTCAGTGCAAGTAATTCTCAGTGCAAGTAATTCGACTTACTGCAGAAGGTCTCCTTCACAGTTACATGTCTGGAATGGCACCATCGGTTGTCGATGAAAATCACAAGTCCCCCTCACTTCTTTTTTCCCTGAGAGTTCATTGTCTCTGTCGAATCTGACTGCACTGAAGCCGGGAAGGTCCACATTAGCTGTTGGGATGTTGCTAGTTAGCCAAGTCTCCGGCAGATCAGGTTTGATTCCTTGTATAACCTCTGATGCCTTACTAGAGCAGCTAGTTCTTCTGTCTTATTAGCAAGCAAGTTCACTTTTCCCACATCCCACCCTCTATACCGTAAAAGGTTTGAGCTTCCACTTCTTCTCTTTTGCTTAGCTTTCCCGCAGCTCCTGCTCTGCAACCCTGGTAACAAAACACCTCCATCTGTTTTTTCATATGAACTTTTGCCGTCACTCTGACTTACTGCCACTCTTATGGGCGTCGTAGCAACAATGAAGAATAAAATAGAAAAAATATATATTTTAATTAAATAAAATAGAATAAAATAAAATATAAAAAATAGAAGTAGAAATATGGAAATATAGAAATAGTGAGAAAAACACTTCTGGGCAGAGGATCCTCGGTTCTCCAATGAGATGGTAGATTGCAGCATCATGTTTTGATGTAACCAAGTTATTATTGGAGTGAATGGACGGCTGGAGCCTCTGCTCGGAGTGTCTATTACCACCGCAAGCGAGTTCACATTGAGTTATGAACTGACTCACATCGAGTCAATTGATAGCCCAGAGCATTTCATACAGACGCAGCAGGGGAGGACAGAAGGTGCTCTCTCCTCCTTATTATGCGTCACTTCCTGCTGAGAACCAACAGCACTGCCTCTGCTACTACTCTATCTCTACTCCTATCCTTAGTGTCTTTTCCTTGATTTCCTGCCATTTAGGATAGAGTACCACTTGAGCACTCCATTCTGTTTTTGGGTCCTGCTCTCTCCCCGACCCGCTTCCTACATCACTTCTAGTGTCTTCTATCACCCTTGCTCCGGTTAACGCTAACTGTTAGTTAGCTCCTGTTAACAATGGCCTTCCCTTCTGCTTCTCCTGTCCCTCTCTCCTGCTGAGTGTGCCACATGTTTAGCTACTCCCCTGCCTCATTTAGCAAGGGTGATCTGTGTAAGCACTGTAGTTTATTGGTTAGATTGGAGGCCAGGCTTAGTGATCTGGAAGCTTGGTCTGCATGGTTGAAACAAAACCGATAGCCGCAGTTAGCAAGTGCCAGTTTGCCACAGAGAAGCCACCAAATTTAGCTCCCATTAGCTCCCCCACAGCTTCTCCTGAGCAGTCAGGACGCTGGGTGACTGAGGGAAACGTAGTTCTCGGCCAAAGTCCACCAAGGCCCACCAACTGCTTTCCATCTCCAATAGGTTCTCCCTGCTCGGTGACACACCCACCAAGGATAAACCTCTGGTCATTGGCAGCTCTCCTTTTAGGAAGGTGAAGTTAGCGAGTCCAGTGGTCATAGCCTGCAACCTGGGTGCCAGAGCGACGTCAAGCCTAAATTGAAGCTGCTGGCTGAGGCTAAGCACAAATGTAGTAAAATAGTTATCCAAACCAAACGGAGGTCACAAAAATTACTGTGGAGTCAGTGTGTTCAATGGCACCCCTGTCCACGCCCCCCACCTCTGGGAGGCCCGGCGGCTTCTGGGACTAGGAGGATAGTTGGGAGTCCCTCTGGGTGCGGCAGCCCTGACTTCCCTGGGCTCTGGGCCTCTGGGCAGGTGGCGAGGACACACTGGGGGCCATTACTCCTCATATCACTCCCACCCACCACATTCACAGCACCACCAACACACACTAGGGCATGTGGGGGCCATGGGGGGCAGTTTGTCTCCCAGCCCCCCTGATTTTAATAGCACATCAGACAAACTCACGCTAAACAGGGGATACAGGGAGGACTGGCCCCCGTGTCCAAATTTAATTGCACTTTTATACACCCAGGGTTAGGGCCAGGAGATGGTGCAGGGTAGTGTTGTGCAGCGCCTCCTCTCCTCCATCTCTTTCTGGCTCTGGGGGACCGGCGGGTGGGCAGGCGGGTGGGCACCCTTTCATCCCCCATGAGGGAAAGTTTATTAACTTATGTCTGAGTTGTTCCAAATAGGTATGAGTCTGCAGGGAATCAGTGCAGAAATAAGTCCCTGTGAGGAGATCTCACCAGGCTGCCAAAGAGGTAACTATGTTAAGGCTTCCCACACTGCATTACAATGGTTCACATCTTAACGATCACACTCATTTCATCCAACTCAAGTCCTTCAAATCCAGCCCCTGCCCCTTCTACTCAGGTGTTACTCAGGGCTCTGTCCTGGGGCCCATCCTCTTCATCATTTGATGATGGGTATCATCAGCGTAACATTTTCACTGTTACTCTGATGATACCCAGCTCTACGTCACCACCAAGCCCTCATTCTCTCTCCCCTATCCTTCCTTATTGACTGTATTTATGAAATTAGTACATGGTTTTCTCAAAACTTCGTTAAATTAAGCAGTGATAAAACCGAGGTCCTCCTCATCGGCTTCAAATCCACTCTTTCCAAAACCTACAGCTTTTCTCTCACCATTGATAGCGTTACCATTTCACCCACATCCAAGAGTCTGGGTGTCATTCTTAACAGTACAGTATCCTTTCAATCCCACATTAATAGCATAACCCAGTGTGCTAACCTCCACCTGCATAGCATCAATCACCTCCACACTTCTCTCATCCCCTTTACTGCCACAATTGTTGCAACTCACTCAACTGTTCAAAACTGCTCATACCATCTGACTAGTCTGACTAGTCTAGTTTATTGAAGTTTTTAAATGTTTTCAAATGTAAATGTACCCTGTACAATGACCTTGGGTGTCAAGAAAGGGGCCTTCAAATAAAATTATCTAAAATTATCTTCTTCAGAAGCTGTGGATGATTTAAATGCCAGAGTTCTGACAGCCTATTGGTAATGCTGACACCCAGATATCTGATATGAAAGTTATTTTTAAGTGACAGGACAGGACAGAAATGTCTGCACCTCTTCTACCAACCAAGGTGTCACTTTGCAGATCATCATTATTTTCAAAACGGATGAAAAACAAATGAGAAATGAGGAGGGGGCAGTTGTTTTTTTAAAAATGGCGGCAGGCTGTGCAATGATGATGCATGATGTCGTGACCAATCTAGGGCTGTGTTTCCACTGCCTAGTTGTCACTGCATCATTGCTTTATCCAGTGCCACCCCTGCTGTTTTGAAAAAAAACACACTCAGCCCTACTTAGCCTGACTTGAGTGTGTTCCCTGGTAATGGAAATGCACAAACGGCAGAGTCAAATTGAATAAAGCCAAACCAGTACCACATAGTGGAAACGGGGCATTAGAGATAAGCTCAGTCATCCGGGAGGTACTAGGTTTTGAGTCGCTGCTTCTTCGTGTCAAGAGAAACCAGTTGAGGCAGTTCAGGCATGGATTTGTCTGGACCGAAGAACCAAGGAGGGGGAGCGTGTTTTTACGTCAACAAGAGGTACTGTAAAACAGTGAAGGTCAGAGAAAGAATATGCACATCCTACCTGGAAGTTTTGGCAATCTCTCTTTACACCTTTTATCTTCTGTTTCAACAACTGTTCTACACACTGCTAATGCCGCTGCTCTGCAGATTGCTGACGCAATGAGCAAGCTGGATGCTGTCTGCCCAGATGCACGAAAATTTGTTCTTGGGGACTTTAATCATTGTAAACTGAACACAGTTTCAAAAATATATGAGAAGTATGTTTCCTGCTCCACTACACAGAAGAGCACTATAATAGATCTGTGTTATGGCAGAGTAAAAGGACCATACACATCGATACCAATGGCCACACTGGGTTCTTCTTATCAAAAGGGAGTGTACCTTCTGCTTGTCTCCTTTAGAATAGTCCACAGAAAGGAGAGAATCGTCAAGAGTTGGTCTGAAGATAGCATTACCTCTCTGGAAGCATGCTTTGACTGTGCGGACTGGCAGTGTTCCTATGATGGCTGTGATGATATGAATGAACTAGAAAATTCCAGCTCGCTGAAATTTCGACAGAGCTCTGGGATGTGTGCCCATGGATTTGCAACACTTTCTCTGCCTTTGGATTGCTCAGAAGATACCATGATGTATGAATGTGTGTATGAGTGTGTGTGTGTGTGTGTGTGTGTGTGGGGGGGGGGGGGGGGGGGTCCATGGTGAAAACAACACACAGATCATATGTTCATCACAATATTTAAATCTCTGTCAACAGAGGAGCAGACAAAAGGCACTTGACCACAGGCTCTTTGAAAGGGCACTGTTAAAAAACAATACAACCTATCGACATGAAATTTTCAGCACAATTTTTTCAAGTTAGAATGAAATTTGTGCGTCAAAGTATGGTGACGTAGCAGTTTGAGGGGTTCAGTTTTTCTCCAAGGGAAAAAACGAAATGGCATTTGTGCTAAACATTTGGCACTAGGGCAGGGGTGTCAAACCGATTCCACAAAGGGCCAAATGGCTGCAGGTTTTTGTTCCAACCAAGCAGCAACACACCTGACTTGACTCTTTCAATTAATTGATCTCAGCCAACAGACAGCTGATTGGTCAGACTGTGTGCTGTGGACTGGCTAGGGAGTCAAGGCTTACACCTATCTGGAAAATTAGCACACTGCCACACAGGGGAGAGTCACGGGAATGCCCTGATGTGATTTGGTGTCTGTAATATGAAAATTGAATTCACATTGAATTGAATTTGCCTAATGGCAATACACTGGTGGTCTCTCCCCCTTCTAGCTGCATTGAAAATGCCAAACCCACATGTATTTGAGAGGGCCTAGAAGAAAAACAGTACAAGGTATCAATATGCTGTCTGGTATAGCCGGAGAGGACAAGTATTCCTGTGTTTTGAAGTTAAAATGAAGTGTTTGTTTGCAAGTGACTTTTTGAAATTGGTCGTTTTTCCCATTCACTTTTTGTTCTTTTGGCCAAAAAGTGGGATACAGTTGTGAATCTTGGTCCAATCCAGAATGTAAACACATCAGCAAGTCAAGGAGAGTCTCATGACCACACTGGTTCCATAACTTGTCCTGATTCTGGATTGTTTGCCGACAGTCATGGGTCAAAGTTGGCAGGTGGACCCTTTTTCGTCCCTGGCGGGGACAAGAACTGGACTTATATTGAGAAAAATAATTGCACACTTAATGAGGCGGAGCCGCCCATTTGATGTATCATTTGTGTGTGTGTGTGTGTGTGTGTGATCAAGTGTTTTTGAGGTATAAAGCGTCGTAAATTGTCGCAAGATCAAGACTAATAAGGAACAATAGTGCTCCTGTCCAGAGCACCAACTACATAATGTTGTTTCATCATGCATCAATTTTTGTATAGACTCTACACTCACCGGCCACTTTATTAGGTATACCTGTCCAACTGCTCGTTAACATTTAATTTATAATCAGCCAATCACATGGCGGCAACTCAGTGCATTTAGGCATGTAGACATGGTCAAGACAATCTCCTGCAGTTCAAACCGAGCATCAGTATGGGGAAGAAAGGTGATTTGAGTGACTTTGAACGTGGCATGGTTGTTGGTGCCAGAAGGGCTGGTCTGAGTATTTCAGAAACTGCTGATCTACTGGGATTTTCACGCACAACCATCTCTAGGGTTTACAGAGAATGGTCCGAAAAAGAAAAAATACCCAGTGAGCGCCAGTTCTGTGGGCGGAAATGCCTTGTTGATGCGGAGGTCAGAGGAGAATGACCAGACTGGTTCAAGCTGATAGAAAGGAAACAGTGACTCAAATAACCACCCGTTACAACCAAGGTAGGCAGAAGAGCATCTCTGAACGCACAGTACATCGAACTTTGAGGCAGATGGGCTACAGCAGCAGAAGACCACGCGGGTGCCACTCCTTTCAGCTAAGAACAGGAAACTGAGGCTACAATTTGCACAAGCTCATCGAAATTGGACAATAGAAGATTGGACATTTGGATGGTAGGGTCAGAATTTGGCGTCAACAACATGAAAGCATGGATCCATCCTGCCTTGTATCAACGGTTCAGGCTGGTGGTGGTGTAATGGTGTGGGGAATATTTTCTTGGCACTCTTTGGGCCCCTTGGTACCAATTGAGCATCGTTGCAACCCCACAGCCTACCTGAGTATTGTTGCTGACCATGTCCATCCCTTTATGACCACAATGTACCCAACTTCTGATGGCTACTTTCAGCAGGATAATGCGCCATGTCATAAAGCTGGAATCATCTCAGACTGCTTTCTTGAGCATGACAATGAGTTCACTGTACTCAAATGGCCTCCACAGTCACCAGATCTCAATCCAATAGAGCATCTTTGGGATGTGATGGAACGGGAGATTCGCATCATGGATGTGCAGCCGACAAATCTGCGCCAACTGTGTGATGCCATCATGTCAATATGGACCAAACTCTCTGAGGAATGCTTCCAGCACCTTGTTGAATCTATGCCACGACGAATTGAGGCAGTTCTGAAGGCAAAAGGGGGTTCAACCAGTTACTAGCATGGCGTACCTAATAAAGTGGCCGATGAGTGTATATATATATATATATATATATATATATATATATATATATATATATATATAAATATATATATACATATAAATGTAGTTGCCATTTCCTCTCTAATTTACGTGCTAGCTGCTTTAGGTGGCAAGTTTCTGGTGTATACCAGGGGACTGATCTTGTTCTAGATATAATCTTTGTTGAATTGAGTTGAATTGAATAGAGTTTCATGAAGAGAGCCTACAAAGCTATCAGCAATGTTATCAGTCAACAACAACTCTCCAATCACTCATTCCTCTTTTAAAAAAGTGAAGGTCATATACAAAATGTCTTTTTTCAATCTTTACATTGTTCACTTGATCAACCTGGAAAAAGTAATTTCAGGAAGGTTGGCCTTTCTGGGAATGGTGGGTGCTATATGAATGCATGTGTACTTACACTTGAATGCTCTAGTTTCTGGAAGATTTTAAGCGATTTGTGGGCATCCTCCAGACCTTCCAGGATATGTGGGATGTGTGATGTAGCAATCCTAAATTTTGAGATGAAAGTTTGTACTCATCAGTCCCTCCAGTTTTTTCGCAATTTTGTGATCATACTGCAACATCAACACGCTGCATATTTTCACAATTCTGCAATTTCCTACTATGTCACAAAATGATTGCAAAACAACCAAGCATGCTGCCACTTCCCCACAACATGTGATCCACCACAAATCAAATAAACGTCATTATGTCAATAATGCCATAGATATGTCAAAGGGGATGCGTGAAAATGGCTGTGTGTGTATATGTGTGCGTGTGTGTCAAACTCATTGTGTCAGGCTTAGAAGTAAACGGTCAGCTGAGCATTTCATCAGTCGGTTCATCATCGATTCAGCTTCGGCTCCACGTGATGAGGAGGGGGGGGGCTCGGTGGGGAGACAGCACATAGCCTCCCTGTTAGCTCCCAGGCTCACTTTACTACACTGCGTGGAAGCAGCAGCTCCTGTGGCTGGGGTCATGCCTGCAGTGAGCAGCCAACCTTGGGACAGCTCCCGATAGTGATGCTAGCATAGCCAGGGAGATTTACCACAGGATGGAGCCTCCTGCTAGCCGTCTTGCTGCATCCTTATCGGGGAGGAGAGCACAGGGCCTAGGTGTCTGGTGGTAGCAGTGAAGCCCCCCCCCCTTCACAGAAACACACACAAAAACCCTTCACAGCATCTATCTACTAGTGATCAGAGCAGAGGAACGCTAGTGTTAACTTTGTCCCCTGTAGTTAAGTGTCTACACCGGGGGAGATCGGGCCACCAAGCTGCGTTCAATGACCGTCTGTATGTGTCCGATGTCGTTTGAGTCAGATGAGCCAATTGAAATTGAAATGTAAATGGAACTTTTTTGTTTCCCTGTCAGAAAATGTGTTAATGTTTCTTCATTCTCAATGTGTTCTTGAACCTTGGCTATGGCTATGGCCTATGGCTTTACAAACTTTAATTTGGGCTCATGGGGGGGGGGGGTAATGCCGCAGCAAAATCAGTCATTCTGATCATCACAAAACACAAAAGTGAAGTCCTGTGTCAATGCTTTGTCCATGTTGAAGAAGTCCATCTTAAAACCATTAGTAGTCATGTTTTCTCATGATGTAATCCTTAGTAAATACTTCAATATCTTTAGTCATTAGTAAATCATTACTAATTCATCAATATTCATTCACTCATACTCATTACATACTCGTTCCAGTATTCAATATTTTAAAGTGTTATGTCATACACCCAAATTTACCAAATTCTTAACCCAGTTACTCAACTAATGATTTGCTTCTCATTTGTTAAGGAGGTTAGTTCCTAGTATTGATCAGTTACTATGCATTGTGACACAGGAGATAAACGAGGGGACAGTGTGTCGGGGTCACAAGCTCTTGCAGTAATTTATTAGTGCTCCGGGAGGGAGCACTATTGTTCTTCTGCGTGTTTGTTCTTGTTCATCTTCTTATAGCAAAATTTTGGTCGTCTGTATCTCGAAAATGCTTTATTGCACACACACAAATGATGCATCAAAACGTTCAGTTGCCACAAAATTCTCCCGCTAGGGGCCAAAAACTGGAAAAAGCTTTGAGTCGTGACTGTTGGCAAATGATACAGAATCTGGACAAGTTAACCCATTTTGACCGGGAGACGCATATGTGTGTATTTACCTTTAAGGCCGGCTGCAGCATCTACTGTGTGTGTGTGTGTGTGTGTGTGTGTGTGTGTGTGTGTGTGTGTGTGTGTGTGTGTGTGGGTAATATGACTCAAAATGACTCTAATATTGGTCTAAATACATACACGAAACACTTGTTGATTTGACTGTTTCTGTTTGTGCCATACATAAAGCATGCGTGTTGTTTTGACACTGTTCTCTCCATTGGAGAGTGAAAAAAAAACCATGACGTTAACAGTGATTCCACACACACACACACACACACACACACACACACACACACCCTGTGATGTTGTGTTTTGGTTCTTATATCTATAGCATGTGACAGTGCAGTTAAACAGATAAAAAGGTTCTAATGACCTGCCTATACTAAGTCTTTAAAGTTATTAGTGAACCCTCACCTTTCAAAAAGCTGTTTATAATTCAGTGTTCAGTCAGTTCAGGTTTTACACCTGACAGCTTGTCGATTATACAAGATTGAGATAACAAGAAATGAGTCATGAGTTGTATATGGTACAAGTTTTTTACAACATTTTGTAAGTTTATTGTATTTCATTGATGATTTTTTTAATGTATTTTTTAAAATATTTTGAAGATTATGGCAAAGCAAGTAAGTTTCAATAAAAGTCAAAAGCCTAAGATATCAAATGTTTTTTTTTTTTTATTTCATGTCTCTACCTGCTACAGAGGCCAAGAAATTAAAGTTTAAGTTAGCCATGACAATTCTGTTCAATTTTTGAAAATCCTCAGGTTTTAGGAGCCTGTATAAATAATGTTACATAGGCAAAAACAGGCCTTTTTAGCAGACATTTTCAGGTCTAAATGGGTTGAAAGATAACTTTAATTTGTGAGACTCTACCGGATGGGTTGGTGTATAAAAATGCAAATTTTGATCGAGATCCACAACGTTATAAAATCTCATAAGAATAGAACGAGGAAAAAAGAGCAAATTCACAATTTACAATACTACTTGCGACTGTTGTGACTCAGTTTTCATAGTACACACACCAAATTGCATCATCAGACTCCAGAGAGAGACATTCCAGATAGGTCCAAGTGTTGTTTCCCAAGCAATTTCGTTATTACCCATAAGAATGAATGGGAAAAATGGAACTCCTGAAACAAACATTGCTTTTTCTTTTATGTTGTTGGTAAGTAGCACTTTGAGATTTCATTTAAAATGTAAAGTGCTTTACAAGTTACTATTATAGAAGTAGTAATAATAGTAGTAGTCATATTAGTAGTAGTTGTACTAGTAGAATTATTGTTATTATTGTTATTATCATGCCTTTATGAAGTTACAGAATTTTTTTTAATTTTTGTGCAAGGGCCATAGCTGAATATGCCATTTTGACAAGTATTGTGTTGATCAAATGTGGCATGTGTGAAGTTTGAACAGTGAAGGGTAGCACATCAGAAAAAAGTTTCAGACCAAGAGATGTGTGTACTAGGAGTATATAGGAAAAATGTCCTTACCGCATATTAATACAGCAGGGATTTCCCTGTCTAAGATGAGGTGAAATCACTCACGCACACATGCACGCATGCATGCACGCACGCACGCGTGCACGCGCGCACACACACACACACACACACACTGTTAAACTAGCATGGACATTGGAATGACATTTTGTTTTTCGTAATATTTTTCATATTTATATATGTATTTCTGTGGAAATTAATGATTCATGTGATTTATATCATGTAATAATGTATCATATTGGTTGTTATACAATATGAATAAGAGTGAGACTAACAGGTGTTTCACCATATGGTGGCAGATGATGGATAATCTGCATGCCCCGATGTGTATAATTTCTTTGGGTTGGAGAAGACGTTAGTTTGTGGTGACTATTTCCTCTCATTGACAAGTAGATGGGCCACCCCCCTCTCAGAAGAGGGGGGTTATTCCTGTGATTCTTCATGTGTGTCTCCTGATACAAAACCGAACTTGCCAATACTAGTGTAAATTAATCATTGCTACTAAGTCCATTTTTGTTCTGTTGCGCAGAAAATCATTCTTCATACCTACTCATTTTCTTAAATCTTTTTTCTCAGTCTCCTTTCTTCCACTGGTCCATTGTCAACTCCTTTTCTATTTTAAAATCCATCTCAACTTTTTTGGTACTCAAACTTTTCAAGCTTAACGTATATGTATTGTGTGTATTTCATATATTCTCTTTGCTAAGCTAAATACACTCAGAAATGCCCACAACAGAATGTTGTGGAACAATCAGTGACAAACCCACAAAAGACATCTATACCTACAATTTTCAGATGTTTTATATGAGCCTGCAAAGAATATTTCTCTCTCAAAGTAAACATTCTACATGTTCACCAAGGATTTGAGCCAAGCATACATGGACACAGTAAGAGTTATTTCGTAACAATACAGTAATTTCCAGGAAAAGAAACTGAGCATCAAATAGTGTTGTGTCACATAATAATGTCAGATTAAGTCACATCATGTCTCCACATAATTTTTGTTTTTTGTACATGCCAGAATATTCATTGATATTAAAATGACAGCAAGAAATTCAAGACAGTTTGTGATATGAAGCACAGTGAACAATTTGCAATGACAACCCCAGACTTTCCCATGACAACGCCCTCATCACAGTCCTCAGCAGACACCTCAGCATCAAGTAGCAAACTGTATGTGTTAATAAGATGAATTTTTTTAACAAAAAAAACGCTACCCATGCTGCCTCTGTTTTTCCATCCTTTTCTCATTACTTATTCATGTTTGAGTGGTGCTATGTTTGGCTATCTTTTGACTGTTAAGCAAAACTGGAATAAGTTTATACATGTGCAAGATATGTCAATCAGACAAAGCAGACAACATCAGATTCTCCAATGACTGTTCATTCTCAGACTCACAATGTAAGGAGCAGAACAGCTTCTTCTATGAAATTTCTGTCATTTAACCGAACAATTAAATGTATGGTAGTTTGGCTGGATGACAGGTGTTCCTCCTCAATAGCACCAGCAGCATTATCACAACCATTTGATGACTATTGTGAGAAATAAAATAAAGAAGAAAAAGACAAAGAGGTAAAACAAGAGCAGGGAAAAATAACTGAGGGAGATAGACAAAGAGAGAAAGGTGTTAGGCTCTCATCATCCACCCACACATATTCCATCCATGTCTGCATCATTCCATTAACTCCATGTAAATGACAGCCCTCTGTGTCCTGCTGAGGGGAGAAAAAGGCCTATTAACACTGCTGCAGAGAAAGCCTGGACACTCTTCAGCCCACACAGAGTGGTCCTCCTTCACCCTCACACTCCCACACACAATTCATACGTACACACATGCAGCTGACCATTGGAAGAAAGGGGAATGTAAAGAGTGCGTGGGCATGAAAGAGTGCGTGGGCATGCAGGATAGTCAAAGGCTGTTCCTAGAGAGCTTCTAATCAGCAGCATGAAAGGATAAAACAAAATGCAATCACTTTTCGTGTCTAGCCGTGTCAACAGTAGACAGCATGCCTTGTGGTTGAATTGAAGACATTATGAATCTACAACCTGCTCTCCAGTATCTATCAGTCTAACCTCCCTGCTCCTTCTCTCAGTTTTTACTCTGTTTGATTTGTCATGGTTGATGATGGAAATGTGTACTATGGTTATTCAAGAGATGGACCACTAAGTCTCCTTTCTCTCTGGTTCTGTTATAATTTTAATCGACAGAATCTCTCTGCATCGTCTCGTGGCGGAATACATCAGGTTTGATGGACATACTATTCCATCTCTGCTTTTGCCAGACGATGTGATCCTCTTGGCATCATTGAGTGTTGATGTCTAGTTTGCACTGGAATGGTTTACAGCAAATGTAAACAAGTGTGAAACGGCCAGGATGAGAATCAGCATCTCTAAATGCAAGGCCAAGGTCATTCATCAAGAAAGGGTGGATTTCTCACTCCTGAATGGAGTAGAGTCCCTCCTCCAAGTGGAGGAGTTAAAATATCTCAGGATGTTGCTCAAGAGGAAGGGGAAATTGGAGCATAAGATAAACAGGTGGATTTAGGCAGAATCTGCAATGACACAAATGATGTATGGTCAATCAAGGAGCTGATTGGTCAATGTTCCAACCCTAATTTATGGTCTCCAACTGTGGGTAGTGACGAGAAGAATAGGAGGGTAATTGGTAATGTCTGGGATTGGCTTAAAGTCAAAGTCCTCTGTATTTGGTTCAGGTATCTAGCCAAGAGGCCTCCTGAACACCTCCCTCAGGAGATGTTCCATTCCATGTCCATCTTGGAGGACACCCCAGAGATTGGATCTGTGAGCTTTTTTGGGAACACCTCAGGTTCCTCCTGGAGAACCTTCGGGAGACTTCTCTTGTGGGAATTCTGCCTCTGCAATCCAGATCCAGATAGGTGGTGAGCAATAAGATACAATGGGACTTGAAGCATGTTCCCACAACTGAGATTTCAGAGTGAGGTATGAAAAGCAAGAAGATGTGTTTGACTAGGTGCAAATTCTCACTATGGAGTGAGACAGCTACCCCTTCAAACTCCAAAGCACCCAGACACACATCCCACCTCCCTTCCCTTACATAATATTATGGAGTCCCAAAAACTTCCCATTTACTATCTTTGAGCAGAATTACCCCTTTTACAAGCCTAAAAAGACTTGACTAGATATTTTCTTAACTCGGTCAGCAAAGTCCATCCACCATTCTTTTCCTCTCACAATCGTATTAACATGTATTGAACGAAAGCATACACTTGATGGAAGGGATTTCACTTAGCAGCATGCATGCACAGATTCTTACTTTTCTTCTCTACTTCTGATGGCAACTTGTTCTTCTATGGCAACTTGTTATTCCACTTTCTGTTCTGGCGTATTTTTAGATAAATAAATTAACCAACAGATTTTATTAGCATGATGCCACAGAGGAAGAGCACAAAAAATTAGATATTGTGTTCAACTGTGTGTTAACAAAGATTGAGAAAGGTAGGCTTGTAAAGAAAACAAGATGATGTTTTAAATGTGTGAAGGTGTTGGGCCAGCAAGGAAGAATCATACACACATACAGTATCTACACACATAGACACACACACACACACACACACACACACACACACCATGTGGTGTGGGAGGAGAGAGATATTCTAGTTAAGACTGCCCTCATGGATCACTCACTTGCACTAGGAGGGACAAGTTTGTTGAGAGCATGGTCTTAAGAAAACGAGTGAGCAGCAAGAGGAGGGACAAGTTTGTTGTTTTTTTTGCAGAAAGCAGGCATTTGAAGAGAGCAACAGGGAGTGAAAAGGGCTTGCAAAGTGTAAGGGAGAAAGAGAAAGAGGTAGAAAGGAAGAGAGTGCATGGGGGGGCGGAGAAAGACAGGGAGATGCAGAAAGACAGACAGATGGAGGGGAAGCATGCAGCGGCTGTGGAGAGACAAAGCCTTCTGACTGAGGAAATGTGTGTGTACCATGCAAGCCATGTGCTCAGGTAGGTCCCATCCACAGCTCCTCTTCCCAGAGCAGTCTGGTTCTCACGTCTGCATCCTCTTTCCTGCCTGCCTCTGCTTCTCTCTACATATCAGTAATAACATGATGCATCAAGGTAGGACTTTTCTTGTTGTTATTTAGATTTAGTATGCAAATAATTGCATTTCTTTAAATTATTTGCCCTCCCAAGCTTTTTAATCAGTGTAGTCTACTGTTGCTGGAGGGGGCCTTTGGGCATTGAACATTTTTAAGTTGTTAAAATGTTTGTCTTTGATGCCACATTCAAAATTGTATTATTCTATTCTGGCACGACTGTCTTTTTCAGTATGTATGTGTTGGTATGTTTCTCTTGAGCTGTATGCTAGTCTTGTATATAGTTAGGATATTGGCAGGGATGTGTGTGGAATGTGTGAGACTTCCCCGGATCTCTTTGTTCCCTCTCTCCCTCATTTTCTTTCTTCTTTTTTTCCTCTCTGGTGTTGCACACACTCACTCACACACACACACACACACACACACACACACAAACACACACACAAACAGAGAGAGAGGCATGTGCACACAATCAAACCAACTCTTGGAGAAAGCCAGTTGAAACTTCCCACCAGCAGGAGAGAAATGTCTGGAATGTGATTATCACGTATTTGTGTTTATTTTATCACTGCGGGTCGCTTGTCAAGCAAAGAGGAAACCAGATCAGGCACATGCCCAGCACTTAACAGAAACTATGTGTGTGTGAGTTTGTCTGTGTGTGTGTGTGTGTGTGTGTGTGTGTGTGTGTGTGTGTGTGTGTGTGTCTGTGTGTCTGTGTGTGTGTGTGTGTGTGTGTGTGTGTGTGTGTGTGTGTGTGTGTGTGTGTGTGTGTGTGTGTGTGTGTGCCGACGTGTGTGTGCTCAGTGCTGGTGGGTGGGGAGGGATAGGGTGGGAGGGTAAGGAGTGAGAGCTATTTGGCTGTGCACATGAGTGTGTGGGTGGTTGTGTGGGTGTCAGGGTGAGTGGGTGCAGAGCTCTCTTGGAGCAAGAGCACATGGGACTCAAATGTGTGTAGGTGTTGAGTGTTTGTGGGTATATAGAGGAGAAAAGTATGTTTGTGCAAAAGTAAGGTGATTGTGTGTCTGAGCATCTTTGCATCAAAAGGGCAGAAAAAAGATCCACTCCATTTTAAAGACCTTTCCATTTTTTGTATGCACATTTACACACATGTACATGCACGCACACACACACACACACACACACACAGAGAGAGAGAGAGAGAGAGAGAGAGAGAGAGTGAGAGAGAGAAGGAGAGAGAGAGTTGGGGCGCCTGTCAAACCCAATGCATTCCTGAGCGCTCAAACACATAGAGTCTCGATGGTGGGATGGTTATAGTGAAATTCAGCAGATAACCAAACTATCTGATAACCCCCCCCCCCACACACACACACACATACAGCTGCATCTCCAGCAGGCTGTTAGACTGGAACAAGGGGGAATTCCCAGGGAGGAGACAGTAAAAACACACACTACACATCAGCATTCATATACAAAATGGTGCTGAGAGCCAACGTAGCAGTGAAGCACCCTGGTGGGGTAGATGTGGCCCCACCACCACTGTGGTACACCAGTGAATTCACTGGTAAACCACTTCTACGGTGCACCATTGATTTGAATTTTTAAAGCCATCAAAAGCAAAAGGGGAAATCAGCAACGGGAGATTCTCACAACATGACAGGGCAACACTGCAATCCTGTAGACCAGGTTATCACATATACCTGTCAATGGTACATTCTTCAGTGCCTACATCACAGTTTAAAGTTAAGCATTTCAAATTAAGCATCTTAATGAGAGAGAGAGGAGAGGGGAGCATTACTCGTAGTAAAGCTCCCCTCTGCTGTCATAGTGTAACAATGCATTACAACATCCAGTGTCATGAGAGTGCACCTTTGCAAATGGTTTTATCTCTGACTTCAAAGTAAGCATGGTGTGATACATCTGTGTTTGTTGTCGGGCAGACAAAAGTTCAGTGGACACTGGGTCAGCCTGCTGACCGCCGGCTGTGTCCCTAGTGCCCTTGCTCCTTACATGTTCCATAATGGGAGACTCAGCTCATTGTAAACTGCTGCTTGACTTTGTTGTGTGCGTATCTATTGGAAAAGGATTATCAGCTACTTATCAAACATTTCATCATTATGCCATTATCCTCTTTCCTACAAGATCAACTGAATTATAATTATGGTCACTCATTAAAGTGTGCACCTTTTCGCATTTATCTGCTTTGATCATGAAACAAACAGTCAAGGTCAAAATGTGAATTTCATTACATTTTGTTATGTTTATTATGTTATTTATGTATACATGAAATTCAGAATTTCATCTTCAAAGTTGACATGTTAGGGTTAAAATGCTTTAACACATGCTGTTTTTACTAAATATTTCCGGGAAGTTCAGGTTGTAGAAATACCCATCCCAAATACCAGAAAGTGAGGTCATAGCTATACTCATATTTGGGTAAGAGAATGAGTGGGTACTGTAATTTATTCAGGGAATTTCACAATATGAACTCTAATCATCGTGCTAGTAATAGAGAGAGCTCATACCTCCTCTGCCTGCACCATTTCTTAATTTCCTTAAGAAATGAGCGACTCATTCAGTGCATTTACATGACACTTGAAAAAAACTACTGTCCCTGATCCATCTGTAATTGGACAACTAAAGTGCATATAACCACATTACTCAAACTAATACAGAAAATTTGAGAAAGATGGTCACAGATGAAGAAGTCGAAGGAAGGCAATCACAAGAAAGCATCTATAAGCAATAATAAGCAACACGCACAGTACAAAATGAGAGAGCATAATTAACAAAGCTGTATGATTATCCATGTTCCTGCTTAACCAAATACCACTTTGCCACCTAATACCAGGGCTGTTTTCTCAATACCAAGTACACAAGTTAATTTGTGTGAAATTTGATAAATTTGAAAGAACAAACTCCCCAAGGACAGGAAGATGAAACGACTGCATTCTGGAAATGGAACAGGAATGTACTTGATGATGTCATTGTCATCATAGTTCCAATTAGAAGACATAAGAATAACATTCTTGCATAAAAAATAATAAAAATTGTGACCCCATGAGATGCATTCTAGGATTCTAAATACTTCACCAAAGTCCACACAAGTCTGCACTGATGCAACACCCATGAAATCGTAGGGGCACATATGGGGTTTTTAAGCATACTTGGTGAGATCCAAACTTTGAATTGACCCTGATGACGTTTTTCATGTCCACAAGAACACATATGCAGAGAAGTACAGATATTGAGAAACGGCCCATTTATGTGTGATGTAATAGGTCTATTGGAAAGGTCTCTTTATTAACCTGTTGACATTGCCTTGTCATCTTGTGTCCTCACACTGACTGAAACGCACTGGCTGTCCCCTCAGAGTGAGACTGATGAGAAAGCCTCTGCGAGCCTGCATTCATGCATTGTTGCATGCGTGCGTGGTTGCGTGTGTGCATGCTTGCCTGTGTATATGCTGGGGTGTGTTGCAGAAACCACCAGGTACAATCCCACTGCAGGTGTATTTCCCCAAAGGCAGACAGACAGTTCTCACTCCAGTTATGATTTTCAAGTGTTTTACATATTGTCAGGTTTTCACACAGGGAATTAAACTGCGGCAGAACATTTTGATCTATCATTTTCTGAACTAACTCCGATGAATGTTTTCTGTTATGGGACTCATGGTACAGATGCAAAAGTGCATTTGTCTGAGGCCGCTTGATTCAGCCTGTTGACAATGAGCAGTTGTGATTGTGTGTTATGACAGGGTGAGGAAGTTTTTTGACAATGCAAACTGACATTTCTCACAGTCTTGAAAGCTTTCATTAGGTTGTCTGTGAAGAGCTAGAAGGATGTGACATGATAACAGAGGATTTCTTAGCGGCTGTCCTCACAGTCGGTTGATGTGTCTGACAGTTGAACTGGACACATGGATGCAGCTGTACCATGTGTTTGATGGTACGATTATTTTAATTTATGAATATGGACTGGCTGTACAATTTAGCAGTCATCTCTTGAAGTGCTACCGGCTGTGTCATTAGGGATAGTCCGCATAGAGTCCCAGCCTGTCACTGTTTCCCCTGTGCCCAGTGAGAGGTTGCAGTCCCCGTTCTTCACCTGGAGGGACGGTCCCGGGGCGTGCGGGGGCGCACGGGGATTTCCTGCGGACTCAGGTCGCCTCTCTGGCGGCGGGGGAACGCGTATAGCGGAGCCGGCCAAGAGCATTTCCGGAAGGAGGGGGGCAGCAGATGAGTAATAGATGAGAACATTACTACAGATAACTCCTCCTTTCCTCTGCATATATGTGCAACCCGAGCAGCCTGCTCTGTGGACTGCAGCCCGAAGCGACGTTTGTCCGCACCCCCTCGCCGCGCGTGCGCGCGCGCGAATGTGTGTCGGGATAGATCTGGCCACGCTGCACTCATGGACGATGTCTGCAAATCAAACTTCAACAACTCTACCAGAGAATACAGGTACCCCAGTATGACGCCTCATTTCCCTTTGTAAGTGTGTATTTGTACGTCTGGGCTGTTGTCATTATTCCCCTGTGTCGTTAAACATGGCTTTCTTAGGATCAGTTCGATGTTTCGGTTCGTGTATCTGTGCGTGCGTGGTGCGGCTGCTGTGTGCATGGCATTGCACATCGGTGTGTGGTCTCCTCTGCCTCTATTTTGCGCTACACATGCGCGCGCATTTCGCTCCCGCGTGCGCGTGTGTGTTTGTGAGTGTGTGTGGGAGAGAGAGAGAGCGAGAGATGGTATGCAAGTCGGGCTGAGGGAAATTCTTGTTTTGGAATGCGTTTACCCCGGGGTAAGGGGGTCGGTAGTGTTTTTTTTATTTAAACTACTATCCTACTACAGACGTGACGACATTAGAAAGTGCTTTTTTTTTCTCGCTGTCACTTTCTCTGTGTGCATAATTGGAACCATGCGCTCTATCGTCATCACTGCTGCTCCATCCAACAGGGGGCCCCTGCGACACGTGTAGCTCCTAATGTCACATCCCACATGTATGCTTTTAGTCTGATGAAGCATGGGAGCACAGCACTCGGTTCACATGCAAGACGCTTCCAAGAAGGTATTTAACTACATGTATCCCAACTTATTGGCATAATATGACTAACATTTGTGATAGAGCCTTCTGCATAATTTCTTCAAATCATAAAATGATCAGGATTACAATGATCAACCATTTTTTAAATTCTATTTGTATACCAGCTGAAAGCACTGAATAACATAAATTAAATGCACTGCAGCTGCACTTACATGTATGGATCGCAAAAAAGGAACATAAAAAAAAAAATCACAAATGTGATTGGTAATAAAGCCAAAACTGGGAGGGGACAAAGCTGTTAGCAGAGGTTTTTTTTCTTAAAGTGAGGGGGCGGATCGAAGTGCATTCGAATCTGGGTGGGTTCGACCCACCCCACCCTCCATATGTGCCCATGTTTCTCTGTGTGTATATTTGTACGTATATGTATTCCATTTGAGTCTGAAGTAAATTATGACATTTTGGAGGTTGAATGTGTAGAATTTTTATTAAAAGCTATATTAAAAAATACATGCAGTGTGCATTTGGAGGGGTGCAGAATAAAGGTGTAACGTTTATATTTATTCTGAATAAAATTACTTTTTTTACAGGCTCGACAAACAATAACTGTTGCCGGTTGCCAGCTACGGTCTCTGGGCTTGCACAGCCAGGCTAGTGCTGGGTAAAATAGCATAAACTGCAAGTCCTACAGCTACTTCAAAGCCCTGGGAAATTGTGCGTTGTTTATCCCAGCAGACGACTGCCTGGAAAAGGGAAAGAACTAGATTAAATATTGGTGGTGGTCTGGTCAATGGACTCAAATAAGTTATCCCACGGCAAACGTCAACTTTTCTCCTTGATCAGTAAGTTAACTTGCTTGCTAACTTAATGGTACCTGTTGTTCAAACTCACCTAACACTGGTTTTCATTGCAGAACGTTGACCCTAGATAAGAGATTACTAATCGCAACCTGTCAACGTCCACACCAATCCTCCTACCTTTAACGGTATTGGTGGTTCGCTTTCACTATTGCGGTGAGCGGCTATTTCCATAGGTTTCAAAACAGACTTCTAAGCAGGGCTGCTTGATTGTGGGGGGAAAAAAAATCATGATTGTTTGGGTCAATATTGAAATCACGATTATTAAACATGATTATTTCACACAATGTTGCTAACATGCTAACACATAACACCTTTTGACAATTCTTTCACTGAAGTTTGAACATTTGCTGTACATTTGATACAGGTAAAAATGAGAACCAGAAAAATGTAAGCTCGACAATAAAGCACACGTAGGAGTAGGCAACAAGTAGGCAACATTTGTTTTACTGTTTGAACTATTAAAATAAATAATATTACAGTTAGCTAGTTAAGGTTTTTAGCCAAAAACACTAGTCGGTTAACATGATCTGGTTTAAGGGATGAACGCAAGCGACAATGTATTGAAGTGTTAGGGTTAGGTGTTGCGGTTTAGCCACTACCATGTAGCAAAGCTTGCATGTAGCACGTTTCTGCTTGTCGTTGGATTCCTCAAACCTAAAGTGCTCCTAGACAAGGGAGTTGGTTTTGCCTCTCTTGTTCACCAAACGCTGTAGCTGCCCTCCTTCTGCCATCTTTACTCGAACAGAGTTTTTGAATTCTAGCGGTAGATTATACACAGCGCAGGACCTGCCTCCCTCTGGCTGAGAGAGTTTGTGGCCTCGGAGGGTCGGATATGTGTGTATGCATCATCATTTTAGCCCGCAAGACAAAATAAGAGCGTTCTTGCGAAACAGAATTTGCAAAATAATATTTTTTTCTTGATTGTATTATTTTGGTCATTGTTGGGAGCCAAAATCAAATCGAATCGAGTCAAAATTCGATTAATTGCACAACTACATCTAAATCAAATGAGCACACTGTATATGAAGGTGCAGAGGAGCAGAGAACACAGCTTTAGCTAAGGAGCACAGCCGGGAGGTATGGCAGTGATCTGAAGCAGGACGGCTCGGGCCGATCGCGCAGGCTGATTGCTTTACATATTTGGCACAAACATGTCAACCGAATGTGGGATATTTTTTGGTTGTTGCAACTACACCAGAAAGACACCAGATGGCGATAGAGATACTCATTTTACATATTCTACCTTTAATAGAAGAGCAGTGGTGCTTGTTTAAGACAGCACCTAGTGATAAGTGTGAATGAGAATGGGTTAAAGGAGACAGTCAGCTTCATGAACCCTAAGTTTATCTGAACAAAACAAATATGTGCTTTCACAAGACGTCAAAATGATCTCACTGGATGTCAAAGGTGTCAAATATCCAGCAGGCACTGCTGTGACTACAGTGGATATGTATGTGACAAAGTTGGTAGCATTTCCTACAGACAGTCTTGCAATGAGACAAAAATGATAGCTTGAATTTAGTTTCGTAGCGCACTGGCTGGGCACAGCATCCTGGACGGTTTTGGATAGAGAAGAGTGTTTCTGGAACATGCAGCAGAGGGAGAGAGGCTGCTAAATACTCGCCCACACACAAATGCCAGATATTCTAATGAGCAATCTGGCCCTTTGCAATAAAATTCTTTGACACAGGCATCTGACAATAAGCAATAATGTGAAACCTGGGATGTTTTTGTAAATGTTTTAGATTTGTAATGGATAAAAGTTTCAGTAATGTACTGTATTTGACAGATCTCAGCCTGAGTTGAGTGACGTGTTTCTCTGTACCTGTTTTTCACAGACTGATCCCTCTAGAAACACAGCAGCGAGAAGACTGCAGAGACTGGCAATCAGAAACCCCTGACCTGCTAGTAAGACTCATACTTTATCTGCTATCTTAACAACTGTAGAAATAACATTAATTTATTGAGATGAAATAGGGAATATGGGCAGCAAAAAAACAAATTTTTATGTCAATGGTTTTTGGAAAAGTGCTTGAGTGACTCGTTGACAGACTTGTTTCTGTGTGCATATAAGTTTTCAATTTACTTAATGTAAACCAAAAGAAAAAAAGATTCTGCAAAATGATTCACAAACACACAAATGAAGCATGTATAGCCAGCACACACCCACTTGTTTCCCCGGCTCTGCTCCCTGTAGATGTGAGGCACATGACATCATTAAAGAGGTGCTCTTAAAATCGGTGTGGGCAGGCCGTGTGAGTAGGCAGCGTGTGTGCATACGTACGTGTGCATGTGTGTGTGTGTGTGTTCTCTAGTGTGTGTTTTTTTGTTTCTATGTGGGTGAGAAAATGAAAACCAAGTCTCTGGAGCTGTGGGCCCATGCTGACTGCATGCGTGTGCCCAGCCAGAGGCTCTGGTCCCCGGCTGCACTGCCTCCCACGCTGGGGTATGGCTGAAGCTGAGTGGGAGGGAGTGGGTGGGAGGAGTAGGTTAGGGCGGTGAGTCAGCTGGCTGCTGCACAGCCCCCAGCCTTCAATGAGCTGAGGGAAAAAACAGCCTGTCTTCTCCTTGCCAGCTCACCGTAAAACACTCAAGTTTATCCAAAGTGTCCTGAAGAATCAGAGATTGGAGAGGAAGACTAGATGCAGTGCTCTCACCTTGCTGAAAGAGTCATGGAGAAAACACCGCTCGGGATGAAGAAGAATAGAGCACTCAACAAATCATTGTCGGTATAAGATAATAAGTGAGTCACAATCCGCACCCTTGTATACTGAAGTCTTAACCACACATACAGCATACAGACAGACACAGTTCCCTTTTTTGTGGCTTGCAGAGAAAGATGAAAGAACACACCACTCCATGCTGCATGTCCATGTCATTCTACTCCTGTGCATGCACATACGTATGTACCATTTGCTGGTCAAAACTGACCACCTGTGTTTGTCATATCTGATTGTGCTGTATTAAGTTACTGGTTTCTGGCTTGGATTTGACATGGATGTGAGCACGTGTGGCTCTGCTCATCTCAGCAGAGTAACTGCTGACCTCAGTGTCCTCTATTGAGGGAGATGCTTAAAACATGATTGTCACTGCATGCACAGGCTCCTCACTCACTCAGGGTGATACTGTGTGAGTGGGATTACATGGAAGTAGCACTCAGACAACATTATTATTCTTGACTGGCATTTGCTTTATGAAATGACAGAGAGAAATGTCAGTGGGAACATTTGAAAAGTCCATGTACCATTCACATTATATTTATTTGCTTGGCTTGAACACATACAAACCTCAAACTTGTTCACTGTATTATCATTAAGGAAATTGTTAAATTCAGTTAGCTTTTACTGTTATATATACAATGTACTATGTACTTCTTTCTCTGCATTTAACATCTTATTCTGGGAGCAGACCCTCCAGGATTTCAAGATGTTGCGATTTGCAACCTTTGCAAGTTCAGCAAATCCCTGTGAATTCAGCGCAATGTTGCAATTTTAACCAATCACAGCAACTTTTCGCAAATATGACCAATCATTTGAGATGTCTTGAGCTGATGTTAGCGAAGCAACATGTGTGCGGCCATTCTGGGTCTGTATATTGATGAAATTGGTCGATATAAACAGGAGGTATTGACTGATGATGTCATCACTTAGCACATTACTTCCTGACACTTCAGATACTTGCTTGCTTGCACTCTCTCTCCCTCCCTCTCTCTCTCTCTCTCTCTCTCTTCCTCTTTCTCTCCCTCTCGCTCTTGCCATGTCTCTCGCTCTCTTTCTCTCTGCACTCCCATTCAAAGTCCCATGAAAATGGCTGCGCCATGTGTCTGTGTCGTCTGCGGAGGTGGCGCAGACAGATTTGTGCAGGAAAAATTTTGAGAATTTGTGAACAACAGTGCGTTGGTAGTGCATGTGCCCTACTGAACTCGCCACACCAGTAGGTGTAGTCAAGCACTCAAAAGCCCCGTTAACAACGTGGGAGAGCTAATTTTCCCCCACGAAGAAGCATTTTGTTGTTGGTTGTCATGGATGCATCAGACGAGAGACATCGACCAATATGAACACTCCTTCAGCCGTCCTCCTCGTCGAACATTTAAAGCAGCGAAGTGCTATGGATGCGTGTTTAAATACAGGGATTAAAAGTCCACTTTTGCCCAGACATATCCGCTTTTAATGACGCTTAAATTCCTTAAAAAAGTCAGTTTTTCAATTGACTCGCGCTTTGCGCAAGCTGTCCTGTGTGTGGACAGCCTGCGCACACATGGAGAGGGAGAGAGAGACTGTAGAAGACATCGTTTTTGACCCAGTAGCACCCCACCCCAAAAAATCAATTAAAAATATAGTCACCATAACTATATATGGATCATTTATTATATGTGTTTATGATTGTCAACCTATTTTTAAGACGATCTGTTCTTTGTCTGCTCCGGGGCAGAGACTTTACAGACATTACAGAGGTGGTGGGGAAGCATGCTGGAGGCTCCGTCTGTGCCACGTCACAGACACATACAAATACAATTTGTTGACAAACCTCCACATTTACTCTTTCTCAAAACAGAGGCGCAAGAAAACTAAACTAGCACTATAAACAGCAGGTGTTCATGGTTTACTAACGTCATTTTTTCTCACTAAATGAACCGGCCACTTTATTAGGTACACCATGCTAGTAACGGGTTGGACCCCCTTTTGCCTTCAGAACTGCCTCAATTCTTCGTGGCATAGATTCAACAAGGTGCTGGAAGCATTCCTCAGAGAGTTTGGTCCATACTGACATGATGGCATCACACAGTTGGTGCAGATTTGTCGGCTGCACATCCATGATGCGAGTCTCCCATTCCACCACATCCCAAAGATGCTCTATTGGATTGAGATCTGGTGACTGTGGAGGCCATTTGAGTACAGTGAACTCATTGTCATGTTCAAGAAACCAGTCTGAGATGATTCCAGCTTAATGACATGGCGCATTATCCTGCTGAAAGTAGCCATCAGAAGTTGGGTACATTGTGGTCATAAAGGGATGGACATGGTAAGCAACAATATTCAGGTAGGCTGTGGGGTTGCAACGATGCTCAATTGGTACCAAGGGGCCCAAAGAGTGCCAAGAAAATATTCCCCACACCATTACACCACCACCACCGGCCTGAACCGTTGATACAAGACAGGATGGATCCATGCTTTCATGTTGTTGACGCCAAATTCTGACCCTACCATCCGAATGTGGCAGCAGAAATCGAGACTCATCAGACCAGGCAACGTTTTTCCAATCTTCTATTGTCCAATTTCGATGAGCTTGTGCAAATTGTAGCCTCACTTTCCTGTTCTTAGCTGAAAGGAGTGGCACCCGGCGTGGTCTTCTGCTGCTGTAGCCCATCTGCCTCAGAGTTCGACGTACTGTGCGTTCAGAGATGCTCTTCTGCCTACCTTGGTTGTAACGGGCGGTTATTTGAGTCACTGTTGCCTTTCTATCAGCTCGAACCAGTCTGGCCATTCTCCTCTGACCTCTGGCATCAACAAGGCATTTCTGCCCACAGAACTGGCGCTCACTGGATATTTTTTCTTTTAGGCCAATTCTCTGTAAACCCTAGAGATGGTTGTGCGTGAAAATCCCAGTAGATCAACAGTTTCTGAAATACTCAGACCAGCCCTTCTGGCACCAACAACCATGCCATGTTCAAAGTCACTCAAATCACCTTTCTTCCCCATACTGATGCTCGGTTTGAACTGCAGGAGATTGTCTTGACCATGTCTACATGCCTAAATGCACTGAGTTGCCGCGATGTGATTGGCTGATTATAAATTAAGTGTTAACAAGCAGTTGGACAGGTGTACCTAATAAAGTGACGGGGGGTGTGTATGTCATGGTTACATGTCCATCATGATGGATTAAGACTGATGTCCGTGCACAGGTTGATTTCTCTATTTTTTTTTTCAACATTTTTCGATATGAATTGCTCATAAACTTTTACCCTAGGCTTTGGTGATTTTTCAAAGTCAAAATGCATACAATGTAAATGATATTTGGATGGTCTGTAATAACCAGCATTTAGCACACCGGCCATGTGACCAGGGCACTGTGACAAAAAATTCGTAGGAAATACAACAAAATGTGGAGGTCTAGATTTTGTATTTATTGTACGAAAGCTGAGTGAGAACAGGTTGCAATGAGCCACTGAGCAGCAGTGTTGAAGGGCAGGGCCGGTAGCTCTGATAATGGAAGGTGGTTCTCCAGGAAAACTGCAGGGAGTCCACCAGTCTGGGTTGGAGGAGCTGGAGCCAGGGGCAGAGCCTAGAGGTGGAGAGCTGCAGGGAGCAAGAGAGAGAGGAAATGCTGAAGGATAACATTGACGTGTGGAGGTGAGGCAGAGGTGGGACAGCCCAAAAAGAAAGGCAAGCAGTGGAGTGGGAAGGACAAGGAAATGAGAACAGGAAATGCTGCTGTGAGCATTGTGAGAGACTGGAATGTTTCCAGGAAGCCTTGCCTGCCCTGTAGCATCAGAACAGGGTGTCTGCTGCTGGCACTGGTGTTCCCCCTCTGCCACTAGGTGTGTATGTGTGACACAGTCATCCCAGACACACAAGCTGACTTCTTATGGCAAGACATCCTCCACAGTATGACCCCTCACCACACTGGCATGGCCTCAGCACTTACATCCTGTGTGAGAGAGAAAGAGAGCGAGACATACAAATGCAGTGAAGCTGTTTTTCCTCTGACACCTTTGAAAGAAAGAGAAAGAGGATAGGAGGAATGGAAAAGAGTGGGACTCACATGACAGGGATGGCATAGCACCTGTACAGGAGGCACAGTCACTGTGTGTCTCTCTACTGACCTCATCACTCTTGCTGGTGATGTCACTGTCAAATACACATTTTGTTTGTGTGTCCTCAGTGCCTTATTTTTGTCTGATTCCTTTTTAGAAAGTTAATGGTTAGCTGAACTTTGGTAAATTTATCTGGATTTTGAATATTAATATTGATAACGGTGTTCCTTATATGACAAGGAAATATTATAATGTTACTTAAGTTCATTTAAGTTTATTTGACATGTAGGTGCTGACAGTACATGCAAAAACATGCTTAACCTCTAATACATGCTACACTGTTCTAACAGTGCATCAATAAACTCCTTTTCATGGCACGCACTGAAACAAAAACTGTAATAGAAATCTTGATCTGTCACGTTTTATAATGACCTTAAAAATACACTTGAAATCATACTCATCAAATGAGTTTCTTGGGAGTCTGATGTGTAGTCAGAGTGGAAAGAACCACAACATTAAATCATATCATTTTCCCATTGGTGTGTGTAAAAAGGTGACCTGGATCATGTCTTTTCAAACAAGCCCCTCCCTCTTTAAAGGAGTAAAACTGCTCACAACTCGACACTCCCACGCAATCAAATACCAACACGCCTCTCTAACATGTGGTCAGGGTTGTGAAATGCTTACACTTTGGTTCAGTTTAGTCAGAATGACTTGGTAAAGTTCAGGTTCTCAGAGGACATGAATCCCAGTCTCCCAATTTCCTTTCTTGATGCTGTTGAGCCATCGACCTGACTTTCCTCTGTATCTGGTATTCCTAACTGGATATATCCACCAAGATATCCAGGAGGACATGAGAGGAAAATGGCAGACCGTGAAGAAAGGAGGCCAAAAGCTGAAGATAAACTGACCATCCATGATGGTGGTGAGAGCAGTGGCATCACAGTTGATAGAGATTATGGCCTGTGTCCCACTGAACTAAGACAAACACTGTAATAAGCATGCCTCCATCCTGTTACTACCACATTACCACCGCTGTTACTTTATGTAACTCCTTACATAAAATTGCCTATTGTGGGGTCACAACACAAGTATTTGTGTCTGATTTGTCAAAGGCATCACAGCTCCACTATCTCTGGATGTTTCCCTAGGTTCAGTCTTTTATCTGTTGCCAGAGCTGCTGAGGTATCCCTGTGTGTCACCAAAAGTCCAGCGTTATCACAAGTATATGGACACACACACACACACACACACACACACCACAGGCACAGAATGAGGAGAGAGTGCATGTTACAGCAGGCAATGTAGAACAAGCGCAGAGAAACAGAGAGATAAGCTACAGATTCATGCACGGCCAGCATGATCATGACATCACAGTTGTATCTGTTTGCTCACTATGCAGCAATCACACTTGCCTAATATAGTCACTGTGCACATTGGCACACATGGCTGCTTAGGCCTGGGGCAAAGTTTCACCTGCAACTTACCCACCCAGACTTGGTGGCAGGTGTGACTGTGTGTGTGTGTGTGTATCCATATACTTATGATAATGCTGGACTTTTAGTGACACACAGGGATACCTCAGCAGTTCTGGCAACAGATAAATGACTGTATGTGTATGTTTAACCATGTCAGTAATGAGCCTAAAACCACAGGATACACACCCTTCTTAGTCTGACAATGTCACACAATATTAGTTGCGTCTTTGTCTCCATCAAACATTACTGCTGTTCCCTGGTACTCTTCATACACACAGTGGTGGCACTGTGTGTGTGTGTCTGTGTGTCTATGTAGTTGTGGCATTTACTGAACAGAATGACATCACTATGATGTCTGTCATATCCAGCACGTCACATGTTGCCGTCATGACATTATTGTCACAGTGTAGGAGGAGTGAGAAGTTCAGATGTTGTTCCTTTCCTCTTAACAAAACAATAAGCTGCAAAATACTGCTTATTTTTGACCTGTCTGTCCACAGGTCTTATGAAACATGGTATCAACACCTTACATGACACTCACAATTTGTACATGTAGCCATTATTTTCCCTCCCTCTATGACACATGTATTTTTTTGCATTCAGTTACTGGAGGAAGTCTCCGGCTGGCTTTTTGGCTTTTTGGCTGTTGTATAAATCCTATCTAATAAATAAGAAAGCACCGACAACATGCTTTTACAACAACATGATTTTGTCTCATTATCTCACATACAACCCAGCAGAATGTCTAGGCGCCTTGGTTGTTCACACCTTTTTTCCACAGGAATCTCAGGAATCCCCAGCTACCTTTCCCCTGCAATCTCCATTGTGTGTGTGTGTATGTGTGCGTGTTAATGTGTGTCACTACATGAAGGAAAGGTCCCCGCCTGTGTTGAGTGTGTGCATGTGCATGTGTGCGTGTGTGTGTGTGTGTGTGTGTGTACTGAAGCACATCTCCACCCTTGTATCCACCCAAAGAAAGCGAGCAGGCAGAGCTCAGTTGTGCCCACAATAAACTGAGTCACTTTCTTAAAATGCAAACCTCTAGCGCACTGGGAAACTTCATCCGTCCAGACCTTAATGTCAGTTTTTAAACACCCATTGAACACAAGCATGTGAGGTGATCTTCATTTAGAATTCGAAATCTGGAATTTTCCTGTCGTGGGATTAATTAAGGAAATGGCTGCCTGTCTGTCTGTCTGTCTGTCTGTCTGTCTGTCTATCTAGATATCTATCTATGGCAAAAAGAATCATTAAATCATACTGCAACATTGTCTCAGAAATGTGTATGAACATTTCCCCATTATTTATTTGGTAACTGAGTTATCATTCTGTTGGTGGGGAATGAATGAATTCCATCCTTATGCACTCTAGCGCTCCCTGTTTCAAACACACTGCAACTACTTTAGCCACCATGTATCAAAAAGCCTCTCTCATTGATCCTCTCCTCCAGCAACTGTGCTGGCTGGAGAATGCATTGGTGCTATTTGTTCCTTGCCAGCAGCTGTAGTTTCAAGATGGTGGACTTGGTGATGTCATATAACAACAGAATAGTATGTCAAACTTTCCTGTTAATAGCCTGTGTTTCTGAATCCAAATATACCCAAGCATCCTTATTATTAATTTATGTGATAGTGTCACATTGTCGGCATCAAAATTTATATTTTCTGCTTTGATTCTCGAACACAATCTTATTCTTGTTCTTTTGAATAGCAGGGGGCTACATTATCAATGTGCGTAAAACATTGTTTCCATGGAGACAAACCAAGTCTACTTTTCTTCTCTTGTATTTATCTGAAATGGAATCATTGTCATGTACAAATACTTCATTGCGGTTTGTCACTTGTGGCCAGGTTAAAAAGTAAAGTATACATTTATGGCAAGGTAGTAAGGAGCCTGTTAGGGGTAGGGCTAAGAAAGCAGTACATTGTAGATGAACTTGTTCCACTCCTTCTTTGGGTAGTCTGTTGTGGGTGGGCTTCATTCCATTTCAGATTGCCACCTGCTATTTTAACAGCTAAACAAAAGTTCTTTCAGCAGATAGTGGTTTGTGTATAATATAACAGGTTATCAGTGGTAGTGAATTATCGAGGATTTTGTGATTTTGCTTGAATGCATGCTTCCAAATGTAGAGGACATAATGGGAAAACCTGTTCATGTAAATGTAGGAAATACAGCGACTGTGGTACAACCATTGCTTACCAAATTAAATGTTTTAAATACTCTTTCACCCACAAGAACGTTACTGAAATGGCACAAATAAGGACAGAGAACAAAATAATTAATAGGCAGAAATATATATTCCATGTCTTTAATGTCATAATTCTGACACCAATTGAACAGTGGACCAATATTGAGGTCAAACTAGGTTGGTGGCATCCTGGCTGAGATAAGGGATTGTTCTTTGGGATGACAATGCAGAGTAGATATGTTTCCATAAAGGGTAGGTCAAATATTACTTAACCCAACTTGTACATGACTCATTCATTATTTAAATAGTTACTGTATGAATGGAACTTGACAAAGGCAGTTTTCCTGCTCCACTGAATTGTGTGCCTGTTTGAGTGTGTGAGGTTGCATGTGTGTGTGCTTGTTGGCACTCTACAATATGTGTAACGAGAGAGTAGGATGGGTGCAGCTTGGCCTTTGATGAGTCACAAGGCCTCCTGTGAGTAAGAAACCAGCTATGCAATTCCTGACGTCTGAGACTCCCATTGAAAATCTGAGCCCACCACAGACACGGTGAGGGAGGAGGGGTGGGGCAGGACAGGACTGTTGACAGGTGTGGTTGGGCAGGGATGGTGTGGCAGAGAATAGAAGTCAGGGAAAATAGCAGGATGTAGGTTAGTGCTGGGATCCAAGAAGGGTGGAGGGGAACAGGGTCATGAACCAGAGCCAGGGGCAGCCGAAGGTCAGGTGTGGAAGTAAGCAGCTGCCAATCTGCTCTCAACAGATTCTAATGACCTGTAAGATTTTGATATATATCATATATATATATGTGTGTGTGTGTGTGTATATATATATATATATATATATATATATATATATACACACACACACACACACACACACACACACACACACACACACACACACACATATAGATAAATATATATATTGGTATTTCCTGTGAAGTAGCTGCATTCTGTCACTGGTGTTTTCAGTGCTTTCTCTTTGTGGTCACAGTCAGACCATCTGTCTTTCCTATCACAAAATTCAACTAAAGAATATTTGCCTCACATGTATATTTGCATGGACTTTGCATGGGGATAAAATAATCATGTCATGAGACAGCTTGTGCAATGAAAGCTATGTTACACCTGAGGCGAGATGTCCAGTATTTGTTTGTGTGGCCACATGGGTGGAGAATTGAGTGCTGCCAGTAAAGCTGGAAGCTATAAAGACCCCTCTGCTGCAGCAACTCTTTGTGTGTGTGTGTGTGTGTGTGTGTGTGTGTGTGTGTGTGTGTGTGTGTGTGTGTGTGTGTGTGTGTGCGTGTTTGTGTGTTGGTCCAGGGGATAGTGGGTGGGGGGGAAAGTGGTTAGAAGGGTGTGTGTGGGTGTTGGTGTGGGTGTAGGGTGGAGGGTGACTCCTTTTCCTTACTTAGAGGTAGGCTCTTTTTCTACCAACGCCCCAGCATAATTTCCTGCTTTTGGAGACCCTAGACACACACACACACGCACACACACACACACACTCATTCACATATACACACAGGGAGAGACAGAGAGGCTGTGCTTATTTTTTTCTCCTCCCCTCGTTTTTTTCTGAATGGATGTCCTCTCTCTAACCTCGATTGAGAACTGTGTAACAAGAGCCTGCCCTCTGCTGCAATAAGCTCAGCCCCCTCTTTAACAGCCACACTATAAGAGAGTGCAACGTCAGTTGTGAGTATGTGTTTGTAAGGGAGTGTGTGTCAAAGGAAGAGAACGGAGGTTTAGGGGTGAGAAAAAAAGAAAGTGAAGAGAGGGAGACTGCTGTGAAACATGGGAGAGCGCAACTTTGGTTTCTCGGGAGAGTAACGGCTGAAGTGACTGCAGAGATCTTGGGCTAAAGCACCTTTAGCCCAGAGGGAGCCTGTGTGTGTGTGTGTGTGTGTGTGTGTGTGTGTGTGTGTGTGTGTGTGTGTGTGTGTGTGTGTGTGTGTGTGTGTGAGAGAGAGAGAGTAAGTCAGCTATGCAGAGCTGCTGCTGTCACTTTAAGCCTGTTACTGATTATACTCAGAAGAATGCAACAGGAGGAGGAAAAAGACAGAGAGAGAGATGGGGAAACATGTAAGGATGAAATCTTTTAGAAGCAACTTTTGTGTGACTTGTGTGACCTGACAGCCATGGACAGTGATGAGGTTGAGAAGTTGTTACCCAATAGTGTGTCTCCCTCTGTCTCTCTCTCTCTTGTTCCCACTGTTGCAAAGTCAACGTGAGCGTGAACCTGGAATCTCTCTTTGAAGCAAGGACAGAGCAAAGCCGGACAGCCAAAGCCAGAGGAAGAACTTTTAAGGAAAGACATCAAAGAGAAAAGAGAGGGTGGCAGTGTTGTTGGTGCTACTGAGAGGGGGGCTTCCTCACTCAGGCGGGTAAGTGAAAAAAATAAAGGGAAAATACTCTGAGAAGATAGTGCTGCTGCTGCTGCTGATGATGATGATGATGATTATCATGTGTTACAAGTTAAGGTTTAGAAAGTGTTCCCAGATCTGTAACAGGGTAAGCAGCACACACAGTACAGGGGGGAACAGAGGGCTCCAGGGGGTGCCAGTCCGCAATGCAAAAGAATAGTGTTTCTTAAAATGTCTGAGCACATCGACAGACAGAGGAAGTGGCTGAGTGTGAAACCCACAGTCACATGAGCTAGCTGTGTCTATTTGAAACCTAAGAATGATCCGGCTTAGTTCATCAGCTCTGTCTTTTGTGGAAAGCGTTACCTCAACGTCACCTCACAGACAATCACAGATGATTTATGTTGTCTGTTTGTCTGGCTTGCACTC
This sequence comes from Karalla daura, assembly GCA_029224185.1. NCBI lineage: Eukaryota > Metazoa > Chordata > Actinopteri > Chaetodontiformes > Leiognathidae > Karalla > Karalla daura. Next base: position 20,990,660 of record CM055202.1, on the reverse strand, counting down.
TGCTGCTAATATTACTAACTGTGGCTGAGAATAGATTGCAAGATAAATCCTCTGTGACCTGTGCTGGTGTTTTAACGATGACAGTGGTGTAGCATGTAGCATGTGATTTCAATGGTTCTCTGTGGTGACAAGCATTTTTTTTCATTCAAAGGCACCACTTCCTCTCTGTGCTAAAGTCACGCTGCCTTTCACCCCTCTTCATTTGACAAAGATGACATAGTCCACTCCTGCTCAGCAGCACAGGGCATGAATGAACTTCTCATCTGGGCGGGCGGGGGAGGATACGCTGAGGCTTTTTCACTTATGGACAAGGGAGCCAGCTGATGCCATTGGCTGAGAGGAGAGTGACAACTGATGACTTGATGTTTAGATTTATTCTAGCCATGGCTGACTCTGCTAGTCGTACTGCTTCCACTGTATTTTCTCTGTGTCTTGGTTTCGGAGAACATGTCTAAAACACACACAGTGAGAGCATTTTAGTGACTGTGAATCAGTGCTGATGGTTCTGGATGACATGTGTTTGTCTAACAGGGGCTTAGTCACAAGCTGAACAGTGGGGTGTGTTTGTCTTAAAACACTGGGCTTTTAAAAGTCATGGCTGGCTGCCCCGCTGTTCTTCAAATGATTTCCCATTCTGTCTCACTAAGATGATGGCCTCTCCAACTATCAGTACTCATGGTTGTCATTTAATTAGAGGGCAAGTCACCAGAGCTAATATGAGCAATACATTTTATCTGCTTCATTTCTAAATCCATTATTATTATTATTATTATTATTATTATACCATTTATGAAGAATAACGGTCATCTCATAAAATGAGTAAAATATAGTCAAAGAACTCTCTCTTAAGAAACAAAATAAAACCAGCATAATCGAGAATCAAAAGAGAGCCCATATTGTAACTATGTCAGCACCCAGCCTATAACCAGCGTGATACACACCCTGAGCTGTATCTTTGTTTCTCTGTCGCTGTAACACAATGTCTGTCCCTGGTTCAGCTTCACCAAACCTTACTGCTGGTCCCGAGGACACTCTGCCCCGGGACTGGTCACTCTAGTACTACAGTACTTTGTAGTTTACAGCACAAAGAGGTGTGTGTGTGTGTGTGTATATATATATATATACACACACGCACACATATATATGTGTATATATATATATATATATATATATATATATATATATATATACACATATTTATATATGTGTGTGTGTGTGTGTGTGTGTGTGTGTGCAATAGAGAGTGTAAGGAGTGGCCAACCGTAAACTGTCACATTGTAGTGGAAGGATCTATCGGTGCTTTTCGAGGCAGTATTTCCTGAATTAGTGTGTGATAGCGGGGAGATTGGCGGTGAGATGCGTCACAGGTATCTTGACAAGGAAGATTAAATTCCCTGGTGGAGATTAGTATGGAATCTGCCCTTTGCCTTATCACTGTCTACAGAATGAACCCTGTCCCGTCCTTCTTGGCAGGAAGCGGTTGTGCAGGCCATCTACTTCTCTGTCACCAAGCAATTTTAGGGAAAGTATTCCATTAAATTTTTATCAGAAAATGTACACAAAGAAGACCAAAGTTGAAATACATCAGTAAAATCATTTAAGGATTCAGGTCAACACTGAGATTGTAGAGGTCAGGTTCTCTAAATGACCTTGCTAAAAGTCATCAAGGTAGGACTGTACTGGTGGAAATTACTATTCATTAATATGCTGTGAACATTACATTACACATAATCAATCAAATGCTATAGCAATTCTTTTTTTCACTTTTTTGTGCAGTATGTGGTCAGTGTCACCAGAGCAGTGATTACTGACATGGATAGGAACATTCAAGACCTAAGAAGGACTTGAGGTGGTGACATGGGTAATGGCATCTTTAAACGACCACAGTGGCCACAAGAGAAATTTAGAAAGTACTTCTAAAGTATATCAATATAAGAGCTAAGAAGTGACACAATTTGTTTTTTTAAAGATTTGTGCTACACCATGATTGTTGACTCCTTGTGTCAGATGCCCATGCTGTAATGTCTCATTGAGCCATTGACAGGACATCCACAAAGGTGGCAGACAGGTTGCAAAAGAGTAAAGTTTATTAAGGTGTTCAGTTTAATGCCCCTTCTCTGTACAGCAGAGAGTGTATCTGCTATACAGAGAAGGGACACATGGTGTAAGGTGGTGTGTGTGTATGTGTGTGTGTGTGTTCCTTGTGTGCTCAAGGACGCTTGTTCCACATGAACCACACACACCTTTGCTCATAAACGGGCAAAGCTACCATTTATTGCCACTTCCGCTACCTAGGACCCAGGTAGGGGAAGTGGCATTAAATAGTAGTATGTGTGTGTTTATGTGTTAGTGTCAGCGCACAAGGAGGAGGCTATTATGATGGGTGTACGTCATGGAAAAGCAGGATCAATGGGCATGGCCAGCAGAGCAGTGTCATTCAGGTGTTCTTTTTGTCATCCAGAGGTAATCAGTTAACACAGCTCGGCTGATTATTCAAACTGACTGCTCAAGGAGGATGTCAATAAGGAACTAGTTTCAGGTACTGTATTATGCAGGCATAATACAGTATTGAAGCTTATCTAAAAAAAAATCCCTGTGATTCCTGTGGTCACCTGAATTGCTGAATAAACAGTATTTCAGCAATTGGCTGCAGTAAATCAAAAACACTACAAGCCTCAGTTACACTGAGCTATTTATCAGTGTCCCTGGTAATGTTTTAGGTGGAGACATATCCTTTGCCAGTTATCACATTTGAACCGTGAGATAGAACTGACACTGTCCTTGCTTTCTATGCTATCTGGTGCTCACATTAATGAAGTAGACCTGTGACTTTGTTTGCCAGGGTACAGTACTGCCCCTTTCTGAATCCAAAAAAGGCAAAGAGTGACAGGAAACATAGGACTGCCATTGCATTGATTTGGGATGATAGGAAGTTCTTCATCCTTCTGTCTGTCTTCTGACTGTGTTTCTGTTTTTCCCCTCTTATGCTGGCTCCTTCCTTTGCTCTGCACATTTGCCAGGCTTTCATAAAGGAGCTTGAGGAGGGAGTTAGCTTTTGCTGTCATCTTGCCAGCTCTTCCCATCAGTCCAGCCCCTTGGAAGAGCCTGTCGACACCCCTCTTTCTAGGCCTGGGTCTGGGGTACAGTCTATGTGTTCAAGGGTAAGACTGACTCTGGAGAAGCTATTAGGCTCTCTCTGACTGTATGCCAGTCTTGAACCTCATCTGACAGCTACCGACATACAGCAGAAGGAAGCATTTGAGATTGTTGTAGACGTAAACCCTGCGTAACTTCCCAGGTTTTTTTAAGGATTTGTTATGAGGAAGTGAGATCAAGAGAGAGAAACCAACTGGAGGCGGAATATTGTGACTTCACCAATCAGTCTGGCAGAGAGTGTTTGTTGGATAGCAGAAGAATCGTCATGGACAGAATGACTTGAGCCAACAGTGGTGGCAGAAAAGGTTGAACTGAACAGTGGTTTCTTCTCCTTGTTGCATCTGCATTCTGCCATTACAATCAACCAGAACCTATGGTGTTAAGAGTTCATGTCTCATATCTAGCTTCATTGAGTGACGGTTTGGTGCCAGGCTGTTGATGAACTCTGAATTATAGGTTTGTGTTATTAAGCAAGGCACGACAAAGTAATTTCCTCAATGACACCATTCTGATTTATATATGTGCATGTGCGTATATGTATACAGTATGCACATGCGCATGTTTATATTATGAAGCATGCTATCTAAGGACTATAATAACATGGCAAAGATTTATTGGAGAAGGTTTTCTGTGAGCTTGTAATGTCACAACTCCAGAGTCAGTGTCCTTGTCCACGCCCTGACAGGTTGCAGAATGTATGGGGGGAGATGATGCAGTCCTAGCTCAGGCCCGGAGAGCTAACCGGCAACTGGACTTTTCAGGAGGGAGCATTAAAGAGAGAGTCAACCAGGATAAAATATTTGACTCAATATTAGCTGAATACGGGGCTTTAAAATGATCACAGATTAAGGTTCACTTGCAGTTCAACACATTCATCAAAAAGTTTGGTTCTGCACTGTTGACAAGGATGAGATCTTTTAATTCTGCTGATACAGTGGCATGGCAAGGAAGCTTTGCAATGTAAATACTAGTTTTAACACGTTTATCTCAGTGCTTGATTTCTGTCATTTTCTTATTCTGCACAAATAGATATATTACAGATATATTTTTAGAAGAATCTTGTAGACAGGAGTCAGGTACACACTGTAAAGAGAAAGAGGGAACACGTGTATATCCAGCTCACACATCCTACACACCAGACACACAAATGCCTGCACACAAAGTACTTGAGCAACAAATAGCACGTGCCAATCAACCAGTGTTACTTACAGCAGAAGTGCAACTTCTCTTTGCACTTCTCACATGGTCACCCCGTACCGGGGGCCAGGGGGAGGGCTGTGATTCATTTCTTCTAGCTTCCCTGGATGGATGTATTTGCACAATGCCCTGATATACGATTGATTTCTATGCACAATTTTCCTTTTGTGACAACTGTATGTGTGTGTGTGTGTGTGTGTGTGTGTGTGTGTGTGTGTGTGTGTGTGTGTGTGTGTGTGTGTGTGTGTGTGTGTGTGTGTGTGTATGTGTGTTTGCATGTGCATGTGCATGTGGTCAGGCCCAGTCATCTTCCTGGCAGCTAAGAGGAAATCCACATCAACTGCCATATACCACACTCTAGGAATAGACTAGCCTAGTGCAGGCAGGAATGGAATGGCATGCCTGCTCTCACCCCTCCTCACACCACCTCACCCATCCTTGGCCTTCCTCACATTCGCTCCTTCTTAGATCGATCTTCGTCAATTTCAGCTCCTTACAAAATCCAAGTCATCATCAGCAAGCGCCTATCAACCTGTCACTGCTTAACGCACCCGTTACAGTTATGGCACCGCTACCTCCACTTCCTCTGTGGTTTCTCAGCCTTACGTCACACTGCAGGCACAAAAAGTCATACATACATTTGAGTTCTCTGCAGCAGTGATGTCAGCATCATCAAAGCATGGAAAGAGATAAGACGTAAAATACCTTATCTCCTTATCTCTAGCCATTGGATCTTAGTGAGGCCCACCAGTCTGGACTTAATATCACACTTGCACTTAATGTGCTGTTGACAGCTTTAACATACATATGTGGGCTTTTTTGGTAATGTGACATCCTATGTAATATGTATACATAATTTCTGTGTATAATATCGTATAACCAAATGCAATCTTTGATGCAATCTCATGTACTTCTTTTTCGTATTTTTCAGGATTGCCAATTCTGCAGAGATTTTAACACAGACATCACTGAACAACTAAACATCTCAAAAACCATTTCAAGCAGAGGTAACTATTTTCGCCTTTACACTTTCATTTCCTATCTTTTCTGACACTTTCCAGAAGATACTCTTAAAGAGCACGGTGAGGTCACATCCTGGTACACTTCTTGAAATCTTTAACCTTAAGTGCATAGGTAGAATCAGTCACTGAACTGTCAGAGATTGCTGCTGAAAAACAGGAGAAATTATGCAACTTAGAGTTGCATGGAATAGTTTATAACTAAATATCAGTGTGGTCCAACACTACAGTGTTGTACTACAGACAAATAATAAGAAGAGGCAAACATAGAGACAGAGCAGTATCAGTGACAGAGCACAGGAATGCGAGGGGGAGAGAGAAGAGAGCAGCCAGCACATTTCCCTTAATAAAAATAAATTGCAGTCAAGTGACCATCAGCTGCTCAGAGTATGTTTGATCAATATGGTCATGAGGCCTCAGGTATGTAGAGCTGGACATGTGGCCACAGAGGCAGCAAAGAGCAATAGCTCAGCCATGCCACCCTCTCTCACTACACCTGTGCTCTCTCCTGTCCTCTGCTGGCACTCATGCAGCCACCTGTATCCAGATCCCAATTTCAAACGAGCGAGCCACTACTCCCATTATGTGTCAGAGCAAACGTTGGAGCCTATAAGGCAGTGGCTGCTGCTTGTCCTGCCTCAGGGCTAATGGGGAAGAATGACAGGAATCTGGAACTGATAATGCCACGCTTGGAGATGTTCGTCAGTAAATAATCTCCCATATCCTTCCCCTCCCTTAGGCTCCTCTTCGTCTCCTGCTTGATCTCCTCCTACAGCTTGCTACCACCATAGTCTTCCCTCTCATTTGCGCTTGCATCATTCCATCTCGCCCACTGATTCATGTCCCAGTCTTCTATGACAGCCCATTTTTATCACTCCATCACTCATATCCGACTCCTCTGACCTAATTGTTCTTTCTATTGCCTCTCTCGCAGAGGAGCTCAACTTCACAGAGAAGTGGAGCTCCAAACCCAGGTATGACCAAACTGGCTGCTGTCCATGGTTGGCAGTTCAGTGGCTGCTGTTAGTTGCTCAGTAGGCAGTGTAGATCCTGTGTTGCAATCAGCAGCTACATCTGGCTACTGGGTCTCCAACGGCTCTGCCCATGTCCCGGTTAAACATGCTCATCCCACTCCCATTTGACGCTGACACATTCCAATCCTGTGATTGGCTGCAATGTCAGGGGGGCTCCATCCGGTGACCCCACAGACAGGAGGTTCTCTGTGTCACAACTTCACAAGGGGCTCTTGTCAAGGCTTTGTGTGTGTGTTTGCATGTGTGTGTGTGTGTGTGTGTGTGTGTGTGTGTGTGTGTGTGTGTGCGTGTGTGTGTGCGTGCACACATTTTACTTCCTCTTCTGCTATTTTTCTTCCAATTCTTCCTTTTTTTGCTTCTCACTCACTCTCTCCTTCTGATACACTCTTTATTTTGGACGTCTTTGTTAAGAAAACTACTGAACTTTAGTCAAAGGAAAAGCATTAATGATGCATGTTTCATTTCTTTGAAATGAAGATATGAACCTTGCTTTGTCCTGAACCTGGCATACAATGTAGATTTCTGTGTGGTTCCATTCTACAGCTACATTGTCTGCTGGGTTTCTGGCTAGCAGTATAAGCAGCCTTTGTACATCCTCCCATACTCAGACAAGGTACAATAAGAATTTATCTGCGACTGTTGATTTGCCTCAAATGCTCGATCATGGGAAAGGAATAAAGAGAAAATATCTCAATGAAAACACCTGACTTCTGCCTCTTAATTGTCCAAATGTGAAGTGATTTTTGAAAGAATGAAAAATATTACAGTAGAATCTGTAATCCGTGAAATCTTAATTGATTCATTGTTTCTTCTGCATCCTAGGAGTTCACTCCAAGCAAGCTAGGAATATGCTAGTAAGCCAGCAGAAAGCTGACTTGTTGTCTGTCAGAAGGATGTCAGACCACTGTCAGATTGGCTCCTTATTAGTGGGATAGCACTGTTTTCCCCTGCAGCCAGCGCAGCCCAGCCCAGCACACAAACACACACATGCACATGCATGCATACACATATACATACACATATGCACACACACACATACTTTTGGTAGGATTACACCAAAAGCTGACATAAACCAACAATACTTTTAGAAGACATTCTACTTTATCCTAGCTGAGCAGAACACATTGCTCATGAACTCCCAAGACATTAAACTCAACAACTGTAATTTAGTGTGATAGATAGATAGATAGATAGATAGATAGATAGATAGATAGATAGATAGATAGATAGATAGATAGATAGATAGATAGATAGATAGATAGATAGATAGATAGATAGATAGATAGATAGATAGATAGATAGATAGATAGATAGATAGATAGATAGATAGATAGATAGATAGATAGATAGATAGATATACATACTCAATTAAGTGTTGTAATATGTCCACTAGTGAAGATGTACCCTCATTTCTAGTGTTCCAGCAGTGTTCCTGCTTTGCCTTATTACGGTGGATGGGGCTCACAACATAGAGAAGTTATCTACTCTACTCTATTGGAAGAAGGCTGGTTTGATTTCTTGTCCTTGCAGCATGCATTTCAAAATATCCTTGAGCAAGGCACTCTGTGCTGTCCCTGAGAGCAAGAGTAGTGAAAGAATGGCCTTCACTGGTCAAAAGGATTAGAAAAGGAGCATAAAGACAGCTTTTGCATCCACAGTGGAAACTATGAGAAAAAATGAGCATACTCTGTACTGACAAGTAAAACAATTTTGTGCATCTCTGTTATGCAATAATCTGGGGCATCAATTTTGCTCCAATATTATTTCAACTTAAGAGGTGTTTCTTATTAAGCAATTCTTTCTGAGCCAAAATATAAAAATGGACAAAAAATAAATTTGACTTACGGTTTTAAATTATTATTTAATTTATTTCAAATAATTTCTGATAAATGGTTCCATCTTGCTGAAATGAAATTTACACTCGCTATACTATTATATTCTACTCGTGGGGGTATTTTTATATTTTTTAGTACTATAGAAGATATTGACATGCAACCCAAACCTCAAAACCTCAAAACCCAAATCTCAGGGGAGTCATTCTGCCATCAATACACTGCAAGGAAATTTGGCAAATCTTGACAGGCTAAATGATCAACATTCAGAGGCAGATCAACTAGTTTTGTTGACATGCAAAGACAAATGGACAAATGCAAAGAATCATACAACCAACATAAAAAAAAAATGTGATTCCAATATGAACAGTGAGCGAACATTGCAGCCTATTCAGTGCAAAATCAACAGTGCTGTCCACTTCCTGGTTCCACTACCATGGCAATGCAGGCAACTATTCTTGTGGTTTATATCAAAATTTGCTGATCCAGAATAATTAGTTTTTATTTTTTTAATTTCTAAAAGTACTATTGATTCATAGTTTAATATTTTTTAGGAATTTCAGAGATTCTGCAGTGTTTGATTATATTTCTCATGCATATACATGAGCACTATAGTCAACATACAGTCATCATGCTCAGTACTGGATTTACAGTCATAGCCTGATTATGTAGGTGAAAACAAGATCAAAGGAGAAGATTTCAATTAAAAAGACAGCCTACTGGTTATTTCAATCTCTAAATTCAGTGACTAAACACATTTATGCCAAGATCAGATAAGTTACAGCATTTCACACTCAACATGCAATGAGTCTCAAATCAAGCTCAGAGTAAACACTGAGCTCATAAACCATGAGATTCTCATTAAAGAAAGTGTCACAATCCTTTTAGCCCTAAATGAGACATGTTGCCACGATCTAAATATCTGTCAAAACATCCTTGGGCAAAGCACTGAACCCTGAACTACCCCTGATACTGTGTCATGCTGTTTGTAAATGAAATTCTTAAAAATTTATCAGGATAAATAACGGTTAAACAAAAAATATAAATATATTATAGCTGCTGTACAGCAATGGTCTGGGCAATTTTAGGCAAAATTTTGATGATGATTTGTACCAAATCTGAAGCCAATTGGGTTAACCACATTGGAAAAGATGTTTTTAAGATTCAAAAATTCAAAATGGCCGACTTCCTGTCCGGGTTGTGGTCATCATGTCAAGAGACTTTTTTGTTTATCTCTTTAGGATGTATTTGCAAACCAGTTTTTATTTGCCCATGACAAAGTAAAAAAAAAACCCTAATGGGGATTGGTCAAAATTTCTAGGGGGCGCTACCTTTTGCATTTTGGCCCCCCATGGTTTATGCCCCTATCAAACATCTGAGCTCTCTGTCCTCAATCAGTGTACCATCACAAAGGCACTCATAATACATGGTAACGTGTCACTATTCATGCCCGCCACTAAAACACCATTGGTGGTAGCCTCACTGCCTTTGTAATGTAGCTTCACCAACTTGTTCTGCATGCATTAGAAGTGGAATGAAGTTGATGTGGTCAATTATGTAGGATAACTACATGTAAGTGTAAAACCAGATTACTTCCTGTCACCACTAGGGCGCGCCATGAGTGAGGTAGGAAGTTAATATATCAGGCTATTCAGGATGGAGCCCTCATCATGTCCAGCAAGTTTCAAGCTGCCATGATCAAGTATGTGGGTGTGAGAGCCGTTCAAAGTGAAAGAGCATGAAAGAAAATCACCAAAATTTTACACATCGTAGCCACCATGCCCTTTGACCTGCAGAAATTCTTTTGACGAGTGTTGGTCACCATTGTCTGTGATGATCAGTACCTAATTTCAAGTCAATTGGGTTAAAGCCCTAGGAGACAACAAACAAGTCAAAATGGCCGACTTCCTGTTGGGTTGAGGGTGGGGCTTCAAAAAGATTTTTTGTGTGCCTCTTTGTGATCTATAAACCCACTAAGTTTCATGCATTTAAGTGGGTGGCACTGTTTCACACTTCTGCCCCGTGCATTTTCAGTAATATTTGTACATTTGTACCGTCTCAATGTTCATGCCGAAAATGATGAGTTTTTGAACATGTTCAGGCCTCCTAAAACGCTATTTACTTTAGGAAGGAAAAATAATAATAATAATAAATAAAAAAGGATACAATATATAAAAGATACAATAGGTTCCTTGCAACTTTGTTTCTTGGACCCTAATAGTAATAAAAAGAAACAAGAGAGTTTTATTAGGGTTCTCGCAACTTTGTTGCTTGAACCCTAAAAAGAAACACTACAGTTTTAAGAGGATTCTCGCAACTTCGTTGCTCGGACCCTAATAAAAATTCCAAGGCTGTAGCCTATATGGTTGCTTTGTTGTGAAATTTCAGTTTTGAAATTTAGAGGCTTGCTGTAGTGCCACCATAATGACTACTGTACTGCACTGAGACTGCACTGGTGAAAGTCACTAATGACCTCGTAATGGCGTCCGACAGAAGTCTTGTTTCAGTGCTCGTCTTGTTAGATCTTAGTGCTGCTTTTTATACAGTTGACTACCAACTCTTAATAAGGACTCTGTAAAATCAAGCTGGAACCAGAGGCACTGTTTTGCCTCTGTTTGCCTAATTGGTTCCAGTCCTATCTCTCAGACCGTTATCAGTCAGTAATAATAGTCATGGGGTTTCACAAGGATCTGCGCTTGGTCCAGTTCTCTTCACTTTATATGCTATCTCTATGCGATATCATCAGTAATCATTCAATAGATTTCCACTGTAACCCCAAACATTCCACCAAAAAATTCCACCTGCGTGCTGCAGCACGGCAGCGGCGCAGCTCCATAAAAAGTCCAAGATTCCACTTACTGTGTTACAGCAGCGGCGCAGCTGAATGTGTGCAATATCATGTCTTTGCGCGATACTTCCAAAAGTATGAGAGACTGTAAAGATGCCATCATAAAGGCACTCTAAAAAGGAAACAACAGCAAACAAAAGGCAGGGGGAGGGGGGGTGCTACTGCTTCAGACCCGATCTCTGCCAGGGACGTCTCTCCCTCTTCTCCTCTCTCTCTCTCTGTCTTTTCTATCTATATCTCTCTCTGCGCTCTGCAACTTTTTCCTGTTAAAATTGGGACATGTTTGGGGAGACTTTTAACCGAGACGTCTGATCAAGCTAATCTATGCGAGCTTTCTGTTTTATTTTGAAATTTGACAGAAGTTTATTTTGATACTGTAACGGTATAGAAAAGCTGCCTATCTGGAGTGCTCAGGAGCAGCAAGCCACAGCTGAGCACTCCTTGGACGTTGTTGAGCTGCTCTCTGTGGAATATGTCTCCATTGGTTTTAATGGAAGATAATTGCTGCGGTTACCGCACCCCTGCTGTAAGGTGCCGCTCACACATTAGGTGGAATTGTCTACAGCAGCTTGAATCATGCTTTGATGACATTAAGAACTGGATGACCTATAATTTCCTTCTTCTGAACTCTGAAAAAACTGAGATACTGCTTGTAGGTCCAAAACACCTGCGTGATTCTATATCTGACGTCATAGCAGTTTTGCTACTCCTTCTGGCACCGCTGAAGAATCTTTGGCTTTGACCAAGACTTGTCATTTAGTTCCCGCAAAGTCGGAGGCATATACTCCTACTACAATCAGCAGAACAGCTGGTCCATGCCTTTGTTTCTTCCAGTCTGCAAATCTTTTTTGGCTGGAAGCTCCAACAGGTCACTGAGAACTTTGCAGCTCATTCAGAACATGACAGCTTGTGTCCTGACAAAAACAAGAAAGAGAGATCAAATCTCTCCAGTTCTGGCCTCTGCACTGCCTTCCTGTATCATTCAGGATTCAGTTTAAAATCTTTCTCCTTGTTTATAAAGCTCTTCATGGTCTGGCACCATTTTATATTTCAGACCTGATAAAACTCTATTACCCCACTAGGGCGCTCCATTCTCTGGATGGAGGCCTACTTGTGGTTCCAAGAATCTCTAAGTCTAGATTTGGAGCCAGAACCTTCAGCTACCAAGGCCTTCTCCTTTGGAACCATCTACCAGTCTCAGTCTGGGAGGCAGACACCCGCTCTACCTTCAAGAGTAGGTTAGAAACCCTCCTTTTTGATAAAGCCTACAAGTAGACTTTCCCCTTGGTACATTGAGCGCTATCTTCTAGTCTAGCTTCAAGTTTCTACTATGGACTCATTTGACCTCTAAACTAAAATCCAAATTGTTAGCCATCAATCCATGTATTTCTGTATATTGTCTTGCTTCTGCCCACCTGTCCATCCTGGGTGAGGATCCCCTCCTCTGTCTCTCACCCCGAGGATTAGGCTAAGGGCAGGGGGTGTTCACTATAGGTTAGGGTTAGGTTGTTATTGTTGCTCACTTAGTGCCTGCCTGTTTTGAGCTGGTACTTAAAATAAAGTTGAAGTTATTGAAGTTGTCTATTTAAGTTCTAAAGAAAAAAAAGAAAAAGCAGGCAACAAGCAACAAGAGAGTTTTACCAGGTTCTTTGGAGACTGAAAATTAATGTTAATTGTATTTTTTACTTGACCTAAGTAGACTAAGTAGGTGTGATATAAAGAAAATATACTTGAGGTGTCATGATAAAGATGACACTGAATAAATTCATCACAGGGTATCTAGGCATATTTGGTAAATACAAAAGAACATATACACAGTTTATGTAAGGTGGTCTTTCACTACATTTTACAAACACGAAGTAAGGCATCTCAATAGCCAGCTAGCTATCACTCATGTTCTGTTTTCTGTTTTGGGAAGGGAAAGAAACTCTTGGGGTATCTGCTGTCCAACTTACATATGCCAGTGATTGATGATGCCATCCTGAAAACATAATCCTCTATCACTGGCCTTCTTCCTGGGGTCCATGGGATTGGGATTCTGGATGGATTCCTCACACTGAAGGCAGTGGCGTGGCATGGGGAAAATTCCTGAGGAAGCCAAGTGAAGCCAAGCTGTGTATATTTTAGGGGGTGGGGGCAGAAAATCATATGTTGCTGTTTCATGTAGTCAGATGAACTATTAGAGCGATCAGCATCATTTTACCAGGACTTACACAGCTTGTTACATAACAGACACTAGAGCACAGAGACTAAGCTCATTCACTGTGACCACAGTGGTACACACATACACACACTCCTCTTAAACATCTTTATGCAACCACCTTCCGGAAAGCACAAGCAGCTACTTAATGCACAGCACACATCTAATATTGGAAAGACGTGGATTCACTCACACACTCAATCAGAAGACGTAAAGTTTTATGTCCACACCAAATAAGACTTATACGCTCTACAGTATGTGGGCGTAAATGCTTTTCATTTTTCCTTATCGTTCATATATGTAATAATAAATGTAAATGTTCATTACACAGCAACACAACAACCCAGTACCAGTGGCTATGAACAGTACACCTGACGTGCATTCAGTCACGGCCGCTGTCAGTGGTGCTCATTTTCTCTACATAAACATCAAGAACAAACAACAACTTTAGTGGACTCATATGCTTAATCAAAGCAAGCAAACCAAAATACGGACTATAATCACATCAATAATAACACAGATTGCTAACTGGGCTGATCAGTAACTATTAAGATGCGTAAAGAAAAAACAGAGTTTTGCTCACCCTATCTGAATAATATCTGTGAATCCTGTGGTAACCCAGGGATTGTTCAGTGAACATGATTCCTTGTCAGAAGGAGACAGGGCCAGCAAAAAAATGTTGAAGTTTGGCGCTCCCCGCTAGTCACTCAGTAGGACGTAATTCTCCTCATTGAATGTCCGAAACCTTCCTTCCTTTCAGTACGGAGATCTATTTTTGGTGTTGATCTCATCAGATTTAATTTTGAGTTGCTGTTCAAGAAGCAGTTTAGCACAAACTATTTTTGACCAAATATTTCAAATCCCCGCCCTCCATAATTGCGCTCTCTGGCTACCCGGAAGTCAACGCAAATCTTTCGTTATTCGTATCAGTGACGTTGATGTTGACGCTCTGTGATTTGATTGGCGTGAAGCCAAAGTGTTCGTGGCTTCCCTTGACCCCGTCCCGACCAATCACAGGGAAGCAGTGACAATAACCTCATCTGATTGGTTAATAATTGTTATTTTTTTCATCAAGGGAAGCCAACTCCACTTGGCCTCCATTGGTGAAAAGAACTGACGACAGAGTATAGTACCCCATTTTCAACGCTCATTCACCACATAACCCTTAGAGGGATGCTGTTTCACACACCATAAACGCTCAATAATGAATGAAGAGAGACGAGGGGGAGACGGCAACGACACAACACAGAAGGATTGCAAAAACTGTTTAAAGTGTTATTATTTAATGACGTTATATTCTGAAAAAAAGTGAGGAAGCCTGGCTTCCCTTGGCTTCTGCAAGAAAACACCACTGACTGAAGGTCATCTATAGGAAAGGCTGAGGCTGCAGGAACAGAGCCCATTCCTTGTTAGGTCCAACAGATGGACAGACACACCACTACAGCTGGTAACAGGACAGGGAAGGATGAGCCATTGTCAGGGATAGAGCCCAACAACAGGGACAGCACCAGTGGCTCTCTCTATCCCCAGTCTGCACAGAAGTTGCTGGCAATGATGGTGGACAGCAGAGAAAAGTAGAGGCTCCCTCCAAAGGGATCAATAATCTATCTATCTATCTATCTATCTATCTATCTATCTATCTATCTATCTATCTATCTATCTATCTATCTATCTATCTATCTATCTATCTATCTATCTATCTATCTATCTATCTATCTATCTATCTATCTATCTATCTATCTATCTATCTGAGTTTCATCACAGATTTTCCATTAAAATTTCATATACATACATACACATACATATCGAGATCTTAGGTATGATCAAAATTAATCACATTTATCAATAATTTTGCATTTTACCGATACCAACATATTGTAAAGGTCTATCCTATTTGGACTGTGTGAACCTAGCGGTTTACATACATAAATACATGTGTACATGCATACATACACACACATTTCCAGCTTTAATTCCATGAGACATTGCATCAATTCTGGTTGAGGAAGCAAAAGACAAGTATGATGCTAATTATTAACGGCACAGTTTTGAGGAAACAGCTCTGACAGTCCCTGTCCTTGTCAGGCTGCTCAAACAATTTTGTTTAGACAAAACCAGGTAAAAATTTGCTGAATAAATAACTGATGGCTGCACCAAAAGTAATTAATGCCACTGGATCGTGTGTACAGTGACTATACAGTACTACAGTACTATCGCTATTTATTTCTTATTCTTTATAATTCCTCTTCTGGTTAATTTTTGCTACCCCTCCTACAGTTTTGGGGGCACCCGGACAAATGTTACATCAAACTCTTGGTGTGCTGTCATTTTTCTCCCAAAAATCACCAATCTTTTTTCATCCATTTCGCACCAAACAACCATCAGCTGCATAACCATACATTTACATTTTTAAACAGACAAACTTTTTGTCTCTTCATGTTGTTTTCAACATGTCAGTAAATTGTATAGTTTTTCATCAATGCCCTCTCACATGATTGCTTGAAAATTGATTAAATATTTCTCTTTCCATGCTGCTCCAAGCTACAGCTTTCACAGTATTCCACTTTTGTAAAGAAATTTAGGCTCTATCATACAACACCCTCCAAAAAGCCACAATGTATCTGTTGTATTTAACTCGGGAGAGTGGTAAGTATTTGAGCTAAATTAATCTCACAAAATGCAGCAACCTCGCAGCACATTCCAGTGGCATTGTCAAAATGTATGTGCAGAAATTTTCTCATCTCTGTTTAGTTTCCAGCAAATCATTGCATGTGAATACACTGATCACTAATTTTGCTGAGGACAATCCCAAATGGTAGAGATATAAATGAAACTTAATATAAAATTTGCTAATCCTTTTTCACACCAAAACAGAAGCATTTAGAAAAATCAGTGATTCAACATGATCACCTTTTGTAAAGAGACCAGACTGAAACCAGCTTCAACAGGCACAGAAAGCTGTTTTTGGACAGGATGTCTGCTACAAGGTGAGAACATGAACACTGGGCATCAAAGGAGCCTCCTTGAAAGGTTCAGTTCATGACCAAGACATTAACCTACAACTTTTCTTGCTTTGTTGCCATGGGTTTAGGAAACTACTGATAAAAAGTTTGTTGTACATGTCTCCATTGCTGTTTTTTGTACAATGCATGTTTCACAAAGCTGAGGTTTCTGAAGAGTCACTTTATTGTGTGAGGAGTTCAATTTTTGATGTGTAGCACTATTCACTTTTATGCTGAATCAGTCTTTGAGCTCCTGCTAAACAGAGACACAAAGGAGACCATGGATGTGCTCCTTGTGAGAGTGAGGGAAAAGTGTTTGATTCTTCCAACTCCTGTTCTTACCTTTGTCCTGCCTTCCCCTCCTTCACTACCCCATTACTCACCCAGCACACTGGCTCAGAAAGAAAACAGAAATGAGTCTCACTGTTTCAAGAAGTTTGGAACTAGTTTGTGTCCTAGCAACATCCTGTACAATACAACAGGGTTCTGTGTGAGACAGAGACATGGTCAGAGTGATGTGGGTGTAAAAAGTGTGAGAGATCTTGGTAGTGTTTATGCATGGCCAGGCATTAATCAGCAGAACACATTTTTCCACTGTATTTTCTGTTTGGAGCATTTACCTTGCGTGTGACAAAACCTGTTCCACTTCATGTGTTTCACCCTTCTCTTGTCTTGTCAATCCCCTCCAACACACACACATACACACACACGCACATACACATACACACACACACACACACACATTCTTCATTCACAGTGGACAGCACTTCCTCCCTGGGTTGATGTTACATAAGGAGCTGAATGGAAAGTGCTGATAAACTGCTGTTTTATCACAGAGAGTGCCAGTGACCATGAGAGTCTGGGTGGGATACACTGTCCGTGAGTGTATAAATAGGAAAGAATATCCTCCAACCCCTGTCAGCCCCATTCATACACACACACACACACACACACACACACACACACACACACACACACACACACACACACATACATACACATACACTAATGATAATGTATTAGCAGGGTGACATTCTCCTTCACTGTGAGATCTCAGATGTGCTGTGCCTATTTGTACGCTTTTTACCGGAAGAGAATGGGTTAAGTTGCCAAAGCTAGAACTGTGAAATCTGAGAAGTAAAGGGAAAGACAGAAGGAACGGGAGATTTCTGGGGACCAAAGACAAAGAAGACCCAGAGTGCTCCCCTTTGCCTTTCTCCTTGGCTCTGACAACTCTATGCCTCTCTACCAATTCTACAGCCTTTCTTTTCCTTCCCGTTTTCTCCATCTTGAGCATGGCTTTTAGTGGCAGCTACGTTTTCCTGCTTTTAGTGGGATTCTTCATCTGTTTCCAGTGAGTAGATTATTTGTCCCAGATAACACATGAGCACCTGTGACAATGTTTGTTTGGCTGCACTTTTTGCTTTTAAGGTTACACCACCCCAGACACGGTTCTTTCTTTCCATCCTGGTGTTAAAGCCCCGCAGTAAGCGTTTCCCACTTCCTGTGTAAGGCTGAATCAGCCCCCAAGAATGTACGAGTATTGACTCACACTTCCTCCTGGATATGACAGGGCTTCCTTTCCTCTGCCAACTGATTTAACCTTTCTCTCTTCCCTCCCTCCACACATCTTTACTCCCCTCATTACCACCACCCACACTATCCCACCTCCTTCCTCTAACAGTGGAGGATTTGGGATGCAGCCCACAACTGTGTGTGTAAGACATTTTCTAAAAGGGAGAGCTCAAAGTGACTAAAACAGGGAACCCAGGCGAGATAACTCACTTGTCTCAGTAATCAAGCATCAGAGTCATTTGAATTTAATTTGTTCTCTCTATATTTAGATGCTCCACTTTGGTCTTATGATCATTCTAGAGCTAGACAAATTGGTCTCTGTATATTACTCAAGCTAACAATGGGACAGTTTAGAATTTGGAATACACAGCGCATTTAAATGAGTTCTAAATTAGGTCACCTGTGAAGTGACGTTAAACCGCACATATTATCACCAAAGGGAAAATCACAAGATGCAACAAGTTTCAATACCTCTATTCATTCTTTGGATATTATTGGCAATTCAATTTCATATTAAGCTATCCAGAATGATTACTTCATTTAATCATTCATTTATTTCCTTGACATACTGTACAGTGTCATGGAGGTTTGTTGGACAGGCCATTAGTTTATCACAATGTTTATTACAATTTAGAGTCTCTAATGAACCTAAATAATTTTTGGACTCTCAAGGCTCTCAATCCAGAGATGGAGTTGCTCATGAACTTGCTAACTACTCTCTACTATAATCCCACAGTCCAGAATTACAGACCTAAAAATGTTTATACAAGCATCAAGGGTGGCATGAACCTGGTTTCATTGGCATTTATAACAAAGCCTATCCAGACCTGGATCTGCCTGACCCACAGCCTAGTTTTTCAGTTTCTTCACCCTCCAGGAAGATGCATAACAGAAATGAACTGCTGGTAGTCCGATGTATGATGTATGTCATAATTCCATGATTAAAAGGAGGAGGCTCCACTGCCCCTTTGATGATTTAACAGAGAGATTAAGCTCCTGGGACCCTGCAGCAGTGGAAGAAAATGTGTAAATGATATGTACAATAAATAATTAAATAATTAATATATGACTAATTCCATATTATTCTGTTTGCTTTTTCTTTAGATAAGGCAGGGATAACTTGTTTGTGGCCCTAAAACATGTCCTGGTGGGCTACAAGACCAGCTTGACACAGGAGATATACCTGGTGTCACAATCATACTGTGGTGCTTGGCCTAGCTGTGAGCCCAGTGCACACTGATGTGGAACTCCTTGCTCCATCCACATTCAGTAGAATGACTCTTAGTGTGGGCACACACACACACACATTTACAATCTGTGCTTTCAGAAGAACAGTCACAATCAAGAGTTTGTGTTTTCCAGTGAGCAGCAATAGGGACACCCCAGCATCACTAGCCCTCCCTCCTCAGCCCATCCTCCTCAACCGGTCCTCCCCAGCCCAGACAGACTGCCACCACCACCGCCACCCCCAATCTTACAATTTTGGTCATTGCCAGAGCTCATGACCATAGTTGATGGTAGGAATGCGAATTGACAGATAACTAGAGAGCTTCATCTTGTGGCCAATTTTTCTCTTTATCACAACAGACCATTATATTGACTGCATCACTGTGCGCACTGGATGTAAGCCACAACAGCATGACCGCAAGGTAACTGTACTGCAAGGTTCTGTTTCTGCTTGAAAAAGGCAGAAACAGAATCTGTCCACCACTTGGTGGCACCTAGGGATTCTGTCCATAAAAGCTATGGCCAAAAGGGCAGGTAGCTGGTGAAAAGGAGCAGCCTTTGCGTAGTCACACTTCAATGGGAAATGAGTCTGAATTTCTCCCAACAATGCAAACAAGACTCCAGGAATAGAGATTGGATAGCCGCATAAGCAATCAGCCGCTCCTTACTCCATACTCCCAAAGTACTCCCTAAGAGACATAGTTGTTTAGGGTCATAGTTGTAAGCCTTCTATAGGTCCACAAAACATGTAAACTGGCTGAGCAAACTTTTCCCTACAGCATTCTCGCAATAGAGCCATTCCAGTGTTCCACAACCAGGGTGAAAACACATTGTTCCTCCTGGATCTGAGGTTCAACTAACTGCCAAACTCTTCTCTCCAGTACCCTGATGTAGACTTTTACAGGGAGGCAGAGCAGTGTTATCCCCTATGGATATAAACAGAGGCACTGTACCCATCATCTACACAATGTTGCAAAGGGTTAGGGAAACTTAAAGAGTCATGTGATTTGTGCATTAAACTATAAGAAAAGACCAGGGAGGAAAAATATAGCTGGCAGGCCTGATTCTGCTTCTCTTCTATCTTTGATAGTTCCAAGCTCCATCTATACCTGGGTTCGACAGCCCAGGATGGAGGGACCAGAGCAGTTTCAAGTAGATTGGGAATCAGTGGGGCCATTTATTATTCACTGTTCACTGTTGTTCACACTGCTGCCTAAGACTTTTCCCGCTGTGTTAGCTAAGGTTGCTTATATGATAAAACATCTGTAGGGAAGAGTTGGAATATGGAGAACCGTTGAATGAGAATCTCCTGCTTGTGCTACTATGACGTGTTTGCTTCTGAATTAGATAGATAGATAGATAGATAGATAGATAGATAGATAGATAGATAGATAGATAGATAGATAGATAGATAGATAGATAGATAGATAGATAGATAGATAGATAGATAGATAGATAGATAGATAGATAGATAGATAGATAGATAGATAGATAGATAGATAGTAATTAAATAGTAATTAAAAGATTAAATTCCTTAAATTAAATTAAAACCTTTATTAAAATGAAATTAAAATTAAATCCAATAAGGTAGGAGTGAGTCCAAGTGTCCAAAGTGCAGTGCAGTGCAGCCAGTTCTAATGCAGTCCAGTCCATTATGCTCAGCTCAGCTCCTTCTGTATGTCGTTGAAAAGCTGTATGGCCCAGGGGACAAAGGACCGCTGCAACCTACCAGTCCTGCAGAGAGAGACTGGAGTCTGTTGCTGATCAGGCTTCTCTGGTTGATGAAGTTGGTGTATAGCGATTGCCGATTGTTGTCCATAATGGATCAGCAGCAGGACTTTCTTGCAGACATTGAAAGATTTCAGCCTCCTGAGGAGTGCATCTGCATTATATAGTCCATCTGCATTGAAAGACAAGTCCAGCTTTTGTCTCAGCCAGACCTGGGCATTGTACGGTCCCCGGGCCATATACGGCCCTTTGATTGACTGCCTAGCCTGGTGAAGGCTTTCATGAGGAAGCTGCAGTTTCTTTCAAGCCAACTGGAGAGCAACACTCTCACTCACATGCAAACCCTGAAAGAAGTCACACCATCAGCTGGTCACCTTCGCAGGTACTCATCTACGTTAGGACCATTGCGTGGTGAGTTTTCAAGGCGATTTGAAGATCTCAGAACAATCGAGGATGAAATGCACATGATATCCTCTCCGTTTGCCAGCAGTGTGAATAAGCACCCAGTGATGTTCAGCTGGAGCTCATTGACCTGCAATCTGATGCAGTACTGGCAGAACACTTTGAGTCAGGGTCTTTGCTGGATTTCTACTCTTCTCTTAAGGAGAACTTTCCAAACATGAAGAGACATGTTCAGAAGATGTTGGTTCTCTTTGGCTCTACCTACATATGTGAACAAAGATTCTCAATGATGAAGTTTGCAAAATCCATGTATAGAAGCTCTCTCACTGATGATCATCTGTCAGCTGTACTTCGCATCTCAGCCTCAAACAATTAACCTGACTTTGATGCACTCGTTAAAGCCCAAAAGAGACTAGATTTCACTCACTGAACGAGAAAAAAGAACTCAAAAACACCAAGTTGGGTGGTTAGGCTACGAATTTAGCCATGTGAAGGCAACAGTGAACTGGGACATTCTCTTTGGAAGCCTTTTTCTCAAAATCACAGTTTAGTGATGTTCAATGACAGTTCATTGACTTATAATATTCATCTTGCTTAATGTGTCTTGCTTAATTAAGTGTCTTGCAATATTGTGATGTCCTTAGAATGCTTAAAACGTCTTGCCAACAGTATTTGAAAGTCAGAATGTATTTTGGAGTGAATGTGACTGGGTTATGTTTACTAATATAAGTAATAAATAGTAAAAAAAAAAAAAGTTCATATTTTGTTTGCCATTGGTTTGCGAAATTTGATTGAATTAACGATTTTTTTTGTAAGTCAATCTCACCTTTTCATTGCTTAATTATAACATATAGCCTACTCATACCAGCTTGTCAAAACATTGCTATTTACTGCTTTACAATATTTTCTGTTTCTCATGTGCCCCATGGAAAAAATAATTGCCCACCCCTGGTCTAAGTGAATCCCCAGGTACTTGTAAGTGCTGACTGTCTCCATCTTCTCCTCATCAGTGGTGACAGGCAACAGCGGCAGGGTGGTTTTGCTGTAGTCTATCACCATTTCTTTGGTTTTGGTGGTGTTCAGCTGCAGCTGGTTGGCCTGGCACCACACAACAAAGTCTTCCTTGGTTGGCAAACTGCAGGGGATCCATTGCATGACAGACCTGAGGTTTGAGCAGATTGAGCAGCAGCACACGCTCCAGGGTTTTCATTATGTGTGAGGTGAGGGCAACCGGTCTGTAGTCGTTGAGTTCTCTGGAGTGTGCTTTCTTGGGGACTTGTATGAAACATGATGTCTTCCACAGCATTGGAACCTTGACTCCTGTTAAAGAGTTGATGAAGAGGCTCTGCTAATTCCACTGCACAGGTCTTCAGCAGTCTAGCAGGGATGCCATGAGGGGCTGCTGCCTTGGACTTGGACCTCATGAGCAGTGACTACGGATGGCTGGTGTAGTGGACAGGTTGGAGTGCTGGTTACGCTCATTGGCTCTGGAAATGGCCATCAGCCTTGCCACCTTCACTCCCACACCCAGTGATGTTTCTGACCCCCTGCCATACCTCTTTCATGTTGTTATCTTGTAATTTCTCTTCCATCTTTCTCCCATATGCCTTCTCAGCCTCCCTCAGGCTCCTTCTGAGTTCTCCCTGCGCTCTCTTCAGCTCTGTCATATTGCACGATTTAAAATATTTCTTCTTCTTGTTAAGAAGGTTTTTGACATAACTGGTCACCCATGGCTTGATGTTGGGGTAGCAGCACAGTGTTTGTGGCAACAACAATGTCCATACAGATGTTCAGGTAGTCGGTTGTGCAAGAAGTGGCCTCCCCCAAGTTCTCACTGTTTTGTACTACGCTCCATACAGTAGACCCAAAGCAATCCCTCAGCACCTCCTATGCTCCTGGTGTCCATTCTCTGAAGGTTCGTGTGGTGGCTGGCAGTCTCTGTACTTTTGGTATGTGCAAAGGCTGAAGGTAAACAAGGTTGTGATCAGAGATTCCCAGTGGCTGAAGGGGGATTGCATAGTATACATCTTTCACATTTGCATCCTTGTCGTACAGTTCACAAATTGGTGGAAGTTTGTTAGGGTGGGATACAGCATGACATGGTTGAAACCCCCTGTAATGGCAATAAAGGCTTCTGTGTGTTGTGATTGAATCCTCGCGACAGTTGAGTGAATGACATCACATGCTGTGTCTGGAAGGGCTCATGGTGGAATGTAAACAACCAGAACAATGGCGTACGAGAACTCTCTCGGCAAATAGTAGGGTCGGAGACTCACTGCAAGTAACTCCACATCCTTACTACAGAAGGTCTCATGTCCGGGATGGCACCATCGATTGTTGATGAAAATTACGAGTCCTCCTCCCTTCTTTTTTCCCGAAAGTTCCTTGTCTCTGTCGAGTCTGAGTGCACTAGGTCCACACGCAGATTGGACGTTGCTAGTTTGCCACATCTTCGTCGGGAGATCAATTTTGATTCCCTGTATAACCTCTTATTTCCTTACTAGGGCTGCTAGTTCTTCCGTTTTTTTAGCAAGAGACTTTACCTTTCCCGTAACAATGGCTACGAATAGTTTGTGTTTCCACCTCTTCTCTTGTCGCTTAGCTTTCACCGTGGCTCCTGCTCTGCAACCTCCGGTAACAAGACACCTCCTTTGGTACTTTCATATAAACTTTACCGGCAAAGTTCCATAGGGCAAACAGCTGGCTCCTTATGTTTGCCGCTGCCAATTCGTTGTATGGATGCCATCTCCATAGGATATACAAAATACTATTTATGAATTTAGAAAGTTAAAATGGAATTAATGCAACTGGGTTGGACCTCCTTGACCTTGGAAGAGGAGAGACCGTGGCGGTCCAGATAATGTCTCTATTATGGTGAAGGTGGTCTCTACATTATCCAGCACCTAGTAAAAGACAGAGCTCAATAGTAGCTGGAGAGGTCCTGGTGAGCTCAGTTCAGCACAAGCCTATCCATCAGTCACACCCTCTTCTTTAGGGATGTTTCCTTCATGCGCATGGTTCACAGACACTGGCTATTCTCTGGAGCAGACACCAACATCATGGACAAGAACCTGACTCACCAACCTTCCCCGTTTGCCTTCTACTCTCCGGAAACCATACCAATAAACTATATATGGCTACAACTAAACATGCAATTTCATGTTTTGCCTTCCCCTCAGATCACTGGAGTTCCTGCAGATTATAAGGACTGCTATCAAGTATTCAGCAAGGCTAAAGCCATGTCGTGTACCATTGATCACCAGTCAGGTGCAGTGCCCCCATGTGGTCACCTCTATGAATTATATGGTCCTGAATGAAAGGCTTTTGAACTTCTGCAAGGACCTACTATTTTCTCAAAGTTGGACTAAGTTGCAACACCTACCATTTACTTCCTATTAAAGAGGGTGACGAGTGAAAAACAGCTTTCGATACATCTATTAATTTCAAATGTATCGTATTGCCTTTCAGACTCACCAATGCTCCTGTTGTCTTCCAGGCACTTACTGATGATATGCTCCAATATGCTTAATCATTTCATTTTGTGTACCTGGACGAAATTCTGATTTTTTTCCTCCTGGGAGTAAGATGTTTACCATGTATGGTCAGTCTTTCGGTGTCCTCTAGAGTTAGCAAGGATTAAGAATTAACGTTGGGTTGTGGTCTCTCTGATTGCTCTCACCTCGTCCAAGGTTATGTTCAGATGGACAACTGACATGGCTGCCAGATTCCAGACATTTAAGTAACAGTTCACTTTCCCCTTGATTCTCGTAATGCCTGAACCAGAGACTTAGTTTGTGGTTGAAGTAGATGCTTCTTACCTTGGAGTAGGAGCCATTGTCTCACAGACTGCAAACTACACCCCTGCTCCTTATTCTATTGTTGAAGCAAACTATGGAGTCTGGTTTGGAGGAGGCCAAGGAACTGTTCATTGTGCGGATTGACCACTAGAATTTGGAGTACCTCAGTTTCATAAAGACTTAATTCTCTCCTATCGCCCGGGTTCCAGCTATGCCAAGCCAGACACCATGTCCTGGTGGTTCCAAGCAAGATACCCGAAACTAGGTCAAACCTGGCCTTTGGCTTTTTGGTGTCCCACCTAAGTCCATTGCTTCATGTCTGCTTGTACCATCTGTTGCCAGCATGAGGCTTCAAATTTTCTGCCATCAAGTTTTCTTCGTCCTCTTCCGGTACCTCAACCATGGTCTCACATCCTGGAGTTGTGAAGTGAAGGACAGGGTGCTCATGGCTGCGGGGAGCATCTGTGAGTCTGCGTGTGTACCTACATGCCTATGTGTGCAATCTGACAGCTGCTGCAGTGCGTTGGAGAATGTGAGCGGGAGAACTTGCTGTTACTCAAACAAAAGAAACCAGTCAAGTGACCATCTCTAATGATTTTTTGATTATCTAATAATAATGAAGGGCACCAGCATGCCAATGTTTCTGCTGTGGTATGCTAACCATGCTAACCATGCACTACACTAATACCAAAAAGTTACTTAAAAAATGCTAAACATAAATTATATGAATTATGGACCATACGGTTGTGCAATGGTTAATGCTATTGCTTCATAAGCAAGAAGATCATGTGTTTGTGTCCCAATCGCAGCCATTTATGTGTGGAGTTTGCATGTTTTTTGGCATCCTTGGTCTCCAATCCTGTGAAGGACTGAAGACCTGTCCAGGGCATATTTCTTACCTTCACCCTATGTGCGCTGGAGAGAGAACCAAGAGAGACCCTGTACTGTATAAAAGTGGGTATTTACACATGCATATTCTATTATTATTCTATATTCTATTTTAGACATAATTAACAATACATAGAATGTAAAACATAATCATGAAACATGTTTATTATGTTATGTAGTCTTGTAAGAAAAAATAATATTAAGTTATAGTTTATATAGTTTATATATATATATATATATATATATATATATATATATATATATATATATATATATATAAATTTTACCTGTGGTTACAATCAGCTTTTATTTCAGCCCATGTTTTTTAGAAATTTTTTTAGGAAATCTGATACCTACCACCTTCAGTCAGTCCAGGCTCTAAAAGTAGGCTATTCCCTGCCTGAGTGTGACAGTGGTCTTTTTCTCTGTGCACAGTGGAAAGTTTACCTGAGAAAGGTGTGCTGCTGTGCTGATTACTCAAACACCCAACAGTCAGCAGGAGCCAGTACACACACCCACACTCATGCATCCATTCATCTGACTCCAGTATGACGTCACGTAAGACAGGTGCCTTTGTGGATACAGCACAACTTGAGGCATTGATGATGCATGTGTCTTTGAGTTGTTTGCAGTGTTTACACATAACAGTGTAATCATTTGCAAGTGTATCATGCGTCAGGGGAACTGGGAAACAGCAAGCACTAAGAGGAGCCAGTGATGTCAGACAGTCATAACTAAGGAAAATGTTGTGCAATACCTGCGTCACTGTGCACCAGGACAACAGCAGGTCAGAGCTGGGGGCCGGCTGGTCAACCTCTAAACAACATCTGTCATATGGGCCCTGCAGGCTGTGCACAGGCACCACACAGACAGTGCACAGCCAGCACACAGACAGGAAACACAGATAGTACATTGGTAGCACATAAGCAATGCACAGCCAGCAAAGCCCAGTTCTACTGCTAAGTGGAGGCCCAGTGATGGAAACCACTGTATTGTCCAGTCAAGCTAGGGCAAGTAATCTGATGAATGTAGGAGATACCGCAGATGACCAAATCCCCTCACTAAACACAAACACACACACACCAACAATTGTCCTACTTGAAAGTACAATGATGAATTCTGTACAGCTACAGTGGATTCAACACAGAAGATGGAATGTCTCTGGCTTGTTGTCTTGACATATTGAGATTATGTTATGGCAAAGGAGTTTTTTTTAAGAGCTCCTCCATTGACATCAATTTTACTGTGGGAGTTCCCCCTCCTGCTCACAAGTACGGCATCTGTCAGGAGGAATGTTGCTTTATGACTTCCACACAGTATCAAATACACCTGACCTTTCTTGCGATTCTGAGTGTGAACCTTTTCCCTTGTTTATTTTGTACGATGTCCCATGCATCTAAGCCACCATATTGTGACAGATTTATGTAGTGGGAGCCAAACTTGAAAGAAGGGTTAATTCTTTGTGGCCATGAGAGACAAGCTGACAGTATTTGTTAACACTGCCACCATGTGGCTCTCCTCCAGCTCAGTGTGTAACTGCAACTAACAGAGAGCAATGGTGAAATGTAAAAGCGGGGCATAACTGCCTCTTAAGCCCCGCTTCTCCATTAGGAGGTCCTTGTCAACAAAGACCTCCGATTACACATATATAGGATTAACACAGTGGTACGAAATTCATTAGTCTTCCATAATTCCATAACTCTCAATTTGACTCTCATGTCTTCTTATATTCTTCTGTTCAATTTTGCACACAATTTTAGAGTAGAATTAGTGAAGAGCCTTTATTTGTTTTTGCAGTTCAAGGTGAATTTTTCATATTTCATCTTTACACCACCTCTATATGCACTAGTATTTGGTAATAATAACCATCAATAGGGTTAAAAAAAAAACCTGAGGTCATATGTCTTAAGAAAAAAAGCAAAAAAACAGATCACTCTCCCCAACGATTCAAAACATGTTCACAGCATAAAATAGTTCCATAGAGAGCATAGACCTGAACTGCAGTCAATATAATGAGGGTGAAGGGTCATTCAATACATCGGTGTGCGTCTGTGTATGTTGCTCTGTGTGTGTGTGTGTGTGTGTGTGTGTGTGTGTGTGTGTGTGTGTGTGTGTGTGTGTGTGTGTGTACATGCACGTGTTAAGAATGTAGTTAACCCAAAACTTCCTGTGACTCACAGCTCCAGAATACACAGACTCATCTCATAGGAATCTGGGGACTTCTAGCATGTGGAGACCTGATTGCTGCCTGCCAGTGAACAATGTCTGCTTTTTGAAGAACTAAGCAGAGCTTAGCAGTGCTGAAGGTTGTCCACCTTACAGGATACCTACAGTATCCTTATATTTGCATGAAAACACATTATTTGCAGCAATATACTGAATATGTGGTGGACCTATTCTGATAAAATCAAACAGAACAAATGAATGTACTCACATATCTGTTGACCAGAGTTTGTACCTGACCAGGTAGAGCAACTAGAGCAGCTAAGGCTCAGTTCAGGCTGAATAACACAGAACGCATTCTGAAGACATTCTCTGACCTAAGCCTTTGCTGCTCTCCACCTTTCAAGGGAAGTTACTCACACAACTGGCAGTTGGTCACAAAGTGGACCAGCCAAACCATGCCCTCCATATTTGCGGTGGTTTACTCAGCCTCACTATAAGCTGTGCTGCTTCCTAGTGCCCCGACAGATGCACGCGACACTGCTGACTCACACCTGAGTCACACACACTTTGCTGGTGAGTCATGAAGACAGCTAGAGCCAGGGACCCATGCTGCTAAACATGACTGACTGACTGGCTGACTGAATAATAGATTTCTATGATTGCTATGATCTCTATCAATCAATCATATGTAATGCTGCTTTTGACTTTGACAGATTCCAGCCACACTTAATAAATGTTGTAGACGGAGAAGACCGATAACAATGATGGTGAAAGATTTGAATTGAACTGACACTTATACAAGAGGCATCATGGCTTATTTCCATGAATGCGCAAGTCCAAAGAGAAAAAATACTGCAATTGGACACAAGATGCTTTCGGAAGGAAACCTGCTTAGATTGTTGCCTATCATTCATTCATTTATTTATTCATTCATTCATTCATGTAGTAACAGTAGCTCCGCCTGCTCTCAGTTGATTATACACAGTCCAAGAAATATATTTTTTGCCTTTTTGTGTACATTTCCTGTTCAAAAATACTTACATATGTTTTATCTGTCAACTAAAGTGACTCACTTGTTTCAGGAGTAAAAACAAATACAAAACGGAACAAATAGGCTGACTCACGAGTGACTCAGACATCTGGAACTCACCTTCAGGATGTAGAAACAGCTCTGTTGGTGTTTGTGGTAGAGTGTGTGTGTGTGTGTTTTGTATGCACGAGTGAAAGAGAGAGTGTGCGTGTATGTTAAAGAAGGAGTAAATTGGTATCCAAGTCCTCCCTGATCACAGTGACCTCTTGTGGCTCCAACTCACACTGTCTCTCAATCCTGAACCTCCTGAGCTTGTCGATTTGACTCAAAGATTCATCTTAACTGCTTTGCACACAATGGTGTCACAGGGATCACTGGTTGCCAGTCCATTTAGGACTCTTCACTTAACTTCACTATGTGTTTTGGGCCTATGGGAGGAAACCAGAGAAACCAAAGAAGATCCATGCAGACACTGGTAGAAAATGCACTCTATACAGGAAGTGAGCTCCTATTCAATGAGCTACCATGTGAATGCTCAGTCATTTTTTTTTATCCGTTCAGCTCACATATGTTGTTCAATGTGAACTGTGAAATATTGTGTGTGCCACAGCACCTGAGCCAAAAGGACACACGGACAAGTCCTTTGGGTACAAATAAACTACTCCCTCCATAAACTACTGTATTTTCTCCCCAAGAAAACAGTGATAAAATGAAAATAATCTCTCCATTTTAATGATTATGCAAATTGTTTCCCCGAATGTGAAGTGTCTGGGATATTATGGTTTTGGCCTGACCGTCGCCACGCCTGCAGCCATCCTGTTCTCTGAAAATAACTCAACACGCCATTACTGTCCAAACAGATGGCAACACTAAGATTAAGATTAACTTACTTACAAGTCATATTACTGACAACACTTTTTTTCACTTTTCATCTTTATACCCCTGAACGCGAAGTGTTGGGGATATTATGCTTTTGGCACGCCTACGCATAGGCCACCGCACGTTTACCGTGTTAGTGTGATAACTTGAACACACATTTTTATATTTGGCAGATTCATCACTCATAGGGTTAGAACTAATTTGATTTTCACGCATTTCGGATTGTACGTTTGGCCACAAGGGGCAGCACTTTGGTTGAAAAATTACCTTTGTTCTCCAGAACTATTAGGCCGATTGATGTCAAACTTGACATTAATAACAAATCGAGCAACACGGATTGTTCAATCGTGCCTCTGGGATTTATCGATTGCATTCGGTGCCGAATGAAGTCTAGTTAAATGATGCAGTTGAGATTTGTCTGCAATCGTGGTATACAACTTACCAGCTGAGATATCACGGTGTCCCCATGATCAAAACATCTGTTCCAAACTGCCTGTTCCAAAGTGCCTCAAATTGTACTGGCTTAATTCATTTCTAAAATGTAAACCTCTTCATCCTGCTCACTTTCAATGAAAAGTTGAAATTAAACCATGTCATGACTGTACTCTTTAAGAGCTGTGCATTGAAAAGCAGAGAGATGAATAAAAAATGTGTATGGTCATCAGTTGTCAGACCATCAGAATACTGAGCCACCTGTGACAATAAAATAACTGTCAATTACAATGCTTACTATGGTAAACAACATTTCACAAAATCACAATGACATTACAGAAAACACAACATTTCAGAAAAAACATCCCAACCCTCAACAGCGCGTAAAAGGTAGGAACAACACTTTGGTTTCTGATTAGACAGTACCCCTGCAAAAATGTCCTAATTTTTTGGTTGTTTTGCTGCCGGCCATGAAATTATGCTATGTGAATGGTCAGCTACGCAGAAGTGAAATGCACATGGCGGCAATGGTGAATCTGCCAGTCCTGGTGCAAACTGGGCTGCATAATGTTGGACTGTGAGCACAGGCCCTGCCTGTGGACATCGGGCCCTCGTGGCATAATCGTGGAGGTCGTTTTGTAGAGCTCTGGCAGTTCACCCTCTGTTCCTCCATGCACAAAAGAGCAGATAGTGGTCCTGATGCCTGTCTGTCTGTGTGCTGTCTGTTTTCCTCTTACGGCTCTGTGGAAATCACCTGATGTACTGGCCTGTCTCCTGGTATCTTCTCCATACTCTTGACACTGCAGGAGAGACAGCAAACCTTGCCACAGTGCACATTGAGGCGCCACCTTGGATGAGCTGCACTACCTGAGCAACTTCTCTGTGCTGCAGAAACTATAGACTACTGTATATAGACTATAGACTCATGCTGCCTCTCATGGATGGGGCATTGACAAAATACAAAACTAAACAAAAATCAGTGAGAAGGGATGAGGACAGGAAAAAAAAGTCTATGAAGACGACCTGCAGAATAAATCAGTGTTCCTTTCTAATTGGACAGGGTGATATCCCATAAGTGTGAGTTTGGAGTTACCTTGTGTTCCCTTTATTTTTTTTGAGTAGTATATTTCAAATCTAGTAATTAAGCATCCAAATATAAGGTTGGATCAAAAACACGATCCATCCACCAGATATTTTGCCATTTCTTTGCAAGAGAAAAGTCACTGGGATGAACACAAAGAGGCTGACAATAAAACCCAGAAATATGGCTTGCTGCATATTTTTTTTCTGAGTACTCTTAAAGACAACAGTTGTAGTGGTCTATAATAAATCGACACCAAAAACAAAGACAGAATTCCAGATGTGTGCTAACCTGGTTAGGAAGTCTAAATTCAATCCAAAAGGCTTGCACTTCAACCTTTCATTCACTGACATTCACAGTAAGGTGAATGGCTTCTTGGTATAACAAGGTTCTTGAATTGACGCTATAACACACTTATCTTCTTTGATCTTCTCACTTTTCTTGGTTCTGTTCCTGGTGTTAACAAACCAGCTGGTCTAGAGAATGATTTCTGTCTTCAACAATTTAAAAGTAAGAAACATATAAATGCAATACAATGCTGCAGATGTAAATAAAGACACTTTTTGTTTATTAACTCATAAAACATCCTGCAAACAATAAACTTTCAAGGTAAGGTCTCTGTACAATGCTTACTAAGTTTTATTTATATATAAAACATATTGGGAACCATGTTTAAAACCACAAGGTTCCTTAAATTTTAATGGCAGGTAAAAAAATTCTGCATTCCATCAACAAATGTTTTCAAGCAATAAATATGCATTTATAAATAGTGTAAATTTACATCATAATAAAAAAAACCCACAAATTTAAGTTCACTGTTATCTATGTAAAATAGTTGTTCTCTGTAACTTGGCTGTTTTTCTACAAATTATTCCCTCTACCCCACCTCAGAGCAACCAAAGACATAACATAGTCCCAGAAAAGACTAAATTAAACTGGTAACTAAAAATGGGGGGAAATGTTACGGATGAGTCACTTGACTTTTCACATTACAAAACAGTTTTAGTCTTGTTTTCCTGACCAAGGAGTTGTCAAACAAACAAAAGACCAGCTATGCTATTCACTTAACTCATTGAGCGGAGAGAACAGAAAATAGGAAGATGAAAACTCAGTAGTATCTGTGTGACAATATTGCAAGTTCAAACATAATGTATACAAAACTCAAATTCATCATTTTGAAGTGGGATTTTGTGTATTTTTTAGTCCAGCTGGGCCAGCGGTAGAACAGTCTGGGGGTGGGTTCGGTGGGGGCAGGCACACCACTCTGGGCAGATTGCATAGACACATAGCTTTTTTTCATGCAGCTGCCTTATGGGATCGCTACAGAGTGTCGTTAGAGGACTGCTGGCTTACTTCCTGAATATCAGAAAAAAAAGCTTTCCAGAGATCTTCAGATTAAGTCCATTTTAGTTGCAACTGTCCTCACAACAACATTAAGAGGAGGAAGGCAGAGGACTTGCCTGCAAGAACACAAAGGAGGACTACAATGAGCTGTGGACGCACATATCAAACTTAAACATGGAAGTGAGCACTGTTGTTCATCTCTTTAGTCAGTACATCCTGAGATGAAGTGAGTAGCTATGTTTACATGGACACAAATACTCAGAATAAAGGGCTGATCAAAATCAATTGGAAGATTCTGAACTGATCCAGCTCTATTGGAGAGAAATGGAGTCCTGATAGAAATTAGTGGTTTATTTCTTTCCTTATTCATACATGAAGATATTTATGCCAATTGTGACCTAGAGAGAGAGAGAGAGAGAGAGAGAGAGAGAGAGAGAGAGAGAGAGAGAGAGAGAGAGAGAGAGAGAGAGAGAGAGAGAGAGAGAGAGAGAGAGAGAGAGAGAGAGAGACAGACAGAGAGAGAGACAGACAGAGAGAGAGAGAGACAGAGAGAGAGAGAGACAGAGAGAGAGAGAGACAGAGAGAGAGAGAGACAGAGAGAGACAGAGAGAGACAGAGAGACAGAGAGACAGAGACAGAGACAGAGACAGAGACAGAGAGAGAGAGAGAGAGAGAGAGAGAGAGAGAGAGAGAGGAGAGAGAGAGAGAGAGAGAGAGAGAGAGAGAGAGAGAGAGAGAGAGAGAGAGAGAGAGAGAGAGAGAGAGAGAGAGAGACAAGAAACTGTGAGCAGGAGGAGCACAGGTCCGTGAAGAGCTAATGAAGCACCAGCGACAGGCACATTCAGCAGCTATAAATAAAACTGCTGGAAACTATGAGCTGCTGTCCATGTGCTGCTGGGAAACTCAAGTGGAGGCACCTGAGTGCTACAACAGTCTTTCTACTCTCACCAAAAAGGTCATTTGCCTTTTCCGATTGATGTGTTGGCACACGTAAACCTTCTAAATCATATGTAATCACATAACCTGAAAGACTCATTTGGAACAAATTGGAATGAAGTGTCCATGTAAAAATAGCTCAGTTTCCCCATTCTGAAGTTTCGATAAAATACAATGGTGACTTGCTGGTGTTTACACTGAACGGTGTTTTGTGAGACAGCTGTACCTTCGTAAAGTCTAGTCTCGCGATATTCTATAATTCACTCCGAGAAGGATGAGGTCACCCTGCATAGCTAGCGATGGCAATCTCAGCTGCTGCTACAGCTTTAGGAGTTATTATTTTGAACAGGAGATGAAAGCAGTCCTGCCAAGCAGGAGTCTCTTCCACCATTCACACATAGCGTGCCATTTCCGGTGGCATGTAAATGCGAAAAAAGGTTTGCATTGCATTTTTGTGAAACACTTCTTTATCGATTTGTCTGAAAAAACCATTTGAGAGGTTTTTCAAAACGTAGGTGTTTCCATCACCGTTTTTTTATTGCGATACTAGGTTTTGCGCTATTCTAGGGGTAATGGAAACTTGTGTGATTTTGTGGGTGATACTTACAAGTGTGAACTGGTCATAAACCTGTATGAGGTCCTCTATCTTGTACTGTTCTAGTACAACAAATGTATCCAGGTTAGTACTCCCCCTACGGGCACAGTCCTGGCAGTGCACCACATAGGTTTTCTTGCTGTTGCTCTCACTGGTAACAAACAGCAGGTTGAACACCTCCACCTGGTCACAACAAGTAGACAAGAGCAGGTCAACAGCAGGAACCAGGCTGAGAAGTATGCGACATGCACAAATACTATAAAGGTTTGAGGCATGATCTAGGAAAGGTGCACATACCTCACAGATACTGCAGTAATGAGCTGGCTCGTTTGGGGTCCTCCCATGCCACACCAGTGTTTTCCCAGCTGCAAGCAGCAGATCCCGCTGCATCTGACACTGCTTCAGAGTTCGCAACAAGCAGTATCTGGCAAACACACACGCATGTCCATGAGTTCAGGCTATCAGACAATAAAGGATATAAAATACAAGAAAAACAGCACATTCTCACTTCATCATTTCAAATAGCTTGTGGTCTGATACTTTGATGTTCCTGGCCATGTTCCAGGAGAGATGTATCATGGGAACAATGGATTTGACGCTCTGCAGCTTGTTCCACTCGTAACGCTCCACTGCAAGCTTGTACTGATGGGCTACAGACAAAAAGCAAGAAGCCGTCTGTCATTTTATCTGCGCTTTCGGTGGAAATCGGTGCCATCATCATCCATGAACAGTCTGCAAATTGTATGTCACCTGTGAGGGGTCCAACATTCCATGCAATGTTGTTGCACCAGCCGATAGCCTGGACCCAGTGAATGGTGCCTGTGTTGAGCCACACCAAATCCCCAGGGCGCTGGATGAAGCGATAGACTGGGACATTGGTCTGATACAAGTCCTCCAGGTTGGGCCACCAGGAGCCCATCAAGAAATTGACGTTATTCCTGAAAGAGGAGGCAAATGAAAAACACACTAAGCAATCACTCAACTCCAGACACTGGGTCAAAATAGCAAAGTCATCTTCGGTAACATACTTTTCACAGAAGTCATTAATGACGCCCCAGTACGTTTCAGGAACAGCAAACCACTCACAGTCCCCGGGACCAATGTTGATATTTACTGAGCAGAAATTGTTGTTCTCTTGGTGGCCTAGAAAAGGAGGAGAGAATGTTGTTCAAGAGTAGTATAGAGACAGAGAGACAGAATGAAAGGGACAGCGAGGGACAGCAAGAGTGATAGAGATGGCACGAGAGGGAGAGACAGTAAGTGAGAGATACAGAAATTTAAAGTGGACTTTATTTACAAATGTATTATTCATATTTACATCTTTTTTTTACACACACACACACACACACACACACATATATATATATATATATATATATATATATATACACACACATACAGTCTTTAAGAGTACAAAATATGCACAAGCAAGCCATATTTCTGTCTTTTACTGTCATAATTGTCGTAGAGAGCACTCAGATCATTTCGAATTGGGAAATCTTTAATGGCAGAGGGGGAATTTTCCACCTTTGCCCTCTCTCAACAGTCAATTACCAGCCAAGCCTGGAAAATTATAGCCCAATCATATCGTTTCATCAGTGCATGCAGGAAGGGCAGACCAGACCGGCCTCAGATTCACGGATTACGTACATGCATAGTTGAGCACTCCCCATAGAAAATAAGCATTTTAAACATCATTCTGTTATTCTGATTATTGCCAAGGAATAATCAGATGAACTACACCTATTTAAAACACTATTCACTTTTTTAAAGAATACTCTCCTCTCCGTACCAGGTTAAAGCATAAATATTAACACTTACAATTAAAATTAAAAGTAAAAACAATGCTTTTACTGAAAAACACCTCACTTGAACCCCCCTTTTTTTCCCACTTTTGCAAGGTTAACAGAAAAAGAGGCCCACTCCTGCACTGACCGTCTTTCAATAATGTGCTCCTTTAGTGTTCAAACTCTCTAATTTAATACTATCCATAAGATTTGAGGGGTTCAAAGCAGGGTTTAAAGCAGGATAGAATAAAATCACCACGAATAAAATAACTCCTTTCATTAGTTTTTTTAACTTTTACCATCAGTTTCCTGATGTTAAAAACACTTCTCTGTAAGTCAGTTCAGAATCTACTTCGTTTCTGATGTTATGTGCTGATTTACAAAAATGAAAGTTACTTTATTATCCCTGGTTGTTTGGGAAAATTGAGAAGGGTATCTCGCTATCAAACCTAAGAAGCATATATCTTACTATGGCATCCTTTTCCCTCTTGCCTATAGAGAGGGTTTGTCTGGGGAGATATCTCACTCATGTTACTCAGAGAAGTTATGAAAGCAACCTTTAGTTCTTTTTCCTAACATTTCGTTGTTCTGTCGCTATGGGATATGATAGCTCCTCTAATGCAGACAAGCTTATTTCGAGTCTGCTGGCCCAGAATGGTCCTGAGATTGAGAATGGTGGAGATTCCTCTCTACTCAAGGTGCAGTACTGTTTACACAACACATGGTGTGGACATGCCCAGCATTTAGAAATGGATAAAAGTGGGAGGCAAGGACCAACTCACTGCTGCACATACTGTATGTCCAGAACGGAAAATGCCTCACGGGGGCTGTGGGCGCCCTAGGCCATGCTCATGGATCTCCTGTCCCCCCACCCACTTTGTTTCAACATTTCCTCTCTTTTGCTCTCTTTTTACCACTGTCCTCCCTCTCCTCTCCGTTCTCCTCTTTCCCTCTCCCTCCCTCATCCCTTCCCTTCCTCTGTCTGTCTGTCTCCGGACAGAGCACTCCTGTGTTCCTGTGTTTTTCTTATTATTATTTCTATTCATCTTCTTGTGTCAAATCTCAATTCAGAATTTCTCCAGTTTTGCAAGCACCCAGACAAAGGATAAATCAATACATGTGGTCCAACCAGAGGTGTGTTTTCTATCAACAGAATATCAATTTTTGGCCCCAAGGGCCAGCAACTACCCTACTGTGTCAGCTCAGTTTGGGCAGGCTTTCACCATATGTCTCTCCTCACTGTAACCAAAACATTTCATGCAGACATAGCAAAAAATCATCAACTCTACCATGAAACCTCAGATTGAACTCACTATGATTGTTGACAATCATGTAGAGCTGCCGCCAGTAAGAGAT
Organism: Karalla daura; assembly: GCA_029224185.1. Taxonomy (NCBI): domain Eukaryota; kingdom Metazoa; phylum Chordata; class Actinopteri; order Chaetodontiformes; family Leiognathidae; genus Karalla; species Karalla daura. The sequence goes on along the minus strand of CM055202.1, from coordinate 20,953,149 downwards.
GACATGTTTGAGCAGAGACTTGCATTCCGACAGCAGTTTCTCAATTGAGGACACCACCACCTTCCCATGTCAGGACAACTCTGTTGAATGTACCCTTGTTCACAAGTGATGAGTTTCTGAGTACAGTGTGATCTTGGTGGCTGGCATGTCACTGACATGCAGAACCCATTAACCATGATTCCTGTCTCCACAAGCCTGTTAGTCTGCTCCTGCTCCATCTCCACGAATAGAACCCATGCGTTGTTCATTCGGGCAGCTGATTTAACGATCCCATGTCAGATCAGCTGCCTGACTACCAGGGTGATCTCCTCCAAACTAGCTGGAAACTCTACACCGATTTTTATGTTGAGTCAGCCTGCAGAAGTCATCTCCATGTGATATGACATCAGATGCCACCTGGCCAGAACAACCTTGCCACAAATCACTCACATACACCAACTAGCAAAAGAAAAATGACCACAGACCTTTCATCATCAAGTAACACACCTATACCCACATCTACATTAAAGAAAGGAGGCCAAATCCAATAAGTGCACTCAACAATGCTCCGCTGTGTCTCACGCTCTAAGCTCACAGAGAGAGAGGAGAGGGAGAGTGATAGAAAGAGAAGGAGAGACACAGACAGACAAATTCTACAAGACTGTACAGGTGGTCAGTGGTTAGGGCTGGTCTACCTGGTGTCCTGCTTCCTGGAACCTTCATGTAGAGCTGCACTGTATTCATGCCAAGGATGGTGTATCCTACATGACTCAGCAGGTTACCCGCTGACACCACTCTGGCAAAGGCCGGCAATTTAGACAGCTCCTGAAGCTGCTGTTTCCACCTAAAAGACAAATGAGAACCGCTTAGGGATGACGTTACAAGTAAGGAGATGACTGTCATTTCATACAGACTTCAAGCATGGTAAACACTTACTTCTTGTCATCAGAGAGGTCAATGTTGGTGCCAAACTTGATGTGTTTAAAAGGGTATTTCTTGCGCTTCACACTGAAACATGACAATATCATGGAGTTAGTACAAGGAAAGCACAAACATGCACACAGAAGTGATATCTTGGAGGACAAAAAAAATATTTCACCTATCTGAGGAACCATCTTCTACATCCATTTCCTTCTTCTTCTCATTCTCCTCCTGCCAGCACAAATATTAAACAGATTGACATCTTTTTAAGTAAGTCCTTCCAAATTAGATTAGTCAAAAAAAAGTATCAATCGTTATGTCAACACAATTAGATTTTTGACAGTAACTTCAACGAAACAAAATTTCAAGCACCATTCACAAATTAAACAAAGGCTGAACATGCAAACATTTTTCTAAGTTTGCTGCTTATTAAATGTATATAATGTACATACTTGATAGTACTTACTTAGTACTACCTGTGCATTTACACACTTATTATTTTTTTGTCTTGCTTGAATTTCAACAAACACCAGGTCAATTTTCAGCCTATGTGAGCAGGAGATAAGCACCAGCAGACCCCATGACACTATTGGGTATGAAACGGTAAGAAGATGAATGAATGACCAGGACAGCTCTGTGGGAGCAACTGTGACATTTCTGTATTGGTCTAGGTCACATGCATTATGCCTCTAACAACAGAACAATGCAAGGGCTTTAAATTATGAGTATGGTTTTATGCGGGACAAAGTGATAAATCTTTCTGTTGGACATCACAGGTTTCAAGACTTCCAGTATTGGCATGCGTGCGTGTGTGTCTCTCTGGTCCACTGACTCTCAGGGACTCCTGGAAGGAGGAGGCCTGGTACTGAGCATATTTAACAATGGTGGTGTGGGAGCGGCTGCTCTCGCAGCGCCACATCTTCTTGCTGCCGCTGGGATCCCAATTTTCGTCTGTGGGCTGGGCCAGTTGCGTGCGCACCTCCACTATGTGGTCTGGGTTGGCCTCCACCAGGGTCTTGGTGGAGAAGAGGCCCAGGTCTATATGGATAGGTAGATAGATTGACAGATTAACTTGACTCAGAAGTTCTTATTTTGCAAATACTTATTTAAGTATTTAATTTAATTTTCACTCATGTGATTATTAATATTTCAACCCAAACCTACCCTTAATTTAAACTAGAAAATTTGCATTTCCTGAAGAAAATTCGTGTGAATGCTGAGTGCTGAATGCAATTGAAAGAATTGCTGAAAATGGCTGAAGAATAGCTGAATCAAAGCTTAAAGGTGGCTGAAAAATGCTTAATAGTTGAAAGGGCTGAATGATAGCTGAATATGCTTAATAGTTGAAATGGCTGAAGAATAGCTGAATGAAAGCTTAAAGATAGCTGAATTTGCTTAATAGTTGAAATGGCTGAAGAATAGCTGAATGAAAGCTTAAAGATGACTGAAATTGCTGAATATAGTTGAAATAAAGTCTAAATATTGTTGAAATGCATTAAATAGTTGAAAAGGCAGAACATGGATGAAATATAGTAGAAACATTGCTGGAGAGCTGAATGAATTTGAAAAGGTTTAAGATAGTTGAATTAAAGTTTAAAGACTGTTTAAAAAGTCACTGATAGTTGAAAAGCCTGAAGATAGTTGAAGTTCAATCTAAACATTGCTTAAATCATCTTGAAAATTGTGTGTGAGTGTGTGTGTGTGTGTGTGTGTGTGCTGCAAGGTGTCAGGGCCTGTCGCAGCACTTGGCTCTGTGTCAATGAGCAGGCAGTCATGCCTGTGTGACCGCGGCTACATTGAGAGGGCGCTGTGGAGAAACTACACTACCTATCAACACGCGATTTTCAACACACACAGACCACCAGTTTCTGCAATTTTTGAAGCTGAAATGAAGTTTCTACGACAAAGTATGGCGACGTAGCTGATATTTGAGGGTGTGATTTGATTTTAGTTTTTCCCATTCATTCTTATGGGAAACACCAAAAGTGCGTGAGAGCTAAACAACTGGCTGTAGGGAGACAACGCGTGGTCCTATCTTAAATATAAGAACACAGCCACACAGGGGAGAGTCTCGGGAACGGGTGTGTGTGATTTGGTGTCTCTACCATGAATATTGAGGCCGCGGTCGCGAGTAGAAGTGTAAAGTTCAAGTTGGATCGAGGGAGACGAAAAATGCATTATGGCTTATGGAGAGAGGAGGCTGCGTTGGAGTCACTCTGAGGCCCGTCGTTTAAATTTTGTAAGGCGCACAGGTTTTTGGCGGGCATCGTACGAGACGGCACAAATTTTCCTACAAAAGTGGAAAAAAGAATTTGCCCACTCCATACGGTGTGGCTGGGAGCAGCGTGAAAAGACAAAAACCAGAGCTGATTTTTCAGCCGTCCTCCACTCTAGCGATGACATCACCCACTCTAACCCCGAACATTCCGCGCAATACACACCCATTGTAAAATCGGAAGAGGGGTGAAAAAAAGATGAAGATTCAAACTGAAAAAAGTATAGAACATTTGAAAGTGAAAAGTCATTCGGGAATAGCTGAAAGTCTTGTGAATAGTTTAAAGTTTGAATGGAGTGTGTAGCTGAAAGTATGTGGGAGCTGAAAATTTTTGTAGCTGAAGTAGTTTAAGAGAGTTTCAATTCATTTAAATGGGAATTTTTTTTTATAAATTGTTAAATATTTTGAAAAGTTAAAATTGTTGAAAAAATGTTAAAGGTAATAATGCAATAATGTGCTAAATTAGCTGAACATTTGAGTTGTTGAATGGTTTTAATAGCTGCACGTATGCTGAAGATACGGATGACCGAAATATTGACAGATAATAAAGAACAGGATAACAATAGTGTGAATGCCTCACAAGAATTACAGTAAGTCAGACAGATCCGTCTATAGATTATGTTATTCTGATTCTTTCATGTATACCAACTTTTCACAATATAACTGGAGTACATAGCCAAAATAGAGGGGCAGCAAATAAGTCGAATATGCATTCGGTAACCAATTCTTTTGAAAGCCAACTAATCTCTCCAGCATATGTCATCTCCAACATATGCAGTAACATTTTCCACTTACAGGTGGTGCTGTCATCATACAAATACATACATACAACAACCTGTCTAACAGTTAAACAGGCCACATCAGTGACCTTGTTCAAGAATCAGCTAAAAACATTCCTTTTATCAACCTTGTATCAATAACCCCACTTTGCCCTTTTCTCAGTGTCATGATGCTGTGATGTCCTTTGTGTTGCCCTGAGGACATGGGACTAACATGTCACTCCGGGGACACCTGGAGTTTCGGTTCTTTCTCCCCCTCCTAGGCCCCATGGAGGCTGGGAGGCTGGGAGGCCTCTCGTCGGTCCTGTCTTCGTCACCCGCTGATGTTACTTGCAACCTATGTGCTGTTCTGTTTGTCTGTCTGTCATGTCTGTGTATGCTTGCCTACCCAAATGCGTTACCTGCTACCTATGTGCTGTAAATTACTCTGTCTGTCCTCTGTGTAATGTGTATTCTGCTAATTGTGAACTGTTCTGTTTGTGGCCCCCTGCTGGTCCTGGGTGAGTATCCCCTCCTCTGGTCTGTCACTGAGGTTTCTTCCTTTCTCTCTGGGTTTTCTAGGGAGTTGTTGTGTGAGGGCTGTGTGAGGGCATTTAAGGCAGGAGTGTATCTCATATCGCATAACTTTACTGCAGTAACCACTGTAAAGCACATCGAGTCTGCTTTGTGCATGAAATGTGCTTCATAAATAAAGATTGATTGATAGTTTCCAGCCTCATACCCAGTTTGAGCGCTCCAGCCAGTCCTCTGATGACTGTAACCGGGTTGACAGGGTTAGTGCAGAACTGATGAAGAGGAGGGAAGAAGGCATCTCTCTTGTTTTCTAGCTGCAGGTTAGACAGGAGACACAAGAACTGTTAGGGCATCCAGACTTCTCACAAGTATTTGGAATTTTGCATTTCCCCCCCATTGTGTGATGAATAAAGGAATTTTTCACTTTACTAATGGAGGTGCTGTTTCTTAAATACCACAAACAATAGTATAAGGTAGCTGCACCTACATAGATACTAGGTGTGGGGGGATTTAGCTTGTCCTTTGGCAGTGGAGGAAAAGGTGTGTGGGGGGGTCTTGGTGGCGGACACTTGTCCAGGAAGATGCTGCTGCTCAACAAGCCGTTCTTCCCAATGTTCCTGCAGTCAGAGCACACAGCTGGCTGAGTTTGGGAGAACAAATGAGGAAGCAATATTTCACATTACGCCCTAAATAAACTCTTGTGAATTTTAAACTCCTAACTCAAACTAAAACACTCTGAATAAGTGTGTGGAGAATAAATCAGTACAGCTCCAACACTTTGATTCACTATGATAAGTCAACAAAAAGCACTGCATCTTATAGTGTCTCAGATCACACAGTTGTGCAGTGCTCCAGCACAATGCAGATTCAAATAGATTACCATAAAGGCAATATATTAGTTCAAGCTGGGTCTAAATGACACAGGGACTTAGTCTCTGTCACATCACATGGCAGGCTGGATTTGGCTAGTGGGCTGTGAGTTTGACATTACTGTTCTCAATAATGGCAACAGAATAAAAACTGCACCATTCAGGTGGTGCAATATATCCATTTTTAAATGTTTATTGATATATTTTCAAATGTGATAAAGCACTGGACATTCGTATCATTCAGATTGATATTGTTTAATCTGCAAGAAAATAAGAATCCATATATCCTGCTGAGCCATCTCTTCTCTCCCTCTGTCCTAGTGTGACACCCTCCTCCGCTACTCTGAGTGTCATCCCTCCCCCTACCTCACTCATAACAGGTGACATAGCCATGGAGGAGTCAGTGAAAAGTGTAAAAATGGTTAGGTCATTTGGAGATTGTTTAGACAAAACTAAAAGTAAAAGGTTAAGCTCAATGTATCTCTTCCATCACTTACAACAGTGCCATTAAGTGCAATACAAAAAGTCTATCACACCTTGGCTCCCCTCCATGTAGCAGCTATTTGGCGCATAACTTCACTCTATCTTCTCTTTAAATGTTGAAGACCAGGAGGAAAAACATCGATATATATTGTATGTCACCATTTACCTAAAAAATATAGATATTTCTGATGTTCCATATCACTCTTCCCTAGGCATTGTATATTGGAATTAACATAAATTACTGTGAAAAATGCAAGTACTGCTCATTCAAACTGTAATATATCCACATTTGAAAACAAAAACTGTAATAGCTATGAGATTTATCCACACACAGATACACATCAAGATTTTTTACTCAACATGGTAGGCATAGCATGCAATATCAATGCAATATCTCTGTCTCTCCTTGTAATAGTTACAGTGAGAAACTCCCTGAAGGTACTGATACACCGAACATGGCAAGCGCAGGTGGCTGACAGCAAACCCATTCATTGTGTATGTGCTTAAGTTCAACAGCGCCCAAGGGAGCGCCTGCTTCTGATGCGATTGCACTGGAATTGAAAAATGTGTAAATGTGTTCAGTGTGCTGTAACAAAATCCCAGCGCATCCAATAGGAGAGACAGTGGCTGGTTCTAGAGTGGTGGTACAGGCAGTCAAACTTCTCCCTGCATCCTGAAGTGCAGCTCAAAGCCACCATTATGGAGCTGTAGCTCCAGGACAAGCCTGTTTTCCCCAAATTCCTGCCCTGACATTAGGACTGAATGGACCCATGACCTTCTTCCCGCTGCTGCTGCTTGTCTCTTCCTCTTTATTAGAATGAAAGCAAGGGGTGTTCGTTGAAACAATGACAGGTACATTGTGTAGAGCTGTAATACGTCTACACCCTATCTACTTTCAAGAGTAGGTTAAAACCCTCCTTTTTGACATAGCCTACAGATAGACCTTAAATCCTAGACAAGCTGCAATAGGTTGAGTCTGCCGGGGGTCCCTGGTATATTGAGCACCATCTTCTCCGTTCTCTCTGTGGTTGTGGATTGGGCTAACGTTCCCTCCATCTTCTCGCCCTCCTCTTGGTCTCTCCCCATCTGTTCTCCACCTCCTCCTCCTAAACTTCCTCCTCTCCTTTCTTATTCCGTGACTATGCAGGACTAACAAGGACCCGGAACCAAGCAACCCCGGAGAGTGCAGTGATCCCACAGATGCAGAGTTGGATCCAGGTCTCTGTGCCTCAACCTGGCTCTTCCTGCTGCATGCACTTTTCTACTCTGGACTAATTCGACTTATGATCTTTATTCTAAACTGTTAGGCACTGTCTTGCCTGTGCCTGCCTGTCCGTCCTGGATGAGGATCCCCTCCTCTGTTTCTCCCCTTTTTTTCCCCTGTCAAGATTTTTCTTGGGAGTCATTCCTCAGCCTTTGCGAGGGTCTAAAGAGAGGGTTTTTTTTTTTGCTATGTACATATTGTTGCCGTCTTTGTAAACTGCCTTGAGAAAACAGCTGTTATGAACTGGCACTTAAAACAAAAGTTGAGCGAGAAAAGGGCACCAGGCAGGAAAAACACTCCCTGTTGTGTTCCTGGATGCTTACCTTACAGCGGGCACAGCACATACCATGTTCAGTGTGAAAGCACCTTTACTTTTAGTTTTCTGTAGAAATCTTCTTGAGATGTTTTAAAGTGCTTCAGTTTAATTGCCTTACCAAAATAATTTATAATTATGAGGGTGACTGCCATAAACAAAATTTGTGAAAACCCAACAAACCAACATTTTGTGGGTTTAATCAACTGTCAGTAGACTAATGGCCTGCCATTTTCTTACCTGCAAGCTTTAAGCATTTCACTAGAACTGGGATAGATGGAGACAGAGGACCAGGGCGCCAGGTCAGCAGGGATGGGGTGTTTCAGAGCTCCTGCAGGAGGATCTGTTCTCAGCGGGCTCTGGGAATTCTCTGGCCTGTTCCCATTGACACTGGAGCCCTGGCTGTGACTGTGGCTGTAGCTGCTGGATGGGCTGTTAAGGCAGGACAGGCTGATGGTAGTGGGGAGATCCAATGAATCAGTTCCTGGACACAGTGAAACTGTACACTGCTCCGACACAGACTTTGCAACACTATGGAGACCTGGATTGATGTTGTTGATCTTTTCGCAGAAAGGCTTTATGTGGTTATTGTAGTTACTGTCATCATCGTTGTTGTTAGCATTGGCTTTTCCCTTTAGCAAGGCTGAGAGCTGAGGATTGTCTGAAGTAAGGGCTATGAGGGCAGGAGAACAAGCATGAGAGAGGTTGGCAGAGTTGTCTGTTGCCCGCGGCTGGACGTGATTAGTTGATCCCTGTGCGGGGGCAGGGCTAGGACTTTGGGGCACCCCAGTGGAAGGCCTGACTGAAGCTTCTGGACCTGATGGCAGAGTGGCAGCTGCATTGATGCTGCCATTCTTGCCAGCTGAAGGCATGGTGTCTTTGGTGTGGAGCCCTGAGGTAGTAGCAGAGTGGGGGGATGGGGATAGGTGATTAGGTGTGCTCTGGGAAGAGGTGGGGGACAGAGACGAGGCTGACGAGGAGGCAGTGTAGGGCCCAGAGGAATGTCCAACCTGATTCAAAATGCCAGAGCAAGAGAATGAGGTCTGAGGAGAGGGGGAGGAGGAAGAGACATGGGGTTCTCCATTGGGACCCGAATGTGAAACTGGACCTTTTTGAATCCCCTGCAGAGAAGCCGAAAACACAGAATCAACAATACAAGTTTGTGTGTGTGTGTACTTAATGTACACACACCACACATGCAGATTAACAAGAAGAGAGAATAGTCTATACATGAGTGGAAGAGAAGCCATAAGGATACCTGAGTTGTAGTGTTGAATTGCTGCTGCCTCCTCCATGTCTCCTCTGCATGATTGGGACTAGTGGTGGTGCTGCTGGTGCTGGAGTGACTGGCGGTTGTGCAGTTGCGAGGTAGTGTGTTCAGCTGCGGATAAGGCACATTTCCATTGCTGGCACCACCATCCACCAGTCCAAGGGGGTGGGCTTTGTCCCCGTTTCCATGCTGCCCTGAAGGACTGGAGGTGGTGGATCTGTTGCCTGTGGCCTGGCTGATGCATGGGGGCCGAATGGCTGTGTGATGGAGACCTTGGCGAGGGGGGTGGGGCTGCTCCGCTAAGGGTCCATTGGGAAGTGGGCCACGTGCTGTTGCCTGCTGCCTCATCTGGTGACGGACGTGGAGGAGAACAGCATTAAATTATAGAACCTGGAACGGCTGAGTTTCATTCTCTGGTACGAACATGTAATGCCTCTGATGCTATTAGACAAGCACTTTCACAATTCTAGTTCTGATATAGAAATGTTATGGTCCGTTTCTTCACAAATCTGGTGCCCTTTCATGCTTAACTGTCAACCACATTTAGGCTTTAAGCTGAATGAATGATCATGTTACGTAACGCTCCGTGCTAAGCCTATCCTCACCCCCCTTTACACCAACACTGACACACACACACAAATAGTTTGACAAATTTTCAAAGGTGGGATGACAAGATGACATGCAGGACCATGGATCTGAGCTCTCATCATGTCGCTTCTCTATCCTCTAAATAAGACAATGAACAACAGCTGGTGCAAGTGGGTGACAATCATTTGTCCTGATCCATACTTTAAAAATTGCCGTAATCATCAACATTCAAGTTTGCGATGGATCCTGAACACACCTCATGTCTTTTTCTTCTTCATCTTCTCTCCCATCTTGTAAACAGCGGTGGTGGGCTAAATGTAATCAGCCTATCGAGGGGCATCTAATGACGCCTGTCAGTTAACTGGCACCAGCGGCTACTGATTGGTCACGACAGATTGGCTTGCGGGCTAAATGAAGTTAGCACCAACAGACAGCAAATGCCAAGGGTGGGACATGATACCTGTCAATCATTTACCAGCGCTAGCCCGCCAGAGATATCCGTTAACTATTTAGTGCTGTTGCTACTTAAGCTTTCACTAAAACATTCAACAATCTTTTGTTTGTTACTTGGACAATAACTCAGCCTCATCTTCCCATCTGCATAACATAGGGAGGGCTTAGCCCTGCTAGCCCATTGATACCAACTTGACTACCAAAATCAAAAAACTGATATAGAAATGGGGATGTGATGTTGATGTGAAGACTTTCTGTAGATATTAAGCTGGGGACAGATTTCTTAGTGGAGTTTGTGAAAGCTAGGTTTTTCAGTGTAGGTCCTTTTTCAGTCTATATAACCAGCTGATTTCTTGAGAATCATAGTTGTGCGTAGTTGAGGTTCCATGTGCATACCTGCTGCTGATGCTGCTGCGTGAGAGTGAGCTGCTTCTCCAGCTGCTCCAGCATCTGCACCTGGGGGGGCTTGAGGTTTGCTTGGTTGGTCCGCAGCTGATCCCGGAGCTGTACATTTCACAACATTATAATGTTCATTTTACAGCTTGTGACACTTCATATTGCTTGTTGACACAATATGTTCCTTTTAGGACACTAGAACGCATTTGCTGTATTCAAACCTGAGTTCTTTGGTACAAAAGAATTTAAGAGAATTTTTTGTGTGTTTAGAATTGTAAGTGTGTGCATTTCAGTTTTGCTATTAGATGAACTCCTGATATATATACTAAAATGGAGGTGAAGTAATACAATACATGTACAGGGCCATCTTGCATGAATCTGCCTAATATTCTTGTATTGAAGGAGATTTATTTTGGAAGGAACATTAACTCAACTACAGAATAAGCTATGGAAGCTAACCACTAAGGGTTCTATAGACAAATACTGAGCATATTTTCAATTAAAAGATAAAAATAATGTCTAACTTTAAAAAAATGAGATCCAGTTAAATGAGATCCTTAGTATGACACATGAATAATAGACAGATATTTTCTACCTATAGTTTCTGTGGCGTTAGATACCAGCTGGGAGGCTGCAGTTGGTTGTGGCTGTTTGCCAATGAGTATGCAACTCCATGGAAATGACAATAGTCAACCACACTGCTCCTTTCCAACTGCAACTAATGACTGTTGCTACACCTGATGACAGATCTATCACCGAAGTCTTCACTATTCCAAGACAGCAAGAGGATTAGAGGATGCCACTACAAATGAATGAGAAATGTAACACCCCGTAACACTTCCTGTCTTCTACTGATGAGTGAAACTTGATGTTAAAACTTAGGGGGCAGAAGTTGACTGTTAAAGTCTTTGATAAACACTGACACTGAAAAATGTAAAGCTTGAGGTTTGGACTGCTGTCAGCTGCTGTTGCTATTCTATGTTGTGATTAGATAGCTGTAAACGCAGGTGGAAAAGCAGTATGACTACTCTCAGCTGTACCTTAGCTGGGCTGGCAGTACGTTTCCTTTTGGCAGGACTGGCTTGTGGGTCTGAATGGTTGCTGGAAAGCTGGCCATCTTCAGCCTCGCAGCTCTGCACATGGCACAATTAAAGAATATACTGAACTGCCAACACATCAAATCTCTTTGACAAATTCTCTGAAAGTTGGGTAAGCTACAGGACATAATGGGCTTTGTGTCATGTAACATGGACAGTATGAAGATTGACTACACTATAGTGAGATTTTGGACACATTAAATATCATCCTTGGTCCGGCTCCTGCTTAACATTTGACTGAGAAATCCTTGAATGCAAAATAGAATCTTAGAGATTAAGGCAACAGCCTTAATAGTGCAGATAAATGTATTTTTCAAGCAATTTCCAAGAGGCTGGAGCTTCTTGGATAAGATGGGTCCCACCTGCTGCGTCTGAGATGTGCTCAGGGCACCCTGTCTGGAGGTGAGTTCAGCAGGAATGGGTAGGCTCCACGCCTCCTCGATACTGGGAAGCATTTTACTCGTATTCTGCAGACTACCTGGCTGAGGGTTACACAACTGAGCCTAGGAGAAATTAAGACAAGGTTGTAAGGCAACTTGAGTGGTGAATTTAGCGGTGAAGTTTAAAAAGAGAGGAATTACAAAGTACCACAAGCTTCAACAGCTGGTTACCACACGATACAAAAATGACAGTATGCTTTATAACTACATGTGGGAAAACATGGGCTTCAAACACACCAATATGAATCATTAATGATATCCCTGCAGCCAGACATCAAAAGGAAAAAGCACAATCTGAATTTTGTAAGAAGCTGACTGCTTTAGCAATGCCTGACAGAATACATACACGCAAATATATTGCATGACATCAAACAAATAGGGTGAATGGTGGGCACTCATGATGCCTGCCTGCCTACCTGCAGCAGTTTAACGCGTTGTGTAAGAGCAGCAGTGTTGAGGCAGGACTTGCTGCGTGTAGCATTCATGTAGCACTTGACAGCATCATATGGCTGGCCACAGGACTCATAGAGAGTGCCCAGGTCCATCCAGGCAGCTGCATGGCTGTGGTCCAGCTGAACAGCACAGATGTACGCCTGGAGGGCATCCATAGGCTGATTTTGCTGCTGGTAAAGCACCCTGAATGTGGAGAAGAGGAGACTTCAAATCTGCTGTCCTCACTGACTGTGGCTTTTTTGGTTTCCATCATCACTTCATCATCACAAGTGACAGAAGTTGGCATTTTACCCTATGGAACACCAGGTGTCAGCGCTGGCCTCTGATTTATCGATGGACTGTCGATAAGAGATGAAGGCATCTTGTACCTTCCCAATACTGGAGTAGCATCTGGACAAGAGGAGACAGAGGATAAAAGAAGCATGAGTATGTGTTGCTCTGATTAATACTGATGCAATTTTTTAGATTCAAAATACAATAGTTTCTGATTCTGTGTCTATAAAAAAAACTATCATTGACTTTATTGTTGTTAAACTTAACATGCAAAGAAACAAAATGTGAACCAATTCACTAAAATATGTAAATAGGTTAATATAGATAGCCGACAACTCGAACATTGTAAAATTACAACTGACCTCACACTGCTATGTGAAACGATCATTTCAGCAAAAATGAAAATGCAGCAAAACATTTAATGAAAGTAAAACATTCCTAAATTTCCCTTGAACATCTGCTTTTACAATTGGGTTGGACAAACTATAGCCGCTCATATTCAACAATACAATGATCGTCTTACCTGCCAAGAAAGTACCACGACTGTCCAGAGTTTGGATCTGCTTCTAAAGACTTCTGCAGACACTGTATCGCATAGCTCTCCTTAGTGCCTTTATCTCCCAGCTGCTCCACTGTGTGATGCATCCAGCCTACAAAAAGATACGTTTAAGAACCACCTCAAAGTCCTCTCGGAAAGACAACTGGGTAGCAATGATAACATGGAACGATTCCATTAGAAAAACATGCAGCTGAATCATAGGTCCCTGAAGCACCAGACAGACAGACAGACAGACCTGTATGGCCATCCACAGTGAAGCAACTGATTTCCTCAGAGCTTCTTATTCACACCTGTGTAGAGCAATGCAGGTCACCATGCAGTCAACACACTTGACTGGAAGTCAGTGGAATGTGGCAGTGCTGTCATTCTCTTCTCTGTCTTCTGCTCTCTGTTTCCTTCCCTTTCTTATTCCATTTCCTTTACTCCCCTTTCTCTCTTCCTTCTGTATCCTATCTATTCTTATGATTCCTTGACACATGCAGGACCTGGAGTCTTTCTGCTTTCTCTCCTCCTAGACTCCATGGGTGGTGTACTGGATCTGGGGCTGCTGGGAATGCTGTGCTGGATTCCACCAGCACAGCAAACTCCACTGGACGCGGGACCTTTAGCATGAACCACACTCTCGTATTATAAACGAGTGACATGAATAGAAACTAACATCTGATATTATTGCTTCTGTCCTATCTACACATTCTTCTCTTGTATCACAACCAGTAATAGGCAGATAACTGCACCCTCTGACCTGATGCTGCCCATGGCTTCCCTGTTTACTTTTATTGGGCTCTGCTCTGTGTAGGTCACTTGTTGTTTTGCTCATGTTAGGTGTCTTGATATAACATTATTATGAACTGGCACTTTAAATAAAACTGAAGTGTATTTTACACCAGGGGAGGGGAGGGCTGTCTCAATTGTAGAGGGGATGAAAATGGGAACATTGGCTGTGTCTGGCAGTGTGTCTGGCATGTGTACTTCACAGTAATCCTAACCCACAAAATTAAACAAATCTTCCTTGCAATTTTTGCCATCTGTCTCACACCAAGTTTCATTATACATGCTGGTGACTATCGTAAAACAAGTAAAATGAAAGCTGGAATAGGACCAGGAGCCAAATTTCAGTTGATAAAGAAATCTGAATGCAGGATGTGCAACTACACTGCATAGAAACAACATTTCTTGGGCAGCGACAACAGCACGATAACACGGTGAACAACCGTTCATGACACAAAATGCCCAATTTTTCAGCGTCATCTCAGTGAGACCAGTCTTGTATGGGAAGCATGTGAACCAACTCACCGAGTTGTTGTAGAGTGGTTGCTTTCACCTGAGCAGGAAGATGTTCTATTTGCAGCAGACTTTCATATGTTTCTTTAGCCGCTCCGTATTTCTTCTGCAGGCAGAATGAGATGGGATGAAAGCACAGTCAGACAGACAGAGGGCAGAGGTCTTTTATGATTGAAACTGAACAGACAATAAGTCTAGAGACATTTCCATGCTTGGAATGACCAGCCAGACTGCCACACATGGAATAGGGTTAGTGGTGAGTGTATGGATTTCCTCTTTCACTGCCAACATACTGCTAAGATAGTGCTGTTGGTATTTTCTGACTGAATAGCAATCTTAATAAGCGATTAACATTGCTAGCTTCCTGGAATATCTGAATGTGTCCTTATATTTATAGTATTACATGGAAAAACAATGATATACATCTTCTTCACCAAGAAATTTGGTGACTATTGCCCAGTCCTGGCCCAGTGTAAGCACTAACATCTGAGGTAACCACATGAGATTCCTTGACTTGATAGTTTCATCCAGCCAGGACTGAGACAGACAACAAACACTGATTATCTTTAGCACCTGTGATATGCTCACAGTGCACAACAAATAAATTGGAGCGGATTGAAGAAAATAGATCAAGTCTCTCTCCTTCCATGTTTAGACTTAACCATGAATGTTTCACTAGAACTAGACCAAGTCAAAAATCTATTATTAAATTATTAATCTATTACCAAATTAAGTATCTATTATCTCATAGTGCAGTTTTCCTTTGAGATGCACTACTCGGACCAAGCTTTTCCAACAATTTACAACTTCATGTTTGACGATTTCTATATTCCCTCAAAAAATGAACCACAATAACATAAAAATTATAAACCAACCTGGAGCTGAGGAAATCATAATTGCGGTAAAGTTTTATTTAAAATTCAAATTAATATGAACAACGGCTGAATAACACTTGCACTGAAATAAAGAACAAAGGTCTTACCTGGATCTCATACAAATGAGCAATGTGGAAGTGAACTGTGCAAAAGAACAGAGGCAAAAGGAATGAGGATGAATGAAAATAGAACTGATGCCAGTTACCTCAGTGTGAGACACTCTCAAAGACTAAGAAGCACAGATGAGAGGTGGAGTAGTTCCCCCACAGTGTACATATTATCTGATATCACACCATGTGCAACACTGGCTGCCAGCTCCTCCAGCTCTCTAGCCATGGTCTGTCTCCTAGCAACAGGCTTGGGAACAGTTGGCAGTGTTCAGGAGAAACTGCTCTGTACAAACATTACTGTAACATGTCTGCACGATCCATCTGCAACAACTGAATAACATAGCTGATAACCTGCTTTAGCAACTAACATATTTTAACAAAGGCCGGTCATTAGCAGTTCTGCATTGCTCCTAAAAATGATTACTTACTTTCAGCTTTGGACAAAGTGCAAGGATTGGAGTCGATCAAAGCCTGCTGAAAATGCTGTGGAAAAGGTAAAACAGAATTAATCAGACAATGAATGGCATATAATGAAATGTCTTAAAGAGCAATAGGTTGGATTGAGTGAAAGCCTGAGTGGGTAAGACATTTTTGTCACCTACAGTTGTACAAATACACCGACAATGAAATAGATTGCAACAATCCCCAATGTGCAGAGGCAATGAAATAGAACCGTAAATATGCATAGGACAATGATACAGTGATACATCAACATGAACTAAGAGGATATAAAACGTATATAAATAACCAAAGTACTCTGGACGCTGCGGCCATTCGCCTATCCCCATGTCAGACCAAGTGAACCCAACCTCAGAATGATGCTCTTTTCCATTGATCAGTGGTTGCCTTCCTTGGGCTTTGATTTGATGGTAAGTTTAGTGCTTTTCATTTGAGTTATGAAAACTAGAACTGCAAGGAGTTATGACGGGGGCCAAGCCTCCCTGTGCAACTTGGACCCATGTCCACATTGACCAGTCATAACCACCTACGAAACGCATACAAAAAGCTTTTCATAACTTTTCATCGCAAAGCCATTCAGATGGTGGTCATAAAATATGAAGTCGATGGGATCAAGTCCCACGCAACCCTGGAGTGACAACTTCAAAGTCAAAATAACCATTTCCTGTTTGGTGCTGACCATTGGTGCAAGACAACTTGCACGGATGGGTTTTTGAACATTTCAAAAACATTAATAGGCCACTAATAGTTCCACTCCACCAATCATCACCAACTCGAGACAAGGAAGGATTGAGGACAAACACGAAGAGTAGAAAAAATTCTAAACAGGCTCCCCAGTAATTTCAAAGAACATCATGACTGCAGAGAAGGATTTACCCTTGGATAATGGAAGCCCTGGTGTTCAATAAATATGTAAACTTGAGAGTTAAATGTATTAATCAAAAAATATTTCCAGTGCACATGAAAAGCTATTCATCTGCCAATTGTGTGTAGCCCCTCTGTATCTTTAATTCAAGTCGGTAAAGAACTCCTAAAAATGACAACCTGCTATAATCATGAACTACACAACAATATAGGACAGAGAACACGCTGTACTAGTTCTGTGACCCGATTCCACCAGCTGCAATGGCGTTTCTAAGATGACAAGCAGCAATGTCTTGACCTAAAAGGCAAATAACATCCATCATCGCTACCACTATCGTCATCATCATCTTCATCTCGGCTGGGGGAAAGCAAAGCAACAAACTACAAATGCATGCTCTTAAAAGAAGAAGTCTGTGGGCTTCAAGCAGTAGCTTCACTGACAGACAATGTCATAAGAAAAATCTAAAAATGCCCATCCATGTGGACCTTTGTGTGCATCAGAGGCAGTGAAGAGCGAAACACACAAAGCACAGAGGAAAGCACACAGCTCTTCACAGAATAAGCTTACTTAAAGCATCTCCAAACATCAGACACATTCATTATAGCTTTAAGATTAGAGAATGCATGCAAATGTGTAATCAAACAACAGATGCATTACCTAGATGGCTGGCATCATACTCCTCTTAGCATGTCAATGCATCCCCCTAAGGATCTTTGCTTGTTTCCTCTAGCCTTCCCTTCCGTCTCTCACACTCCCTCTACCAGCAGGCAGATAATGCAGCAGGATTGTCAGCTCAGCGTTCCACCTCCCTCCCCATGTCTTGCATTCCTCACTCACTCTATCATTTTCTCTCCCACTCTCCCTCTCCTCCTCCTCCTCCTCCTTCCCACTGTTCTATCTACGCGTCTGATTACTATTCAGCAGATGGTTGCAGTAAGGACTGCACAGAGATAACACAGAGAACCTCCAAGCCGAGACGGGCAGTAAAAAGCTCCTCTCCCATCCTTGCATTTCCTCTATCTCACAGCTCCTCTAAGCAACTAACAAATAGACTTACAGCTGACAAATAGACTAAGACTTTATTTTATTTATCCCTTTGGGGTGGCTCCTTCATGGAAATGTACATTTCCAGTAGCTTTTGTGAACGATAGAATCTTTAAAGATTAATGATATAAACAGTGATATAATAAACAGTGAGGTAATAAACAGTAAATAGTAAAATAATAGTAGTAAAAAAAAACAGTAAATATAATAGACAGTAATTAACATAAGTATTAAGTTACAGGATTATATAAGATAGTAAACGCACTGAATTAATGATAAAGAGCATATATTAATTTTAAGTATATGCACATTTCACACATTGGCTGTCACTCCCTCCCCTCTGTCCTCTCTACCCCCCCCCCCCCCAGTGTGTAGTTGTAAGGCATGATGGCATAATGGACAAAGGAGTTCTTAAGTCTGGTGGTTCTGCATTTTCAAAGATGCAGTCTGTCATTGAACAGACTCCTCTGGTTGTTGATGACAGTGTACAGAGGGTGGCAAGCATTGTACATAATGTCCTGCAGTTGGTCCACTGTCCTCTTCTCTGACACTGTCACCAGAGAGTCCAGTTTCATGTCAACCCCAGAGCCGGTCAGCCTGACCAGTTTATCCAATCTGGAAGTGTCCATCTTTGATATGACACCCCCCCCCCCCCAACATACCACAGTGTAAAAGAGAACACTGGCAACCACAGACTGGTAAAACATCCGCAGAGGCTTGCTGCAAATGTTAAAAGGACTGCAGTCTCCTTAGGAAGTACAGCCTGCTCTGTGCCTTCCCATACAGATGCCTGGTGTGTGTTGTCAAGTCCATTTTGTTGTCCAGCCACAGCCTGAGGTATGTGTAGGAAACCACAACCTCCAAATTAACAGCCACTGATGGAATTAACTTGATTCATCATTTCTGTACATAATTACTGTATATTACTAACTTTTTCTCTTTGTGGAAATGGGTATTATATCATACTGACAATACTGTACATATTGCTGCTCACTTTGTAAAGTGCCTTAGTTAGATAACATCGGTGATGAACTGGCACTTAAAATAAATGACCATTGATGCAGGATACTTTTTTGTGCGTCTGGTTCAAGTTTCATCTTTCTACTCCATAAAAACCCTTAAGTGGAGCGTCATTTGAAAATTTCTAGTTGGCCACGCCCATTGACGAGGCCATGACGTGCCTGTTCAGGTATACAATGCAATTATGTCCAGAAATTTTCAATTTTCCACGATGACGCACCTGCCCACAAGACCATTTCAAAATTGTGATGACAAATAGCCAAACTTTGTCATGCGATAGTGGCCAAGCCGTTTGAGAAAGGCAAATTCCATAAATAGAACCTTTTCAGCTTGGTCTACAGGTGATCTGTGCCAAATTTGAAGCCAATTGGGTTAACCCCCGCAGATTTTTTTTTTTAATTTGAACATTCAAATCAAAATGGCCGCCTTCCTGTCGGGTTATGGTCATCATGTCAAGAGACTTTTTTTGTGTATCTCTTTATGATGTATTTACATACCCATTTTCGTTTGCCTACGACAAAGTTGAAAAGAAATCCTCACTGATGAGTTTGCCAGGTGGCGCTGTTATACAATTCTGCCTGTGCATTTTCAGCAATACGTGTACATGTAAATGTTTGCCCGTCGCTGTGCATGCCAAAAATGGTCAGTTTTAGAGCATGTTCAGTCCTCCTAAAATGCAATTAACTTTGGAACAATAATAATAATAATAATAATAATAATAATGCTGCAGTGTAGTCCAACCAGGAGCCCCACCAGAAGCATTGCATCTTAATTCACTAATATTAACTTGGGAAATCCATAGCTTTCACTTCTCTGCATCATGGTGTTGACTGCTTTGCCACTCCATTACTATGTGTTTGTCACTCAACTTTTGTAGTGTGTGTTTGTTCATCTCTCTGTTTCTCTCACTACTCTCAAGACACATACAGAGAGAGAGTGTGTGTGTGTGTTACTAATGGTGCATCATCAATTGATGAAGACCAAAAGCACAGCTTCTTTTCTGCATTGTATTCAGCAGGTTATGTAGGCTTGGATAAGTTTGAATGGTGAAACAAGTTATATGTCACTATTGGCTTGATTGGTAAGAAGCAGTTATGTGACAGAGGCTCTAAAAAGTGTCTACAAAATAAATCAAACAGACCACGTGTCAGAAAAAGATAAAAATCCAATAGCAAATAGCAAGCACAATGTAGCCCATTGTAACAGAGCAAGAGTTTCACTTCTTTTTCCACATATACAGTCAAGTATGAGAAAAAAGTATTTTCAATTCCAGTAAATGTTATTCTAACTGCAGTTCCAGCATTGCGCCACTATGGAGGCACTGTATCAACAGCAGTGCACCAGAAAGAGCTGAAGCAACTAGTGGTGTGGGATACTGCATATTTTGGTATCGATCTGATACCAAGTAAATACGGGCCTCTATCACCAATAACAATATCGATACTTTTCAATAAATAAGGACGATGTGTCATTAATACATAATCATAAATTTCATGAAAATTCATTATTCAGATATAATGAAATAAGCCTTTTGCACATCTATGTGTTTAAATGCAGTAATCACACAGTGTCATTTTGACGGTTAACATAAAAAGGCGAATAATATTCAATACATTCTGGGCCATATTTATATTCAGTATATGCATTTTAATTTCAGGAAAAATATTAATTTAAATAATGGATAATTTATACATTTTGAATTGGCTAAAGTTACGAGCTGTCAGCACTTTAACCTGTCCGCATATTCTCTGCCACGCTGAAAAGCCTCCGTCAGTGACTGCCTCTGGAGTGGGGGTCTTGCAGCAGGGCCAAGGGGATTTCTCTCATCCTCTCTCCATTTTTGTAGCTCCATGTTTTCTTTGATTTTTTAAAAATGTTTATTTAATTTGGTACCGTTTCCACCATACCACACTTTGCTGTGGTTTCATTTTCAGCTTGAAATATCCTCTCTGCCACTCTTGTCTTGTATTTTCTCTGTGCACGTGCTAATAAATCTGAGCTGGTAAGATCAGGCAAAGTGTGCCTGATCTGCCCGGAAACAGGGGTGGCGAGTCCGGTGACCAAACTGTTTTCCTAAACCACAGCATTGCAAACAAGAGTAGAGTTTAGTAAAGAATTGATCTCACCGGATCAATTTTTGCTGCAAATTACTGGATATATTCGTTTCAGACCATTCTCTGTAAATCCTTGAGAAGGTTGCACATGAGAATCACAGTAGACCACCACCTTATGAAAACACTTAGACCTACTCACTTGGCATCAACAACCAAGTCACATTCAAAGTCGCTTAAGTCGCCCTTCTTCCTCATCAAGCTGCTGTTATGGCATTGGCTGAGTAGCTATTTGCTTCGAAAAGCAGCTCAACAGTTCAAAGCAGTTCGACTTCAACTATTGGAGTGGTTGATGAGTGTGTACGCATGTGTGCGCACATACACAGTCAATTCAAAGTCAAAGTTTATCAAATGTCAAATGTACAGATGAAATTGCTGTCCTCTCTCTGTCACATGAAGATATAAAATAATTAAACAGTGTGATATAATTTCCTGTCTGAAACAGACCGAGGTGGAATAAATTGCCTCTTATTTACACATCCCATATATGCATTTCCTTCAATCGATATTGGCTCCATGACCTGATATGAACCGAGGTAAATACTGTGAGGACTTACCTTTAAGCTTGACTCGTAGTCTGTGTTGACTTTGAACATGAGTCCCAGTCTCAGATGAATCTCTTTAGCTCTTGAAAAACTTGGATCAATATAAAGCACCTCCTGGAATGCCTTAATTGCCCTGGGGGAGAAATATAGGACAAATAAAAGGTTAATAAAACACACATATGTAAATACCAAATGACCAAAAAGATTTTTTTTTTATCACCACTGCCTTCACACTTTTACCAAGGCAACATGGCTCATTTTTTTTAGCATTTCAATTAACACAATCTAACAGATAATGTCAAATTTCTTGGATCGATTCCATGAAGACTTCAAGTGGTCATAATTCATTCAAATTTACTCAATCAAGTGCAGATTTTAAACAATTGCAAATACATTTACATTATATGTAGTCTACATTATCTATTTACATCAGTCTCTTCTGTTGTACTTAGATCATTCCTCTCTTTCTTGTTCTGGTCTGATTCCACAGATTAAAAGTTTGTTTTAATCAAAGTTGGTGATGACTGTGGGGACTCCCTGGGTTATCTAAACAGACAGTTTGAATTTGTATCAATTAAATAGATATTCTGGGATTTCAGCACACGCAGATACACAACAGTAATGACAGTCACTTCTAAATGTCACTTCTAAATGAATCAAATGAAAATGCCATTGTGAAAAAGACTTTTTTTCCTCAAAGGACACTTACCACTGAAAAGCATTGTAATGGAAGTAAACCATGCCGAGGCCATATAAAAAGGCAGCATTCTGCAAAACACATTGTTGTAAAAATGTTAACAGCAGCATGATCAATTTAAACATACTCTAATGATTGTTTGGAATTAAAGGCACCACTTTAGATTGGTTCCAATCAAACCTATCTGACAGGTATCAGCTTGTTTATGCCAATAATAATCCTCACACTTAAGTCAGTCTTGGGGTCCCACAAGGACCTGTGCTTAGGCCACTCCTATTCAATCTAAATATGCTCCCTCACCAGGGCTCCTCAAACTACTCCACAAAAGTTGCTGCTTGGTTGGACACAAAGTGCACACCAAATGGGACAGCTGTTAACCGTGTGATGATGTCCATATACATATGGTGACTATATTCCGATTATTGGGTCAAAAGTTTCCAGCAGTTTTATTTATAGCTGCTGAATGTGCCTGTCGCTGGTGCTTCATTAGCTCTTCACGGACCTGTGCTCCTCCTGCTCACAGTTTCTTGTGTGTGTGTGTGTGTGTGTGTGTGTGTCCCTCCCTCTCTCTGCACAAATCTGCCTGCGCCACTGCTGCAGATGGCGCAGACACATGGCCCACACATACGTCTGCACCATTTTCACGGAAGCACACTGGGGTCTTAGAAAGTGTACACACCCCTGTTCAAATGCCAGGTTTTTGTCATGTAAAAAAATTACAGTATCATAAAGCAAAGCAAGAGACGCCTGGCAAGGTGTCAAATCCTTAGCTGGCCTTCCCAATAGCAACTCAGCACAATCTGCCGCCCCTGTACTGGACATAACCGATATGGCAGAGAGACTCAATCAGTTCTACTGCTGGTTTGAACAAAACAGACCACAACCATGAGAGGGAGGGGCTCATGGGGGAGCTACTGACCAGGACTCATGAAAAGGCAAACTGGCAGCTATAGCTAGAGGAGGTTTAGCTAGTGCTGAGGAGGGTGAGACCAAATAAAGCACCAGCGGCCGTCTGCTCAAGGCGCGCTGCTGGAGTCTACTGTCACCTCTTCAACCACTCCCTAGCAGAATACTCCATCCCCTAATCTGGAAATCATCTATCATCTGCCCCATGCCAAAGAAAAGGAACCCCACCTGCAACAATGACTATCTCCCAGTGGCCTTAACATCCTTGGTCATGAAGCTGTAGGAGGTCAGTATGCACACTGACCCACTCCGGCTTGCATACAAGCGACAGAGGGGGTGTATGATGCCATACTGACACTGCTCCATGAAGCCTACACACACCTTTGTGGTCTTCTCCAGTGCCTTAAATACTGTACAACCCCACCTGATCGGCTAAAAGCTTCTCCTGATGGAGGTCAACCCCCACCTCATTCTCTGGGTTCTGTCATTCCTGACAGACAGGCATCAGAGAGAAAATGCTCTGCCTCTGCATCTCTCTGCCCAGCTCTGACAAAACAGCCTCCACAGGCACTCCACAGGGCTCTGTAATCTCCCCAGTTTTATACACATTTTACACTAACGATTGTCAGAGCACTAACCCATGCATCACATACATCAAGTACTCTGCCAACACCGATTCATTTAATCAGTTACAGTCTGAGCTGGCCTCCTTTGCAAACTGGTATACACATAATTCTCTAAACCTCAACACATCAAAAACCAAGGAACTACTAATTTACTTGTATAAGGCCCCCACCACCATCCCAACTCTGACTGTCAACAACCAGCCTATAGAGAGGGTTGATACATGCAGGTACCTTGAGACAATAATTGACCACAAACAGCTTTCATCATAACAGAGACACCATCCACTCCAAATGCCAGCAACATCTATTCTTCCTCAGAAAACTCTGCAGACTTCAGGTCCACTCAGCATTCTACAGTCCATAATAATCACCTTCAACATCACAGTCTGGATTGGTGCACAAAACCATGCTAGCTATTGCTACCACAACTCTTCTATTAGCCACAGCTGTGTCTCACCATTCCTGTCATCTCCAGTGCTCACAGAAAGCCTCACTATTCCAGCAGGCAAACAAGCCCAGCTAACTTCAGAGCACTTCAGCCTTCCACTCCTACCTACTTCCCCCTGGCTAACTTTTCTATTGGGCTCTGGAACTGCCAATATGCAGTTAACAAAGCTGACTTCATTCCTGCTTATGCCTATCGGCAATCTCTCACCCTCCTGGCTCTCACTGGGACCAGGATCAAACCGGAAAAATCTGCCACCCCAGCTGCACTCTCAACCAATTACTCCTCTCACACCTCCCGTCCCATGACCGCCCCATTCCATCTTGGAGTAGTTGTAATCTACCCACATCCAGGACAAATAGGGGGCTTTATGGACAAATTTGACGCCCCACTATCATCCATTCCCAACCATGAGTGTCCACTACTCATTCTTGGTGACATGAATATTCACTGAAATTGTCCAAGCTCTGACAATTTCCTGTCTCTGATAAACTCCTTTGATCTAACATGGGTCTGCACCCCTCCCACCCACAGAGCTGGCAAAGAACTTTAACTACTCCTCACTTGCAACTGTTTCACAGACTGCCGGTCTCACGGCACAGAGGTGTGTACAGAGGTGTGACTCACGGTCACACCTCTGTACATTTCTGACCGTTTCTTCATTAACTTCAAAATACAGCTTAAATTACTCCGGACACCCCCACCACCTCTGGTGTCATTCCTCCGAAATCTCAGCAATCTGCCTGCCAACCACTTCTTTTCTGCAGTGGCATCTGCTAAAGCCAATGCTAAAGTATCTTCTAAAGTCACACTCACCTCCTTTTCCTCTCTGGAGATAAATGAGGCCACAGAGGAGCACCTACGTTCCACCTTTTCCTCCAGCCTCTGTCCACCAAGGCAACTCACTCACACTCACCCAAGCCATGGCAGACCGACACAATACGGGAACTACACAGCACCCTAATGACAAGAACCTGGCGATCTCAAGCTTATCAGTAACTCATGGCCTCCTTCTCCAGCATCTACACTGCTAAATCCACTTTCTACAACAATAAGATCAACAGCACAGAAGACCCCCTGCAAACTATTCTCCACCTTCAAGTCACTGCTCAATCCTCCACTTCCACCACCGGCAATCAGTCTGTCTGCTAAGTCCTTTGCTGATAGCTTTCACCTTTTCCGTAAAGAAGGAAGCAAACCGTTCTCTACACCATCCACTCTCAACCAGCCTCCTCAGGACGAGGGCCCATCACTCTCCTCGTTCACCTTTCTCTCTGAGACTGAGGTGTCAGGTGTCCTGACCCACAGCCATGCTACCACCTGTACTTTGGACCCTATTCCAACAAATCTCCGGCAAAACATTGCCCCCACCATTGTCACAAATGTCATCAATTCCTCATTGGCCTCTGGAACTTTTCCTGAAAAGAGTTCAGGTGGGGCCCCTGCTCAAAAAACCTTCACAAGATTCAAGTCAAGTTGAGAACTATCGGCCGATTTCTCTTCTCCCCTTCCTTTCAAAAACCATTGAAAGGGCAGTCTTCAATCAGGTCTCGCACTTCCACACGCACAACGCCTTCCTTGACCTCCTGAACTATCAGTCAGGTTTAAAGAGCAGCCACTCCACTGAAACGGCTCTGTTGTCTGAGACAGAAGCTCTGAGGCTGCTAGGTCTGCAGGACAATCCTCAGTTCTCATCCTCCTAGACCTATCAGCTGCTTTCAACACAGTGAACCATTACATCCTGCTATCCATACTCTGATATGGGCATCTCTGAAAATGTACTCTCCTGGTTTGGCTCATATCTAAACGGGTGTTTACTGGCAAGGGCACACCTCCTCTTCCCATCCACTCCCCACGGGTGTGCCCCAAGTGTCAGTGTTGGGCCCCCTTCTCTTTGCAGCGCACCATACTTCCCTGAGTCCCTTTATCCGCTCGCATGGCCTGTCATATCACTGCTATGTGGATGACCGCCAGCTCTACATGTCCTTCCCACCAGACGACCCTACTGTATCAGGGCAGCTTGTCTTTCTGACATATCAAAGTGGATGATGGCTAACCATCTCCAACTCAACCTCTCCAAGACTGAAGTCTCAGTGATTCCTGCCAACCAAGGACTCCTTCACAACACAGACAGACATCTCCAAGAATCTCTCGAAGACGTTCCACTTCCAAGAGCACCTCCTTTTTTAAACAGTGCTCTACCTCCGCCAATATGAAAAAAAAAGAAACATAAAAACCAAAAAAAAATTCTGTTGCTGCACTGCCCCTCTGTCGTTGCACAGTAAGCACTTATACCGTCCCTCAACTGTACAACACTTTAGATCAAAGCGTCTAAATGTATACGTCTAAATGTAAACTTGGCTGACATGATGTATTGAATTCATGACATTTGACCATTCAAACCAAAATGGCCATGTTCCTGTCCAGTTCTGACCATTGGTGCAAGAGACATTTTTGTGACTTTTTTGTGTGTCTGGATGAACTGTATAAGCAAATTATTATCTTTCTACTCCAAAAAAAAGGCTTGTGGTGAGGGGATTTTGAAAATTTCAAGGCGCTATAAAGAAATTTAGCCAGGCCCATTGACAAGGCCATTACCTGGCTGTTATGTCAATTATGTCCAGCAATTTCAAAGCTTCTGTGAAGAAACACATGCCCAGAAGACCATTTTTAAATATTGATGATGAATGACCAAACTTTGTCATGCGCTAGTGGCCACACCCTTTGACCAAAAATGCAGTCCAAAAAATTTTCTCAACTTGGTCCATAGATGATCTGTACTAAATCTGAAGCCAATTGGGTGACTACAGATTTAATAAGGTTCTCGCAACTTCATTGCACAGACCCTAACAAAAAGAAACACTACAGATTTAATAGGATTCTCGAAACTTTATTGCTCTGGTCCCAATGACTTGCAGTTCATGTTTACACTGTGTAAAATGTGTATAAATAAAAGACTATAGCATTTTCACTTTGTGACCACTTTGCCTAGCTGTAATTGAGGGTGCCCTGCAATCTTTACTGGAGTAGGTAGCACATGGACTAAAGGGCAAACACAAGACAATTAACCAGTGTGGTGGAAATTTTGGTGGTGGTGGAACATCTGATTAATCTTAGTATGCTTTAGTTGTAGCCTAAACTCTGTGTGCTGCAGTCATCAAAGACTCAAGAACTTGTAAGATCACTCCCTACTCCTTAACACCTCCATTGTTATGCCTATGAAACTGTCCTGCTCACAGGACACCAGTTGTTGTCTTGCTCAGCTCCTGATTTTTTGTTTATTGTGCGCAAATGGTATTCTAGGGGATCCGGATAAAATGCACTGTAACCTCTCCCTCAGGGAAGCGCTCCTCTGATCCACTGGCTATGGTCAGTATGTTGTTCTCTGCAGAGAATAAGCACTTGGTACTTCTTCCAGTATTGAATTTTTGATTTTCCCACACAAAGAATTTTTTCACAACACCGGAAACAATATGAAAAGTTGGGCAAGCTTACCTTCCAGTAGTCGGACTGTAAACTGAAGTACCTCTGGTATGCAGATAATGCTGAGAGAATAATGAGATGGATAGGAGGATATGAAACAGAAAGAGAGAGAACCACAGAGGGGAATAATGAACTGTTAGTGACAATGTCCGAGCTACGGCTGGTTAAACCTATAGCTGTAGGAATAGCTATAATAACCTCTACAGGTCCATTAATGTCATTTTTAGCCATTAGCGCAGAATGTGAAACCAGTTTTTGTTTCATCTCATCCTGAAATCTGGCATTTATGTACGGTTTACTTCATACTGAGTTGTTAACTTCATACTGAGTTAGATAATAATCCTGCAGTTATCTTGTGATCGATGTTTTAGGTGAAGACTTGTTTTGAGCCTAAGACGAAAGTAGTGAAAAAGCGGTCACATGATCATTTTAGACCATTATAGTGGCCACATTTAGTACATAAATCCACTATGGCAGCCTACATGGATTCAGGGAGTAACAGCAATAATTAAGAAAATAAAGTCATGCCCATAATGAATCATGAGGCAAATAGACAGGTGAACTAAGAAAAAGTGCCATTATTTGTTTTCATATATATATGAGGGTCCAGCACAGCATGAGTGGGGTGTGGCAGTCAATGGCTGTAGTTGCCACGGGGATCAGAGATTCGGGGCCAGGGACATAGAGAGACTGTGGACCACGGCCGTGGGGCACATTTTGACCATTAGACCTGCTGTCAGGAAGACAGATGCTCCACAAGCATCACAACGCGACTCCATGTCCCCAGCCACAGACCCTGTCGGTTTCTCTAAAATCATCGCAATCCTCTCAGATCTCTATAAAAAAACTTTACCTCGCCAGTGGAGCATTGATTCTGACAACTGTAAAAACAATAACCAGATATTTTGATTCTGGAAACATTTTGCTATCACAACTTGTCTCTTACTGTCTGGACTGTCTCATTCAGAATAAATGGCAAACACCACTCCCATTGCCACAATGCATGCACAGCTCAGAGCCGTGAGATGTATTGATGGCTGACTTGAACCCACCACATTGTGCATGTTTTGTTTGTTATTCAGTTAATAAATATTGAACCTCAACTCCCTCTTTTTGTTGCGGCTTTGGTAGAGGATTGTAACAGACATTTCTATATTTCTAGAAATTTCTACTTCTCTATTTTCTATTTCTACATCTAAAGACCAAGTATAAGTTATCCTTCAAGTATAGTTTATTCCAAATCAAATTAAGCATTTTGTTGAGTTTCATCTGTGTCATGAATTCTTAGTGCCGTAGTCCTCTAAAACAGTCCATTTTATGTCGGTTGCGAACCACAGTCCTTCAAATATGCAGTCATATTTTGAAGAGAAGAATTTTCAAGCAAATCCAAGCCCAAGAAATCTATCATAAACCAAAAGCACATGTGTAAAAGTCCATATATATATATATATATATATATATATATATATATATATATATATCGATATTCTACCGATAGAATGAAGTTTTACAGGATTCCGAGAGGATTGCGACCATTTCAGAACAACCGACAGCAGCTTTGACCGGGTACATGGAGACGTGCTGTGATTCTTGTGGGTTGTCTCTGTTCCTGAGACCAGGTCTAATGGTCAAAAATGTGCATCTCTGATCTCGGCGAGTGGCCGAATGAACAATTGCCCGATATTTATACTCATTTAATTCAGAAACCGAAAGTCACGAGCCTATAAGGT
Source organism: Karalla daura (assembly GCA_029224185.1). Lineage (NCBI taxonomy): Eukaryota > Metazoa > Chordata > Actinopteri > Chaetodontiformes > Leiognathidae > Karalla > Karalla daura. The sequence goes on along the minus strand of CM055202.1, from coordinate 20,924,027 downwards.
ACTGGATGCGTACGAATACGTCGCCTGTGGTCATGTACAGAACATCGGGTACCATGTCAAAAGTTGTTGTGAAAAGATGAATATTGCTTGTTCCACTCAGCGGTGGAGTGGAGCTGGGGACAGCGCAGCATGAGGGGGGTGTGGCAGTCAGAGGCTGCAGCTGCTGCGGGGAGCAGAGACCCGGAGCCGGGGACACAGACTCTGAATGGACAGAGAGACTGGACCATGGACCGTGGCCGCGGTACACAGTAACGGATTACCTTAACGGATATAAAGTGGTCGCTACAGACATGAGCATTTCAGATTACGTCCTGATTCCAGTCAACACGTTTAATCGCCTGCAGCAACAAACACCTTCGGAATGGCCGCGATCCTCTCAGAATCCTACAAAACTTTACTCTGCCGGTAGAATATCGGTTCTGACACCTGTAGACACAGCAACCAGACATTTTAATGGAGGAAAGGGTTTGCCATCTCAGCTTTTCCCTCAATGTTTTTGTCTCATTCAAAATGAATGGGGAACATCGACACTTCCGTTGCCCCTATGCGCGCATAGCTTTTTGATGACGTCGGTTGTAAAAGGGTCTATAGCTATAGCTTTAAATCAGAGGAAGGGACATTTTGAAAGCAAATAATAATCAAATCGTACCATCCACTCATTTCCAAAGTAATGCTGTGCAATCGGTGGAACTGATTACCATCTCAATTTTGCCTCCCAACGATTGCAGTCAAATTCAATAGAAACATGTTAATTTTCCCCACATTTTCTTTTACAGGTTGACAGATATGACCCATTTCCACCACATGGTACGGCTGGGTTCTATTCAACTCCACAAGACTACTCAACTTGGTACTGCCTTGAGAGTACCCGGTCATCATAGCAATGCGTGCGTGTGACGTCATCTTCAATGCGACACCGCTAACCGCCGGTTAAAAGTTGCATTTCATGTTTCAGCACAGATGGAACAACTGACACAGGATGAGTCCAGAGGTAAACTTCAAAATTCAAGAATTGCAATGAGTTATTGTGAAAATATGTGAATATGTGAACTAATGTTGTGAAATCTTTCTCCATAATTCAGCAGCATTTAACTAACTAATGAGTCTAATATATGCTTAAAACAACCTCACATACTGCTCTTTTCAAATTTTGATTCATTTATTGCTGTTGGAATGCATTATGTATAAATGTATCTAATCTATGCTTAAGACATTCCAATTATTTCAAATTCATAACTTGGTGGGAAAACTGAAGACCCCTACAAAATGGCTGCATCAGCATCATTTTTTGTTCCAACCCAACAAAGGTAATGAAAGGTCAAGCCTCCTTTTCTAATTTTTCGAGTTTGTTTTCGTGTTCTAGTTTTTTATCTTATTTGAATCATCATTTGCTTCCAGCAATCCACATATACACAGCAAACACAATACAGCTACATCTCAGAAATAGATCAACTGACCGTCAGGAAAATGCTAAGATTTACCTTTTGGATAATCCTCCAGCAGGAGATTGAAGTGGCCAAGTTGACAGAAAATGTCAGGATCCACTTTCCCGTCAGCTTTGAGAATGAGGGCATCATAGCAGCTGACTGCCTGTGGGGAAAAGCACCATAGTTTTTAATAGATGGTTAAAGCTGCAAGAAAGTACAAAGAGAAAAATGTTAGGCCGTGCTAGCCTAAATTAATTTGCTTACAGTAGGAGGACTCTAGGGGAAAATGCTAGCAAATTATGTCACTAAAATTAAATTAAATTAAATTAAAATTAAATATTTGCCAATCTTTTGTCTGTACTGCAGGAGATGCAGGAATCCATAAATTAATTTCAATATCCTTTTAAGATGTTTTATGGAGCTTCCAAATAACTCCAAAACTTTCAAAAATAAAAAAGGCCGATAGCAGGGAGGGAACAAAGTTTCAAAGAATACATTAAACCAAAAGTAAAGTTCATTAAATTTCACTCGGGCAACAACCAGTGACACTCCGACCCTCAGCTGTTAACCACCAAGGATAACTTAGTGGAACAGCTTGGTGAATAATATTAGTAATAAACAGAACCTGGTAAAGGGGCAGGTGCTCAAAATCAAATGGGCGAAGATAGAATCTGATTAGAATCTGACACTGTGCTGGCAATAATCTGGCAATAAAACAGCTAGTAAAGCCAAACGTGCTATGTAGGGCTGAAACGATGAGTAGCTGTGCAGAGCAGACATTGCTATTGAGGTCTCCTCACCCAGGGTGGACAGGCAGGCACAAGCAAGACAGTATAAAGAGATTGAACTGATGGCTAACAGTTTAGAATATAGATCAGAAGTCGGATCAGTCCATAGTAGAAAAGTGCAGGCAAGGGGAAGAGCTGGTTTGAGGGACAGAGTTCTGGATCCAACTTGGCATCTATGGGATCTGGGAGGCTCCCGGCATGCTACGCAGTGTGCGCAACAGTAGCATACTGGGGCCTTAAAGTGTGGGACCATTTCATGCTGTGAAAAGTGGACAACGTAGTACAGTGTATACTGTACTACTATACCATAATGGCCCTTTGTCATTACTGTAGCTCCTGAACCGAACTTTTAAGGTAGGTCATTCGAAAATTCAAGGGTTCAAACACCTTGATCATAACCTCATTAGCGATGTTTATCCTGTGATTATTGTACACAACTTTCTGTGAAACTCTCCACTTGTTTATTTTGCACCACTGTTTGGACCAACTTTTGCGAATAAAAGAACTCATCTTCAAAACGGCTTTCCAAGTACTTTTTTTAGTTTATTTGGGCTGTTAAAAGAAGAAATAGAGGCTGGGTTGTTCAGCTTCTGCTTAATACAACAGAACAGCTGCGGTTTATATGCTATCAGCTGACTGCACTATTATTTGATTCCTGTTCTGTAACACTTTCCACTGTTTCCTGCACTTAATTCATTGTTTTAAATTATATTTTCTTGAAGTTATTTTGTTTGTTTTGAATTTGAATTTACAGTGCATACGGGGCGTTCTTTTGTGTTAAATGCCTGCTTAAACAAAAATGGAGATGAATAGACCAAGTGTAAAGGAATGTAATGTTAGTTAGTAAATTGGCATGCTTCATGATAGTTCATGATTTCAGTATCTTGTTTTTCAATACAGTTTGCATGTATAAATTACGTGAACAGAGAGTATTTCTCATTGCGGAAATAAATGTGCATGCATTTTTATTGCATAAATCAAGCATTTGACTATTCTCATGTTGATATGAGTATTACAATTTTTCAGTTTATGGTAGATTTAGACAAATATGTGATTAATGTGCAGTTAATCATGATTAATTATGATCAATCATGTGACAAAATATTTAAATTCATTGACATCCCTAATATATATGTGTGTGTGTGTGTGTGTACATATTCATGGGTATGCACATACTGTATTTACATGAAGATAACTGCATTTCCATTTCTTTTTTTTTTCACAAAATAAAAGTGACATTTCTGAAATTTTGATAAAGCGCAATTGCAGATCCTTGCAGGTGTTCCCACTGAAAAGTGTTTTGCAAATGAGCTGTAACTCTTGTTAAGTACAGTCTCACAACATCTCTCTTCTTTATCTCTATCTTTCTCATCACATGTGACATGGATGTCACCTTGGATTTGTTGTGTAGGCCATAAAGTGAACTTTGTTTTTGTTTCATCTCACTGTCATCTACCAGTTTACTTAATAAAATCAATAAGTTCATATCAAATTTGAAAGTAAAAGTTATCCACTAGTAATCCTCCAGTTTTTTTATGATTGATGTTTTATGTGAGGACTAGCTTGTCTTAAGCACAACATGAGTGGTAAAACAGCTGTCGTGTCATCACTTTAGAAAGATGTGGTGGCCACATTTAGTAAACAGAGATCCAATATGGCAGCCTACATGGATTCAGAGAGTAGCAGCGACAACATGACATTGGACAGAAGCTGACGGAAGTAGTTAACGGTTGTCAGGCTGTTGTGATAGCTGGAGCAGGTTAATGTCTGATATGTACTTATGTAATCACCATGGTTATTAATGTTGTTGGGTTGGGTGCCTGTTCTAGCATTGAATTCATCACAGACCAGAACCTTACTCTGGTTCTATTAGTGACTGATCTTATCCTCAAACTGGGAGAAACAGCCTTCATTAAAGACTGGGGATTCCCAGGGATGGATGTATGTCGTGCATAGGAATATGTTTAATTTTATCAAGATTGTCTCCCTCTTTCTCGTGTCTCAGGCTCATGCTATCTCGCTCTCACTGTCTCTCTCTCTCACATCTTTATGTAAATTTATATGAACACAAATATTCAGAATTAAGGGTTGATCAGAATAATATGTAAATATGTCAATTGGAAGATCCTGATCTGATTCAGTTCAATTGGAAAGAAAATCTAGAGGGGTGGCTTATGCCAACTCTTTTTCCAAACCACGCCCTTGTGCACAATTATTCTTATCTTGACTTTCTGATTGTGGGAAAACAAACCTAACTGCGCCTGTGTGCCCTATGTTAATGTTATGCATTTCCACCTTAGACCAGCAACCTGTGAGAGTGTGAGCAGATTTCTGAAGTTTTTATGCAATCATTTTCTTCATTGCTGAGGATTAGACAGCTACAAAATGCATCTCTTATGGGAGTGGCAGAGAATGAGTGTCACTGGTGGGTATAGGGGAGAGTTGTATGGGCTAACAGCTGTAGGAGAGAGAGAGATAATGATGCAGGATCACAATTTGTGGGGCACAGGAGAAATACAGGCCACCATGAGCGCTGGTTCTGGAAAGAGCTGAAAGAGCACCACAGCTGTAAATATAACTGTAGGAAGATAAGAGCTGCTGTTCATGTGGTTAGTGCTGGGAAACCGAAGTGTAGGCACATGAGTGCTACAATAGTCTCTCTCACAAGACTGCTCACTTATCTATTCCGACTGATGTGGTGGCACATGCACAATCTGAATACAACATATCACATGTAAAAGACTTAACCTGGCAGACTCATTCAAAATGAATTCAATCAGAATGACGTAAAAGTGTCCATGTAAACATCTCTCTCTCCATCTCTCTTTCTCGCGGCATTTCACTCTTCTCTTGCCATCTCTGTCTCTCTCTTACTCTCCCTGTCTCTCTCTCTCATTGTCACCGTCTCTTGCTCTCACTTGTCTCACTTGCTTGCTCTCTCTTGCTGTCTCTCTCCATCGCTCACTTTCACTGTCTCTCTGTCCCTGAGACAATGTATCGGGGTTTGTCAATCCCAGACTGGTGTGTTTGCTTTGTTTCACTATTTGAGAGGGTGTGTTGATTATCTCTTTGTATTTACATGGTTACCGCACAGGTTGATTATTAATGCTGAGAAATTCAGTGATGATACTGATCTGTACTTTCATTTTATTTGGACTTTCCAAAATTTCAGTCTGATTAAGAAAGCTGTGCATGTAAACATAGCTACAATGTAACCAGCCAGAAACACAACCTAGGAAAACACAAGCCACGTTTCACAGGCAGCTCCATGCACAGCTTACTGGATGTGCATCCACCACTGTTCCCGGTAGTCTAGTTGCTGCCCTGGCTTCCGCTTTAGAAAGAAAGTATCTGTTCCAAACACTGTTCGCCATCTACCTACAATGCTGCTATTCTGCTCTTCTCCTGCTGCTGCTCGTCCACCTGCAGAAGCGTGATACATTTTCTTCCCAACCCGCCATATTGGACCAAGTAAAGCATCTCTCAGCAACGGCCAGAAGTCTCTTGTCGATTCATCCCTGGATAATGCCAGCAGAGTGGCTCCGTATGAACTAGAACCAGGGACAGAATATACAGCTAGCCGTTCCGAACTACAAGAGGGAGGGAGCTGACGCACAGCCCACACGCCAGCTGCCGGGACGGTGGGGGCACCAGAGGGATCACTGGGTCACCAAGCATGCACCTAATGTACCTTCTCTCGATGAGCAACTAGGAAGGTTGTATCCCTGCCTTGTGATGGTTGCCGTTACGTTTCTGGACGTCACAGCATGCGGTCGGATATAGTACTATGGAGCTCCTACTGTTGCTCGTCCAAACACATAAAGAGCCAGGAGAGGAACTGCCAGCGAGACCTTGCCGATATACTCAGATCTTGTCTAGGGGGAGAAAGCCATGTGGAACAACCACTCTCCCAACAGCCGATGACACCACCGATGGTAGCAGTGAGGAGGATGATCCTACTATGTCCCGTGTGCAAACTGGGGCCTTGTATACTTGATACACTTTGCAGTTGTGTGCTGGAGTAGTTTGGTCCCAGTGCAATACAATATTGCATGGTGTGCATGTAAATCATAATTATAGGCTATTTTAAGTCACATGTTGCTACATCGTCAAAGGTGGGAAATGTGGGGGCTGGGGTGGGTACGTTGCTGCTCGCCATGTAGCAGCAATGTGGTTGGGAGGTCAATCCTCGTACTTTCAGGAGGAATCATCAGAGCAGGAAGAGAGAGATGGGAGACTAAGATCCCGATCATACCTTTAACAGCAAGGCCTTCGATCTAGCGCCATCTTCTTGAAGCCTGTGAAATCCAAATAGTGAACTGCAAACAGGACGACAGCACATAGGCTCCGTGTTATTGTGGGACACTCATATCTGCGGTTAAATCTGAAATGACACAACGTCTAGTGCGGGAAAGAGCCAGTAACGCCTGCTCCAATGGTAACAAAGCTGACCTGTCCGCTCCGACCAGCCGCTGTTTCTCCAGCACCGTGAGCCGCTGGAAGTCCTCTTCGATGTCAGTCGCTGCTCCCGACGCCATTTTCTCTTCGTCATTAGCAGCAGCAGAGCTGAGCCTCCGGCCAGGGGCTGGAAGCGACACTCCGCTTGACTTCATGGAATATATACCGAGCAGCTCCGGCAAAATGGGATAAGAAACGGAGAGTCGCGCAGCTATCCAGGACTAGGCAGGGCGCAGCACAATTCTGGTTAAATCGTCAAGGAAATGACCTCTTCCAGTTATCTTCCAGTCTCTTCATTGTACATGGAGACATAGCATGTATTCCGGTGCCGGTTTGTGTATGAAGTAGCTATAATGATGTGTTTCAGGAGTGTGTTAGCAATATGGTAAACTTCAGCAGACAGTGTCTCAAAGTTGTTTCAATTGTGTCACAGATGCAAACACATGCCGCCACTTTGGACACGCCCCTCTGCCCAATCTGGCCAATTATCAGCCGCTGTACACGGTCACATGACCGTCTGCTGACGATTTGCTGCGAACACGCGAACGAACACGCTCTCACACACACACACACACACACAAAAACAAACAAACAAACACACACAACCATACACATACACACATTCACTAAGCAAGGTTTGAACACCAACCTCAATACCAGAGATTGGTTACTCGTGTTATATTCTAACTACGTGATTGCGATTTAAAGTAGATCCATGGTCGAAATATTTGTTATTAACGTTTGTTTCCGTCTATGCTGGTTTGGTCCTCCATCAGCTGGGTGTGTCCCAGTTGGTGAAAAGCCATATCAATCAATCAATCAATGAAAACTTTAATATTTAGCTTTGTTATAAGCACTTTTCATGCGGAACGTCACAGTTTTGCTATACAGTCTGTGCTTTACAAAAGTTAAAAAATAAACCCCGTGTTTTAAGAAACGTATCTTACAAAACAATCAGTAATCAGTATTAGTATTGTTTGTATTACAACGGTATTGCGTATATTGGTCAATAGTCAATAGTGCATTAATCACTCCGGTGATTAATGCAGTTCCTATTCTTATCCTCTTGCAGCACTATGGCATAGTTTCTGTTTTACTTTGACCGTCTGAATGACGCAGTGACGCTGAACGTGCAGCCAACTAAGGACACAGCTCCAAAATGGCGAGCCGCGACAGAGGTTAGTGGGCCTGCAGACTACATGCCTGTCAGAAGGTTCCTCTGGTTGTACCGGGGCTTCAGTGCTAAGCCGCATGTTTCTGAACCGTGGCACTTTGCCTTGGTGCACGATAAAGGGATTCCTCACTCCAACTCCGATCTATTATGTCGTAGCATCAAGGGCTAACTTTTCAGCTGTGGTTTAGCAGAACTTGTGTGGTCATGCTAACCTGTATTCAGAGTTTTTAAGTAAGTCTGTAAGAAAGTCAGAACTGTTTCAAACCCGTGAACGGGTAACACTTAATAATTGAGATTCCCTAGTATGGCGTCCAAAGCATAGTATTTGTTCCTGAAGTAGTAGGTTACTGGAGTGGAGAAGTGAAGTCAACATGGCAGTGCTATTTAGCCAGCAAGTGGCTGCTGTTCGGTTCTGACTCATTTTGTGTGATATTTCCTTTACAGAGTTGGAAGAGGAGCTCTATGACAAAGTCGTTGACCTGACAGAATATGCCAAGCGACAGCGATGGTGGAACCGGCTTTTCGGGAGTAACTCCGGCCCCGTGGCAGAGAAATACTCGGTAGCCACACAGATAGCCATAGGAGGAGTGAGTGGATGGTAAGTAATCTTAAAAAATGTCTTGTGCTGTTTCACCTATTCATATCTGGCTGTCAGTCTTCCACATTTGATAATGACATACTTAACGGAAAACACTTTAGAAGTGATTTTTTTTTATTGGTGTGTGTTCTTATTTTGAGTACAAATCTCCAGTGCACATCACAGTGCAAAGACACACACATACACAACTCATGTAGGTAATCGGAGATGCCTCCAATGCACATCACAGGGCGAAGACACATACACACACACACGGCATGCAGGTGCCCAGAGAAAATCCACATGCAGACTAGAACTGGCAACCTTTTTGCAGTGAGATGACAGCACCAACCACTTAGCTGTTGTCTTTACATTGGTGATTAAGAATGAAACAGGGATGTGAAATGAAGCCCGTGCTCTGTTTTGATTTATTTTAAGGTGTGCAGGGTATCTCTTCCAGAAGGTTGGAAAGGTTGCTGCTACATCTGTTGGTGGAGGTCTTCTGCTGCTGCAGGTATTCTTGCATCACTTGGGTCAAATGGAAGTGGTTTAACACTGTCAACAGTAACAGAAACATGTGGGTGAATCTGCCACTAATGTCTTTTTCATCTCCACCCCACCCCAGATAGCAAATAATAGTGGATATATTCAAGTGGACTGGAAGAGAGTCGAGAAAGATGTCAACCAAGCTAAGAAGCAATTAAAGAAGGGCACCAAACAAGCGGGCCCTGAACTGAACACATTTGTTGAGAAAGTAAGTTTTGTTGTGACACTGCTATAATACATCCTGAAAATATAATATTATTTAATAATGATTTTCATTAATCATGGATGTAATATTGAGATTGCATTTGTGATTATTTTGTGAGGACATCTGCTTGCAAATGTTTCCCAGATGAGATTACATTATTGTTAAGGAATTAAGATGCTCCTAAGAAGGGTTTGGTTAAAGGTCGGTGGATACTTCCATGAAATGCGTCACACCGTCTCTTCTGCTGCCTAGTTTCCGAATAGTATTTATGTAATTGTAATTTTTTGCTGCTTGTTTCAAGTTCTATATAAATTCATCATATCTTTAAAAAAAAGACTATCCCTGACAAGATGGTGCTATGTATACACCATTTTTTCAGTCCGTGCCATTTCCCTTAGCACACCAAAATACAGTCAGAGGGACGAGTTACCGGCATACTTCCTCAGCTATCTGTTTCCTGCGTGAGCTTGCACAAATGAAATGCACAAAATTTCATATGAAGTGTACGCACGAAACTGCACAAAGCTGGAAAAGTACAAATGAAACAAGAAAGGCGCTACACACATAGAGCATAAATGATCCTTAAGAGCAACGCCAGGAAACATGTCCCTCTTTCAGGGCATTCTTAAGAAGCTCTCCCCAGGAAACTCTTCCATTATCGTGATGTGACTCGGGTTTTGCTTGCTAGTGATAACAGATGGAACATTTTAAAATGTTAATTCAGTAATACTGTGTGTAAATGAAAACCTGTCAATCTGCAAAGGATTGTAACTCCTAAAATCTTAACTGAAGCCTTTTTTTTTCTCCAGTCCACAGAGTTTGTGAAGAAAAACATTGTCGTCACTAGCGGTTTCCTCGGAGGATTCCTGCTTGGCCTGGCATCGTAGATCCCGCCACAAGAGTCTATATTTCTTTTTCACAAAGAACCAATAGAGAAAAATTCTAAATTATTGCTGGATGGGTCTAAGTTTTAATGGCACTAAGCAGTTCAACCGTCAATACTTTCTAGTAGTGGGTACACTTTGTCCCAAATACTGTACCTCCATGTGACAAGAATTGTTGATATAAGTGGTGAATGCCAAGTGTGTCAGTTTTCTGGGGACAATAACCCATAGGCATGGGGTATTGCTTGGGGTTGTATACTATTAATTATCCGATGGCACCTAAACACACCTTGCTTTTCTGATGGTACTTGAACACAACTTGAGTGACAGTGACATTTATTTCTTAATTAAATTGGTTACTACATTAAACCTTTGAAAATGAGGTGGGGAAAGAATTGTCAATGACAAAAAGTGGTGTTGGGACATGCACCAGGGTCCCAAGCATATCTGATGCATATCTGTGAGCAAAGAGTGGCGGGGACAAATTGGCATGTCCCCAGTGTCCCCGGTCAAACTGACGGCTATGGTGAATGTTCATTTTATTTCTATTTCCAAGGCCTTATTCCTCCAAATCAGCTGAAGGATGGGTGGATGGACAAAACAATGTCTCTATTTTCTTTTTTTTTTTTCTTTTTACCCAACTGACATTGTACTATATTGCCTTTGTGTACAGAATTGACAGATGTTGCCATTGGCCACTCCATCATTTCGGATTATCTGAAAGCAATGGAATGAAATGGAATGATATTTCTTCAGGGTGGGAATGCTGGTTGATTAGGGATTGTTAAAGTCCCCCTCCCCCACCACCACAATTTTGCTTTGTCTACTATGTACGTTAAAATAAAATTATACAAGACGGTGTTTCATTTTATTTCTTCAGTACAGGTGTTTTTGATCATACCCAATTTAACATTAAATAATGGTACAAGTTTATTTTTTCACTATTGGTCGTTTGTGATAGTTTAACAGTCAATGCAAAATTACTTTTCTGAAGTAGTTTTGACTTAATGAAAAAATACAAAAAAGACCAAATTTAAAATTATAAACAAAGCTGCTCTAACGATACATGAGGTAGTGGAACACTATTTTTTGTGCCTTGTGTTCAATTATGCTCGAATCAAAACATGTTTGTGCGTATTACCAGTGAAAGCAGCGTTGCCAGGCCATGCTGGAAACAAAGCGTCTCCAAGGTAACTTACAACACAGAATCAGAGGGCGCTGTGCACATACAAGTCGCTGTAGATAAATGGCTTTACCGTTTCTTCCCGGGAACTCTCCCAAAAAGCAGGTAAGAGAATTGTTTTTTACTTAACCCTTTGGCAGGCTTAGATAACTTGAACTCGCTAGTGTTAGCCGTAGTGTAGTAGTAGTAGTAAAAGTAAGTCTAATACTATCTTTTGCGCTCAAAGAGGATGTCGTCAATGACGTACGTAGATATAAGAAAGAATGAAAAGCAATATCTAAAGAGACAACCGCACTGCCGTTATGGTACAGGCAAGAGTGGAAAAGCAGGGTTTCCATCACCCCTAGAAATGCGCAATAAAAATGCTAATGAAAAGCAGCTTGTTTGTGACTATAAATGGTTATCAATGGATATCATTCTTCAGGTGTATTCATAACGTAACATTAATATGAAATTCCATTGGTAGGGTAGCTTCAAATACCATTGGCATTCTTCCGGCATGCCCTTCGTTCTCGGCTCGAGCAGGCCATAGACCTACATGTTGCAGCCATAGAGTTGTAACGTGTTCTCATGACTAATTCGTATGGAAAAGTACGAAAACTAGAGACCAAAATTGTGTGCCCTTTCAAACGAATTTCCAGTGACACTGCACATGCGCACAACGCTCCGTACCCGGAAGCATGATTGATACCCCCCATAAATAAAACTTAAAAGTTTGAATCAGAGGATTCCGGTAGAGATGATATATTTCGACATAGTTTTCAGTTGATACGTCCAACTGTGCCTTATTTTTATTCCACTAGCAATTTTGAGGCAAGATAAATGTATTCGCGGACCACAGGCGTTACTCCTATTTGCCACTGGTAATGTGGTGGTGAGGTTGACGTATTCTGGTCTGCTCTGGGAGTCTAACCGGAGACAGAGAAAGGATCGCCATCAATCGAATGTAGCGTCCAAGGTATATGGCTTCTAGAACTGCGCTTATGACTGACAGAAACTCAGGAACCGACACTTTTGGAGCGGTGTCCGCTTAACCGTTTATTACACACTTTTTCTCTCTGACACAACTCCAACTCCCAGCAGCCACCGCGTTACACTTTTTCATGATGTCATAGCTGCGCTACAAATGACAAGCCGACTATTGACCCTTTTACTATTTGTATACAATGATGTATGCGCGCGCATTGTGGCAACGGAAGTGCTGTTGTTCCCCATTCATTCTTAATGAGAGAGACAAAAACATTGAGAAATTAGTTGAGATAGCAAAATGTTCCCAGCATGAAAATGTCTGGTTGTTGATTTTACGGTTGTCAGAATCGATATTCTACCGATATAATGAAGTTTTGCAGGATTCCGAGAGGATCGTGGCCATTTCAGAGCAACCGACAGCGGCTGTGACGTTTAATCATCTGCAGCAACAAACACCTTCGGAATGGCCGCGATCCTCTCAGAATCCTACAAAAGTTTACTCTTCCGGTAGAATATCAGTTCTGACACTTGTAGACAGTAACCAGACATTTTAATGGAGGAAAGGGTTTGCTATCTCAACTTTTCCCTCAATGTTTTTGTCTCTCTCATTCAAAATGAATGGGGAACATCGACGCTAACGTTGCCCCTATATGCGTGCAGCTTTTTGATGACGTCAGTTGTTAAAGGGTCTATGCAGTGTCCACTCTTACACTAGTACTAGTTTATAATTAATAACGTATCTACACCTAAATGAACACAAATACACATTGGACCAACATAAATATAGAGGCAGTTTTTTGCCTGATATAATTTTATTATATAACACAAACATATTCAGATTCAGGTTATGTAACTTTAAAGGTGGCTCAATTTAGCTAAAATACATGTCTCATCTGGCTCTCAAGTTAAATTGAGCCAACAAAAATGTTTTTTTAAACGAGTTAGCCAAGCACAATAAATCTACATTGTATCTAATGAAGGCCATCACAACATGTTTTTTATTGATTAATCTTATAATTTTTAAGTAAGATTTGTCTTCCTCTCACTTTTCCTCTGTGGTATTGATGTGAGAAATTGCCTCACCCATCATAGCAAACATAGATCAATTAAATAAATTGTACATTGTCAAGTACAGTTGTGGCAACAATTTGAAATCACTTGCAGCCATTTGCAGGCTCTAATCTTAAATGGCTCATATAACTGAAGGCTTATTTTACCTGATGCCACAATATCTATATCTATGTATCTATGTCTATGGGATGAACTGAGACAGGGATCAATTGTTTTTCTTGTTTTACTGGATGCTTTTTTGCAATTGAATTTTTTTACACAGAATTTTTTCGAGATGTTGAACTTTTTTACATGTTGAAAAAAATCGGATAAAAGGCTGAAAAAATTCAGTTTTAGTAATTCAAATTCAATCTCCGAAGGCACAGATATACTTCCATAGAAATCATCTACCCCACCTTTAAACTAATTAATATGTAAATATGCCACATCACCTGCCACAGGATCCTTGCCTTGTCTGAGAAAATCTGTATTTCGAGGTGTAAATTATAACAGCAATTACCAGACACCAGGATTTAAAAAATGTATTTTCTCAGTATCCAATTGTTGCGCAAGTAGTGCTTGAGATAAGGCTCTTCTTTGTTTTTCACTACAGATGGCAAAGGAGAGATTTCACAAATCCCAGCATTTTGAGTATTCTGATGGAGTTCGGATGTGCATTGGATCAGCAAAGCCAGGAATTGGAGGGGAGTTGTTGGCTGGACAGAAGCTTGAACCAAAACATGTGACTTACCTCGGGGAACAGGGAAGTGAGGTGCCATCATGGATAGCCTTTAACAAACAGGTGAATTGATTAGTTTTACCTTTCTTTTGTGAGGTCATCAAAGGAGTCTTGAGAGGAAATGATTATGGCAAACTGTTTGAGCAATTATTCCATATCCTTGATATCAGCTATCACTGTTAGATTATTGTCAGCACTAGTTACACATCTGGTCATACTAGTTACAGAAGGGTACGGTACAGAAGGTTTGATGTTACAGAGTCTGAGATGCTATCTGTGAGATATGAATGTAACTCTTGTCAAACTCTCCAGTTGTTTGTTTTTGCAAGATGTTTCCCCAATCTATACAGAAGCAAATTAAAATCTTCAGCTGACACTGTGATCTGCATCAAGATGAATCTGATTCTTTCAAAAAATGTTGACGAGTTGAAGAGTCACAGTTGGAACACCTTTCGACCTCACCAGTACGCTAGTGAGATCTAAAATGTTTTGTTTTCTTGTTGAACTAGTGAAATTGAAATTCTCACCAGAGTATACTAGTTTCATGCAGTTCAGGCAAAATCCCAAGGCAAAGTATGAAAAAGTAATTTGTCCAGTTTTTGCCATCTTTGCCAAATGGACGTAACCCAACTGACCTAACATACTGTAGCTCTATTCAGGCAATCTGAGGATATAATGTTTTCATAGGTAAAACATGTTGTTCTTTGTTTATCCCCTATAGGCGGACATGTGTCATTTTTGCATCCCATGTAAAGGCCATGTAACCCTCTCCTGAATGGTTTGGCCTGCAGCACCACTTCTATCAATGAAAAAATAAAAGTGGAAACAGGAGAATTTTTTTTTAAAAGGAGGAAAATTGAACTCCCAACAAAAACAATATAGTTCCCAGCAAACTGCTGGTCCTGGGAAATGTGTTTGCTTTCCCAGACCCCCAGCCCTCCCTTTAAAAGGAAGAAGAAGTAAAGGAAGAGAATAAAAACCTGGACAAAAACAATAGGGTTCCCAGCACCACTGGACCTGGGAAATGCATTTGCTTGCATTTGGGTTCCCTAGGCCCTGTGGGCTTGGCCCCTTTAAGAAAAAAGGAGGAAAATAAAAATCTGAAGAAAACCAATAGGGGTCCCAGCACTGCTGGTCCTGGGAAATACGTCCACTTCATACCTGTTCTCCAGGCCGCGTGGGCTTGGTCTCCCCATAAGGAAGAAAATAAAAATCTGAACAAAACAAAAAGGGTACTCCAGCCTGACAGGCTTGGCCCCCTAAAAAAGAAGAAGAAAAAGAAAAGGAGGAAAATAGAAATCCTAACCAAAGCAATAAGGCTGTCAATTGTGAAGCAACTGACAACTCGTGTAAATTACAGTTTGTTAAAAATCGTCCAGTCCAACTCAAAATGTTCTTCCCATTGTAAACAACTGAAAAAGATGCATCCCAACAAACTGCATTCTGCATGATTAATCCCTTAAAGGAGTAACTCTCGTATGTATTATATGAGTGATTAGAAATACATTTTTTTACCCCACCAGACACTGTGTTTTGATGCATACTTTCAAGAAAGTGTGCCTGAGTCACAAGATGAGACCTACAGAATCAGGAAGTGCAAGATCTTTTTCTACCTGGAGGACAACACAATTCAAGTGGTGGAGCCGAAGTACAAGAACAGTGGCATCATGCAAGGTGTCTGAAATTTACATATGAAATTGTTCATTTTTCATGATTCTTTTTTCTGCCTTTTGTAACTGTCCAAATGAGCTATTATTTAAACATAACATTGCCATTGACACATCGCATTTCTAGGAGGGATATGAAGCACTTTAACAGCTATCATTTTTACATGCTGTGCTGTTGTCCTTGTGGCAGGAACACTAATTGGTCGCCAGCGTGTCCCACTGCCTCCCCCAAATGAGGACCAGTTCTATAACATTTTCCATTTCAACATCAACCAAGAGATGGAGCTCTACTCACGCACATTCACCGTTACCAACTGTGATTCTTATACAAGGAATTTTCTTACTCAGTGTGGTGTACTGCTAAATGACATGACCACTCTACCTGATGACCCCTACAGAAATCTCCGGGACCAGGTAGGCATCGGTCAGGGTTTCTTCTTTTAGATCTTGCCTTTTTCCTTTGTTCCTAGGGCATCCTCATGAAAATACCAATGGCAGAATATGACTAACAAATCTAATCTCTCAGAAAGTTTTTAAATTGTTTTTTTAATTGTTTAGATACTAGATTTTATCAAGCAAGTAGTATGGCAGTGTCCACCCAAGCTACACCTTTCAATTTGAACAGGCCAAATTATTAAAACCCAACTTCACTTCACTTAACTACAGATGTAACAGCAGTGACGGTCTAAAGTAAGTATGTCCCCTCAGGCAAAGTGATGCAAATGTACAGGCACACACATTTTATGGTACCTAATGATGCTTGTGGAGTTGCATGTGGGGCTTATTTCTTATTGTCTTAGATCAAAATCCCATCCATACAATTCGTCTTTCACTTTTTAATTGGCTTCTCATCCAGGTTGAAAATATGAAGCCGTTACGGCCATATGAGAGGCACGACACACTGAAACAGTTCTTGGATCATGACCGCAAAGTCCTGCGCTTCTACTGCTTCTGGGACGATTCAGAGAGTGTTTTTGGTGACCTTCGGGAGCTCGTACTGCATTATTATCTGTCTGATGACACCATCGAAATCCATGAGATAATCCCACCAAACTCTGGAAGAGACACTGTCTCCAAATTTCTACACCGCAGCAAACTGCCAAAGGTAAGCCACTATGAATGCTTTTGGGTAGCAAGAACATACTGCACAAGAACAATCTGGCAGATAACACACTAAGAGATTCCATGAATGTGTGAATTAATGTGTTCCATAGTCTGTCACATGCATTTACATTTATAAGAGGAATCAGGCCTCAATCATGACTGCCTGTCTCTTAACAGTCCAGTAACCTGCTTTACTGGTGCTAGCGCTGATGGTGATGCTTACATGGTCATGTGAAATGACTCTTCCTCTTTTCTATCCCAGGTCGTTTTGTTGTTTTGTAATTATACCTCTTTCTGTTTTCTGTTTTGTCTCATCTTAATGTTTGCTGTGTGCAGCAACGATTGCATGTTGCTCAGTGAATATTGGTTGTGGAAGCTGTGGGAACTCTTTTGTGTAACACTTTCTTATTCCTACCTATTGTTATTTTACCACAGCATGCTTCAACTGTGCAGCCCGGGCAGATCACAGACCGCACAGTGCTCAATGTGTTTGCCTCTTCAAGTCAGGGAAATCGTTACATCCTGGACAGTCTTAAAGTAGGTCTTTTCAAGTCCACACTTGTTTCTCACCGGACTCTAGAATATCATAGTTAATAGTGAAGTGAAAATTTATTTGGTGTTTGTCTTGCAGACAGGTGCTGTCCATGCAGACTTCTACAGGGATTGTGATCTGACTGTGGGTGGGGAGGTGAATGTGTGGGGCAGGAAAGTGATGATTGCTGATTGTGACAACTTCACCAAAGACTACTACCGCACCAAATATGGCAAAGGTAACTAATGTTGTGCAGCAATACCGTCTACACAATTCACAAAAACTCAGCATAACTGTTGAATGTAAGAGTCACAAATACTGTAGGGATTAACAAGGGCATTGTACCTCTATTGGTCTATGTGGTCTCAATCACATATGAAGGAATTATAATATCCTAAAGACTTGCCGACAGTGAGAATAGTCATCACTATGTAATACTTCTTAAAAACCGATATACCTGTAATTAATTGCTGGTGTGTGTGTGTGTTTGTGTGCGTGTGCGCATGTGTGCATGCGTGTGATGCTTGTCCTCCAAGGTAAACTAGGTTGAGTCCTGAGTCACTTTGTGGCTGAGGGTCCTATTTTGATAAGAAATGGACAGTGGTGCTGGTACAGTTATTTGCAGCCCCCTGATCTTTCTTCTATCAAGTGTTTTGTCTTGTCTCTACTTCTCCCTCCTAGAGGGCTTCACCACAGTACAGTACAAAGCTCCTCCTCCCCCCAAGCCTCCGAAGTCTGTGCCCCCCTACAATGGCTTTGGCTCAGAGGAGGACTCCCTAAGCTCCTGCCAGGGACTGTTGCTCAAACCGCCACGAAAAGATATCCGTAAATTTTTTGAGAAAGACAGGTTGGATCACTAATCATGATGCAGTTCCCAAGATGTGTAATAGTGGAAGCCATCAACTGTTATGTGTATGTGTCCCGCTAGATGTGGCCTTGAGAGCAATGTCCTGAAATTCTCTGCAAAGATGGTGACCACTGATCCAGTAGACAAAGACAGGGTGTTTATCATCTCTTTCTACCTCTGTGATGACTCAATCAGTGTGTTTGAGCACGCTCAGAGGAACTCAGGTAAAAGCAGACCATAGTGTTTGTATTATTGCTGCGCTTAACTGATATACAAATCTGTGACTCTCATACCTCATATATATATATATATATGTGTGTGTGTGTATATATATATATATATATATATATATATACATGTACACACACACACAGATTAATAGTATTTTACATTGCAAAATGAAATTATATTATCATGTCAATATACATTATTAAATAATGCATTATTTATATATTTTTTTATCTGTATGATAGATAATATAAATTCAGTGTAAAAATACCACTGATTTTAATAGATAACATAAAATAAGATTTTTTTTGTCTTTATTAGTCCCACAATGAGAAAATTCCATATTTTTGAACTCTGGCGTAACACCATAATATTTGTCAGTGCAGTTTTCTGTGAAATTCAATAAATAATCACTCAACATTTTCCCTCTCTCCCACTGTGGCGGAGGTGTGGGTGGTGGGAAGTTTCTGGAGCGTGGGCGTGTAAAGAAGCCAGGTCAGCGACTGTTGAAGAGTGAGCTGTCAGAATACTTTACAGCTCAAGATCTATTTATTGGAGCTATTCTGCCCCTCAATTCTACATGCTTCCAACTTCTGGACACTGATGAATACACCCTGAACTACATGGAGCAACATGCAGAGGAGGTAAAAGGGTGGGGTACTACAAGAGAATGACTTGTTTCCTGTGGGCTTGTATACATGATTTAAGATTACATATTTGTTTATGATTATCTGAAAGTTCCCTCAAGCCAACATGGAAAACATCTTCCATAAACTGCGTTCCAATCCAGAAGAGAAACACACTGAAATCAAGAGGTTTCTAGCTCTAAGCGACCCCAACAACACTGGCTTTGTCTCTTATGAGTCGCTCAGGTACTGTACAAATAGCAAAAATGATCATTGTTCAGACCTTCTTCTTGAAAGGAATTGAACCCTGTGATGTGGTAAAGAGTGTCCTACTGTTGATGTGTTGTTTTCTTTGTGTTCTTGTATGCATTGTGTGTTTGGACCACAGGGGGCTGCTGATGGGTCTGGACTGTGGTCTGTCAGAGCATGAGGTGCTGGTGCTGGCTCGATGTTACTCAGAGCGCCAGAAGCCTGAACTGGACGTAAGCCTCATGTTGGCTGTGGCCCAGGACTTTCTCAGGAAGAATCACTTTGAAAACCTTCCTGACATGGCCAAAGCCTTTTCCCACCAGGATAGACAAAAGTAGGTAGACACACAGGCACAAAGATGCTTTTCAGATGGCAAAACAATGTCACAGGAGAAACATACAGGCAGATAGTGTCATCACAAGACACCAATCGTGCAGTCACTGGCCCCATATCTCACAGCAACAATTCCAGCACTGTGAGAGTGGAGCACTGGAACCAGATGGATCCAAAAACGTTTCTCTCTTTGAGTTTCCTTCTTCACTTCCTGTCCTTCTCTTTCTATGCATCACACTGCATGTAATTCATGTATGTCACTGAGGTTACGTTCCCACTGCAAGCAAATGTGGTCTATATCTGTCTCTATATAACTTTTTGTCAAAATGTGACACATCTCTGATTTTTTTCAGTGAACAGCAAAAATCCCACACAGGCCACTTATGTGTTGTTCCAAAATCAGATATATATCTGATGTTTTTCAAAGCTACCTCTGTTTGAACGCTTATGTCACATTTCATCCATCGCTCCTGTCATATTTCCTGATCAGAATTTTGATGGCTCACAATTTCAAAATTGATATCGACATGCTGGTGTGTAGCATCCACAGTTCCTTAAACACAGTGAGCTGCATGTGACGTCTAGTCTTCTTTTGCACATGTGGGTAACTTCAGGACTGTAGACTGTTCACACTGGAGTCTAAAGGCATTGACACACATGGCAAGTACGCGCATCTGGGAAAAAATCTGAATTGGGTATTAAGACCTGTATTGTGAATCTAGACATTCTTCTTGTAATGTGGGTGGCATGATAACATTGTGTCTAGAAGATCTGAGGAAAACAACTGAAGTCTTGGAGGACAAGAATGCCTCTCTTTCACGCCCACACACACACAGTGCAGTTTGAGAGATGTTGCTATAAATGCAATATTTATGCAAAAATGGTAGCTGCATAACACTGTTGCAAAAATGTCCTTAATTTAGTGTCTGTCTCTGCTTGTATTTCAATTTCCAGGAGTGGTAATATCTCCATCAAAGATGCAAGAACCATCTGTAAGGCCTTCAGGCTTCCCTTGAGTGACAACCTGCTGGGCAGTCTGTTCAGCAAGTAAGACCATACTCCCCATTAAATAGTTCATCCATCCATCCATTATTAGCTCACCCAAGAGTATCACATGGGTCTGTTGGTGTCCATCTCCAGTGCACATAGGACAAAAGCAAGAAACACACCCTGGACAGCAATGCTGTCAGTTTGGGGCAAAAACTGTAGCAGTGCATCAATACCTCCTGCTTTTTTGTTGTTGTTATTTCGAAGGTGCTAAGTTGCTATTGTAAACTGGACACTCTCTTCTGCTGTAGATTTGCAAATGGGGACATGATTGACTACACTGCCTTCGTGGCTGGCATTAACTGGTTAGAGTACCCATCTCCCTCAGTAATGCCCCAAGACACCATAAAGGTAAGAGAGAAGGATGAGAGCAAAAGTCTCAGTGAGCCAAAAGGTTATTCAAGTGAGTGGGAAAGGGCATAAATAGCAGTTGATGTTGACACATTTTCTTCTTGAAGTTAAAATATTAGAAGGTCAGAAACAACCAATCCGGAATCAGGCAGGATTGAAATTCTGTCAGTGTTGTTCAGTGATTTCTGAATTTATGTTTTTTCCAGTTTGATATAAACATGAGGTTTCCCACTGGACTGGCTACAGTGAGAAATGTCAACTACACTTTCCTCCTGAGGGATGTGTTACCACTTCACTGCAACAATGCTGACTCAACAACCACCATTTCAACATAGATTCAAAGTGGAAGCTGAGGGAATGTTGCCGTGTTTTCTCAAATAAAGAATATGGTACAACAGCAATCCAGCATCTGTGTTTTCGCTTTGTGTTATGATTGGGGTGTGTAAAGCTACAGGGCTTCTGATATGTGCATGAAATTAGTTTGTTTTCCTGTACATTCTTGTTCTTGAATTCTTGCAGTATTGAGCTGTTTATGTGTAAGCAATGCTGGTTTGCTTGGAAATCACCACATCTATAAATGGATCTGTGTTAATGGTCAGTTCAACCAGTCATGTCTAAAATAGATGTAATATTGTCTAATTTTACCAGGTGACCCTATACTATAGAATTACACTTTTTGATGAATTGTCTGTTGTTCAATTAAACCAGGATGACAATCTAAGCCTATTTGATTATTTTCACAGTGTAACGTAGGAATATCCGGCTACTGGCATCACTAAGGGCCTGATTTACTAAAGCTTTGCGTGTGTAAAAACGTGTGCAAACTCGCTGTCACCCGCAAAAAAATGTGCAAGCTCATTTACTAACGGTGCGCACAATGAATTGCGTCCTTTAAGTGAGGAAAACAGCGCACGCTGCCCATTTAGTACCTTGGCCTTAATGCATATGCAACATGGGGCGTTACAGCTCGTGCTTGCAAAATCCTGGGAGGAGAATATGCAGATTGGAAATATTGGCACACGCACAACGATTTATCAAACCCGGAAACGATTGAGGTGACTATTTTTGCGGTTAAATTTAACCCGTCTGAAAGGAAGGTGCAAAACCTCCCAGTTTGATGCACAATGGCTGCAGTAAACGAATTTTGATTCTGAATTATTATTTGAGCTGTTTATGGTGCGTTTTATTTTCATTTAAAAAAAGAGAAAGGATACGGGGAAATAAGATGTTACGTATGGTGAACGGGATTAAATGTATTTTTCAAGAATAACCTGTCAATATGACATCTCTGTGGCTCTGTTTTCTGGGTTGTTCTTTGCACCAAACACACAATTAACAGCACCATTACGCAGCGTGCGCACTGGTCCTGCGCTCTCCGGTCCTCCGGTCCTCCACCTCCCTCTCTCTCCTGCCTGCCCCAGTCCCTCCAGTCCCTCCAGCCCCTCCAGTCCCTCAGCTCTTAGGCTGATGGAAGAACCGGCCACTGCCTGTACCGCAGCTTCCACTCCTCTACTCAGTGACTATATGGCCATCGCTGGTCCAGACAGGGCGCTGACCAGCTGCCCGGTGTGCGGGCACCGGTGCCACCGGAGCGCTGCTCGCACCTCTTGCTCAATCGTCCGTGATCTAGAGCAGCAAACTTTTTACTTTCTCCTGCCAGATGCGTTTGTTTGCCTCAGCCACATGGACTTCCAACTCCAGAGAATCATATTTACTCTTGCTCTTTCCTCTGCACTACACGCGCAAACCCCTCATTTGCATACTGCTGTTTGCACCTGTTGTCACTGCGGCAAATTCCCTTAGTAAATCACCCGCAAAACGCACGCAAATCAAGCACGCAAAATCTTACCAGGAGCACGCAATTTAGTGCCCCTTATTTGGGATCTTAGTAAATCAGGCCCTAAAAGTGTATAAAATAGTGTCTTTTTCTGGTCTGTTTTTAAAAAAAAAAAACAGTGGCGGGCAGCAAACACATTCATTGTGTATGTTAGGGTTAGGGCCAGGGATGACTATGTTTTGATCTCACCTCTGACCCTTACTTGTCCCTCTGCCAGGGACGTTTCTGCTTTGTTCATTTGCTTGTTCTCTCTCTGTGCTCGACGCAACTTTTTTGTTTTTTCCTCTGCCATTCCAAATTGGGGACATTTTCAGGGACAGTTTTAACTGGGGACAGGGCGGCTGAATCAGGGACTGTCCCCGGAATTCCAGTCTGGTCACCCTAGTGTATATGTAATCATGGTGCAAGAGCACAGAGCCTTGCTGTGCCGCTCAGCAGTGTAGCATGAGGGCAGTTGCCCCCTTGCTTAATTTTGCCGCACCACACTGACCACATCCCAGCACGTCCAATAGGAAAGAGGTTGTTGGGGCACAAGTTCCAGAGGACTTTACAACTCGCCATGGAGGAGCAGCTAATCAAGTTATCCAAGCTCTGGGATACAAGACTTAATGGACAAGCAGTCAATGTACCATAAGCTCCCTGCTTAGCCCAAAATAGACCTCAAAATGGTCATTATGAAAATATAGCTCCCGGACCAACCTATATTCCTGCCTTCCCATCAGAACTGGATGGACCCACATCCTCCTTTTTTGTGCTGCTCGTCTCCTCCTCCTTATTAGCACTAAAGCCAGGACATTGAAAAGTTGACAAATACACCTTCTCACAAGATCACGCTTAAACCAACTGTGAAATGTTGTTACTGGTTGCTTAGCAAGTTATGCCATGCCGCAGGGTATCGTGATCAGTGTGGAAGAACCTTAACTCTCTTACTGACTGAAACATACATATTTTAGACTGAGCGAAGAGTAACCACAGAAAAGCTGTGCAGACGTGCAAACATGCTAACTCCGTACAGTAAGGAGTGTAGATTTGGGTGTTTAACCTGGCAACAGTACCAACCATTCTCTACCATGTGGCCTATTTAAGGGTCATTAAGACTAATTATAGTACCATTATTTATTGCTGATAATAGTAATGCATTATGTGTTAAAACTGTATATTACCCTCTTGTATTCCAGATGATGTTGTGAGAGGTTTGAAGTAACTACACCCACATTTAGTAGTCGGCCATCTTTCTGTGGTACTGTTTCACTATAAAAAGACACCGGTGGTTCAGGTTGAGGTGCCACTGTAATCAGAGTCTCCATTGCAAATCCTGGTAAGGGGATGAGTCAAACATTAGGTAATCAACCACCCAAGCCCCTCTTTGTAACCAAGCCACAGTCACATCACACACACATGCCCACCCTGCCTCACCCCCACAGAAATAGTGCATTACATCACCACAGGCATTATCAGGTCCTCTGCCTCTGCTATCACACTTACGAAAATATTACCGTAGCTTCCCCAGTCACACAACCAACAAAACACAAAGGGTGATGTTGATATGGTCACTAGCAGCACAGAGCTTCCTCTATAAACACTTGGCCTTTTATATCTAATGTAGTGTGGTGTGAGAGTAAGAAGACCGTCTTGGTCCCCTGCTTCTCCCACCCTGTCTGAGTGGCTCCTCTTCAACATATATATTATAGCAATCCCGATGCTGGGTGTGGTCCCGGAGCTGAGATATTAACCCTCGCCGAAGGTGAAAACTAACTTTTGGAAAAGGAGTATATTATGTCTCCCGTTGTGTCAAGTCATGTTTTCCTTCTGAAAACAATATTGAGAAAAAATGGAGATTGAAATACGAGGAGAAACTCTCGCACTCACAAAGAACATGCAAACTCCAGACAGAAAAGGCAGAGAATGGGACATGAACTGGTGAACTTCTTGCTAAATGGCAACACTAACCACTGCTTCGTCATGTGGCTGAATTACCGGCCAAAAAATTAGTGACAGTGTCAAAGCAGCAGTCAGCCTAGACAATGAATCAGTCAGTTTGAGTCATCTTTTTTGAGGAGCCATGAATGTCTGCTCTGAATTTCATGGCAATGCATCATTGTTGAATTGCCATAAAACTTCAACAATGGCGACACTTTTCACCAATACCTACTTTACTTTTGCTATATATGACCAGTATATTAATACAATACAGTATCATAGGTCTATAAAATGTATTAATTAGTTTGCAGAGCAGGCCCAAATCATGAGGCACATACAGAAAATCAGTCAATGATCAATCAATGATCATGGCACAAGGTAGGGGTATGTGCTTTCCAGTTGTTTTATTATTTCACAAATCTTTTCATTTATTTTAATGTGAATTGTACTTGTTGACTGCCATTTATCTTCAGAAAAAATAATTCTGAAAATTAAGGGTTAATTACCTCTACCATGGAATTTTTATTTTTGTTTTATACTGTTCCTGTCCTGGTTCTGTGAGTGGGTGTCTGTTTCTTTAAATGTTTTCCCTCCTTTATTTGTGTGCGTCGGTCTCTGTAACCAATCAGGGCACAGGTCTACATGTTCTGTTTGTCCAATCAGGTGCCAACTATGTTGTCTTGGTATTTAACCTGATCTTCTGCTGAGCAGAGTTGCCAGAATGTCTTTGATTGTTCATGACTCTCCAGCACTTTTTCCTGAGCCTGCTTACCCATTACCGATCCTGTTTGCCTGTAACTTTTGCCTGTTCCTTCTGCTCTCCTGGACCAACCTGCTCTTCTGTGGAAACTGATCTCTGTCTGACCTGTGGTCACCTGTGCATTTGCTTTGACCAGTCTTGCCTAGTGATGGCCAAATGAAGCTTCGTGAAGCGTTGAAGCTTTCCAGCAAATTGGTTCGGCAAAGGGTTCATTTCTCGAGGCTTCATGTGCACACAAAGCCCCTGCTGGTCAAAACTGTCATTGTCATTTGAACTGTCGAGGGACTGTTCAATTGGCTGTCTGACAACTGTCAACATGGGCATAATCACATCCATGTAATGTTTTTTTTAATAAATATGTGGGTAATATGAATAAAGGTCTATTAATGTAAAAAAAAAAAAGTGTTCAATTTCAGGCAGTGTTTAAATAAATCCAGCAGGAGATGAGATGTTTATGTTAAAATTGCTGTATTGGTTTCAAATCTGTGCTTGTGAATACTGTGGTGAAAAAGGACAATGCTTGTGAAGACTGGTGAAATAGGGAAATGCTTTTGAATACTGCGATAAAAAGACAATGCTTGTGAAAACTGTGGTGAAATAAGGAAATGCTTGTGAATTCTGTGATAAAAGGACAACACTTGTGAGTGATTGTCACTTCATTGATTTTTATTTAAAAACAGTATCTTTTCTATAGTCCTGGGACCCAGCCTGTTTCTCTCTTTTGAAACAACTTCTCCGGCTTTGGAGAAAACCCTTTCTCAGGGTACTGAGGAGGCAGGAGTGCACAAGTATCTAATAGTGAGCTTATAAAGGTTGGGGTACATGCACCTCTGCCTCTGCCAGTAGTAAAGTGGATCTTCAGTCCTGTTAATATTTGCTTCAGCCAGGTACCTCTGGACTTCAATGGTGCCATCAGCAGCAACATTGCTGGCTTTTCTTGATTGTGACACCATGTCACCTAAATGACTCCACAGTTTGTTTCCTGAAAGGTAAAATGAGATAATTAAACTGATGTTGTAATTAAAAAAATTAGCAAAAATACTGACCAGGTTTCTCAGCTGGAGCTGATGTGGTAGCTGCAGCTGCCGATGAATGTGCCTTCCCTGATCCCAATACGTTTGCATATTCAAAGGTCAGTGTTTTCAGAGCTTCCTCTGCCTTTGTTGGACAAAAAAGCCAAGTGCTTTATATCTTGGGTCTAACAGAGTTGCCAGTGACAGGATGCTCATGCTCTGAACTTTAAAAAGTTTATCTCTGAGGAGCCTGAGTTGGTGCTCTCCCAGTTCCCTCGCCATGGGAACAGTTGCCTTGATTGTTTCCTTCTTAAGCATCAACTCAACTCAACTCAACTTTTATTTGTTTTAAGTGCCATATCATAACAGCTGTTATCTCAGAGCACTTTACAAGCAGAGCAACAATGTGTACATAGTGAAAAAACCCCTGTCCTTAGACCCTCGCAAAGGCTGAGGAACAACTCCCAAGAAAAACCCTGACAGGGAAAAAAAGGGGAGAAACCTCAGGGTGAGAGACAGAGGAGGGGATCCTCACCCAGGACGGACAGGCGGGCACAAACAAAACATTATTGATGGCTAACAGTTCAGGATATAAATCAATGAATTGAATTGAATCAGTCCATAGTA
This sequence comes from Karalla daura, assembly GCA_029224185.1. Taxonomy (NCBI): domain Eukaryota; kingdom Metazoa; phylum Chordata; class Actinopteri; order Chaetodontiformes; family Leiognathidae; genus Karalla; species Karalla daura. The sequence goes on along the minus strand of CM055202.1, from coordinate 20,896,886 downwards.
GCAGGCAGGAGGAACCGCAGTGAGATGAGCCGGGTAGAGGTGGTCCTGGATCCAGCTCAGCGTTGATGGAAGTCGGGAGGGAAAATAAAAATAATAAAAATAAAATGAAAAATGAAAAATAAAATAAGAATAAAAAGAAAATTAAGAATTAAAAATAAAATATTAATAAAAATTAAAATAAGAATAAATAAATAAATAAATAAATAAATATAGAAATATATATATATATATATATATAAATAAACAAAAATAAAAATGAAAATAAAAATAAAATAAAAATAAAAATAAATTGAAAGATAACAAAGGAGAGGGGGAGGAGAGGGAGGAAGAGGAGGAGCTGGAAAACAGACGGGGAGAGGCCAAGAGGAAAGAGAGAAGCTAGAGGGAACGTGAACCTGATTCACACCCACAGAGAAGGCAGAGAAGATAGAGCTCAATGTGCCGGGGACCCCCAGCAGACTCAACCTATAGCAGCTTATCTTGGATTTATCTGTCGGCTCTGTCAAAAAGGAGGGTTTTTAACCTACTCTTAAAGGTAGAGAGGGTGTCTGCCTCCCGGACTGAAACTGGTAGATGGTTCCATAACAGAGGGCCTTGGTAGCTGAAGGCTCTGGCTCCCCATCTAGACTTAGAGACTCTTGGAACCACAAGTAGGCCTGTATTCAGAGAACGAAGTCTCCTAGTGGGGCAATAGGGTTTTATCAGGTCTGAGATATAAGAGGGTGCCAGACCATGAAGACCTTTATAGACAAGGAGGAGGATTTTGAACTGGATCCTGAAAGGTACAGGAAGCCAGTGTAGTGAGGCCAGAACAGGAGAGATGTGATCTCTCTTTCTAGTTTTAGTCAGGACACGGGCTGCCGCGTTCTGAATGAGCTGCAGAGTTCTCAGCGACCTATTGGAGCTTCCAGCCAGTAGAGAGTTGCAGTAGTCCAGCCTGGAGGTAACAAAGGCATGGACCAGCTGTTCTGCTGAATGGAGAGGGAGGAGGTGTCTTATTTTTGAAATATTGCGGAGGTGGAAGTAGGCAGTCCGTGAGATCGATTTTATGTGGGAGCTAAAAGACAGGTCTGGATCAAAACTAACACCTAGGTTCTTAACAGTGGTGGCAGAAGAAGTCGCAAAACTACCTTGTAATGCTATGGCATCAGATATTGAATCGCGTAGGTGTTTAGGACCTATGAGCAGCAACTCTGTTTTTTCAGAGTTCAGAAGGAGGAAATTATTAGTCATCCAGGCCTTCACATCATCAAGGCAGGACTGAAGCTGCTGTAGACGGATGAGCTCGCCCGGCTTGATAGATAGATATAATTGAGTGTCGTCAGCATAACAGTGGAAATCTATAGAGTGACTCCTGATGATATCACCTAGAGGGAGCATATATACAGAGAAAAGAACTGGACCAAGCACAGATCCTTGCGGAACCCCGTGGCTGACTTTAGTACGTGGCGATTGGTTGTCGTTAACACAAACAAACTGATATCGGTCTGAAAGATAGGACCGGAACCAGTCTAAAGCAGTGCCTCTAATTCCGAGTTGATATTCCAGTCTCCTTAGTAAGATCTGGTGGTCAACCGTATCAAAAGCAGCACTGAGATCTAACAAGACAAGCACTGAAATGAGACCCTGGTCAGACGCCATGAAGAGGTCATTAGTGACTTTAACCAATGCAGTCTCAGTGCTATGATTTATTCTAAAACCAGACTGGAAGGTTTCAAATAAACTATTGTTATTGAGGTGTTCACAGAGCTGGTTGGCAATGATTTTCTCAATGATTTTTGAGATGAAGATGAGGTTAGAGATCGGTCTGTAATTTGCTAAAGTTCCTGGATCAAGGGACGGTTTCTTGAGGAGGGGTTTGATTATTCCGACTTTGAACGTAAGAGGAACGTAACCTGTTGTTATGGACAGGTTGATGAGGTCAAGTAAGGAGGTGGCGATTAAAGGCAGCACTTCCTTTAACAACTTGGTCGGAATCGGGTCAAGAAGGCAGGTCGAAGATTTAGAAGAGGAGATGATAGTGGTCAGCTGATGCAGGTCAATGGGGTCAAATGAAGATAGAGACCTGGTTATATCCACATCTGTGATCTGAAAGGCTGCAACAGGGGGTTGGTTAGTCGCCATGCATGCTGAGTGGGTCGTAATTGTTTGTCTAATATTTGTAATTTTGTTGTTAAAGTAGGCCATAAATTCACCACTGCTGAGATGGGTAGGGACACACTGCTCAGTGGAGTTATGACTCTGAGTCAGCCTGGCTACAGTGCTGAACAGAAACCTAGGGTTATGCTTATTTTCCTCAATTAGAGAGGAGTAGTATCTCGCTCTGGCATTACACAGAGCCAGCCTGTAAGTCTTCAGACTATCTTTCCAGGTAAGAAAAATACTAGTGTTTTTGGTGGAACGCCATTTCCTCTCTAACTTACGTGCTAGCTGCTTTAGGTGGCGAGTTTCTGGAGTAAACCAGGGGGCGGATCGTGGTCTAGAGATAGTCTTTTTTGTTAGGGGTGCAGCCGAGTCGAGAGTCTTGCGAAGGGAGGTAACAAAGCTATCAGTGAGGTGATCGATGAGGGAGGGACTCAAGCTTTCATAACAGAGAGGGGGGGATGCAGTTCCAAGAGACAGGGGGATAGCTTCTTTAAAGTTAGATAAGACACTGTCGGTTAAGTGCCGTGTATATATACTGCTCTTCTTTCGCACACAACCAGCTAGAAGGAAGTTGAAAGTAATTAAAGAATGGTCGGAAATAAGTGGATTAGGGGGTGAAACGGTCAGGTGTTTAATTTCAACACCATAAGATAGAACAAGGTCCAGGGTGTGGTTGAAGCAGTGCGTGGGTTCATGCACATGCTGGCAGAAGCCAATGGACTCGACTATAGAAGTGAATGCTGTACTGCAGCTATCACTGACCACATCTACATGAATATTGAAGTCACCGATGATAATGATTTTGTCAGTTTTGAGAACTAGGTTTGAAAGAAATTCTGGAAATTCAGCCAAAAAATCTGAATAGGGGCCTGGGGCCCGATACACTACGACAAGTAGGAGGGGCTGTGCTTTCCAGCTTTGGTAACACAGGCTGATGATAAGGCTTTCAAATGAATTATAATCAATATTAGGTTTCGGAGTAATTAACAGACTACGATCAAACACGGCTGCCACCCCACCTCCACGGCCAGAACATCGAGGGACATGATAGTTAACATGGCTGGGAGGAGAAGCCTCATTTAGGCTAACATAGTCACCCTCACAAAGCCAAGTTTCTGTGAGACATAGCACATCAATGTTGTTGTCAGAGATTAATTCATTTACAAGAATGGCTTTGGAAGACAGGGAGCGGATATTAAGTAATCCACATTTAATGCTCCTGTCCTGAGAAGTGACTGAGGAACTCCTCCATTCCACCATTTTCAGGAGAGGCAAAACTTTGGAGCCAGAGATGAATTTTTCTCCGAAAAAGCTCTGTTGTAGCCTCATAAAATGCATCATCAAAGCAGCATCTCCAAACACGCAACAAGTCTAGAGAAGCCATCTGAGGTTAGGGCAGTAACATTTGTGTGTAACCCTCCCAGAGCCTACTGGCTCCCTCAGTTCAGCAAGTGAGTTCAGCATGTCAAAGGTGCTGTTCCACCTTGTTTCAACCTCCTGGATAAGTTTTTTTCTTGGACATTCCCATTTGCTCTTGAGCAAGGTTCAGCTTCTCCTTTAAAGATAAAGAGGTACATATTGTAATATATGTATAACAATGAATAAAAACTATGAAACATTTTTTACTCACCTTGACAGTTGTGCTGCTTCTGAAGTAGCCCACCAGCTTCCTTGATTTTCTTCGGATGGTGGACAGGGGCAGGGTTATCTCAAGGGCCTTCTTTACAATTAAATTCAGTGAGTGAGCAACACACACTGCATGGCGAAGTTTTCAGTTCTTTGTCACAGGCAATCATGTTTGATGCTCCACCAGTGACCAGACATGTTACCTTGGATGTTATTCCCCACTCCTCCATGTTGGAGGATTTCACATGTGCCAAATTTTCAGCTGTGTGAACTTGAGGGAATGACACAACACTTAGAAGTGTTGACTGCAGACTAGTCTGCTCATCTATGTAGTGGCAGGTCAAGTATGCATCCATGTTAACAGATGTCCACATGTCTGCAGTTAAACTGACTGCAGAAACGTTCTGCAGTTCAGCCTTGGCCTTCTCTTTCTCCCACTGATATTTGGCCTCCACCATGCAATTTACAGCCTAAAGGAAAAGAAGAAAATAACGAAAATTTCTTTCAGTGCTACTCTAGTACTTTTTTACCTTCCTAGTTGGGAGAACATAGGTTGAATCCAGTTTTGCGACAAACTGTTTGAAGCCTTTATCCTCCACAATGCTGAAAAGCTGTGTATCTTCCACAATCATGGAGACCAAAGCTTCATCCAGTTCTGCTTTTCTTGTAACCGCTTTGTAAAGACACAATATTATATGTAACTCCATTGTAATTGAGAAGGGCATTAGCATGATATCAACTTAGTTTGGTTGTTTGATAAGGAATGTGAGAAACTGAAAAGCTTACCCACCTCCACTGGGCGCAGCTCCACTGTCACCATTGTTCTCGTGAAAAGCACAATAATGCCTCAACATGGATGACGTATTGTTGTTGTAGCTAAGTTCCTTGGCACACAACAAATACTTCACCTAAGGATGGAAAATGGTGCAACATTAAAAATGGTACAAACACATTTCATTATGTACAGGCTTATTCTATGTAATAAGCTGTTACACAAAAAATGAATAATACCTTGTTGGGAGCCAACAAATCGAAAAGTTGCCACACAGGTGAAACACTCCTCCTCTTTGCCGACTCCATCTCAAAACACTGCTCTCTCTCTCAAGCGTAAACGCGCAACAATCTACCAACTCTAACAACTCCAACAAACTTTCTGCGGATCCATCACGCTTATATACTTCCAAAGCCCCAGCAAAACAAACCGCTTCCTGAACCGTGACATCATTGACATTGTGACGTCACTTGCCCCTAAAGAAGCAAGCCTCGATAGGCACTTTGCTAAAAACTTCCGGGATTACTCGGCACACGCTCTGAAGCTCCGGCGCAGTACATCCCATCACTACTCCTGCCCTCCCAATTCAACCTGCCTTCTGTCCTTGTTTATGTCATGTCTCTGCCCCTGTGTCTGAACTGCATTTCTGTCCCTGACTACTCTCTTAGACTAGCGTTTCTGGTTCTGGCCTTGTGCAAGATATCTGTAGTGTCCGAGCTTGCTTTATTAAATTCATCAGTCTGTGTGTTTTGTGCAACTGGGTTCACTGCAAAGTTTATGATAGTACAATCTGGCCTTGTCAAACCCAGCACAACACCCTACTGAGGATTGTTTAAGTGATTTAGAACACCGTCTGGATGAGATAGTAGACCGGTTGAGAGACCTACAGATTAGGGGGATTCCACATGTTTCACCTCCTCACCTTGCTGCGGCTGCGGCAGCAGGAGCGGTAGCTCCTTCTGGCCTCGTAATTCTGGCCCATGAATCCTGGATGGAGGGTCCAGACCACTTTCAAGGACAAGGGAATCAGTGGGACCAGAAGCAGGGTAACCAATCAGTTGCAGACTTTTCCATTGAGGACACAAGCCAGTAGGTCTTCCTGGAATTCCTTTGCACTAATCAAGATATATGAACAGTTTGTCAGATTAAATTCTTGATGAAATAGTTTCACAAGATATTCCGACTTCTTTAGATGCGATTATTGAGCTCACTGTGCGTATAGATTCTCATTTCCAGGCTCACAGAATGGCTCGAGGGGGGGTCAGAGAGAGATGTGCAGTTCCTTTCTGTTACCCTAGAGACGCTGTTGCTGATCAGAGTGACAGAAGAGCCATTTTGGTAGCGAGGGAGAGAGACAGCGAGAGACAGAGAAGACGCTGAGTCGGTCTCTGCCTATACTGTGGAGGAGAGGACATTTTGTGACAAATAAAAGTGCTCACCGGTGAGTCAGGAGGTCCTGGTGAGTACAGGTCAGATTAGTCCTCCTCAAAGTAAGAGACCGCTCCTTTATAGGAACTTTGGAGATTGAAAGCAGCGAACATCAGATTGTTTTTCTGCTCGATTCTGGAGCCAAAGCAAACTTTATGGATGAGAATTTAGCTAGACAGCTAAATATAAAGTTTGAAGAGTTACCTTATCTGGTACCAGCTCGAGCCCTGGATGCGCATGTTTTGGATCATGTAACACACCTTATTCCCGCTTTGCATTTAGCTATTGCCGGTGTTAACCCTTTCTTTCCATCTGATGTCATCACCTCAGATTCATGTTATTCTAGGTTTTCCATGGTTGCGTCTACATAACCCTCATGTCGATTGGGAGGCAGGGGTGATCTTAGATTGGAGTCAAGTATGTCTTGTTCTCAAGTTCCTGTAGAGCCAGAGGATGAGAAAGCAGTCCACAAGGACTTTTTTCCGGTCTTCAACAAAGCACAAGCGACCTCTCTGCCTCCTGCTTGGCTACTGCCATTCACTATATGTTAACTATATGTTACTAAATTAGAGAACTTCATTGTCATTACACATGTATGAAGTAGTAAAATGAGGTTTGGCATCTAATCAAGAAGTGCACGTACAGATTGTGCAGTGTGTACAAACTAAATGTGGTGTTTAGAGATAAAGTGCTAGTGTAAGTAAAGATGTTTCATAGATATGTGCAGAATAAACTACCTACGGAAATACAGTGCATGTATGTGCAGAGTATGTACAGCATAGTTATGGCAACACAATGCACAGGGAAATGAAAAATAGCATGGTATAAACAAATGTGATAAATACAGATGGAATCATTATACAGATAATATGTAGATAATCCTGCCACTGTAGATACGGCTATAGAGATGTGAAATGAAGAGGAACACTGAACAGATGCTGTGTGGATGTAAAGCCGTGGATACAGGGGATAAGGAAAGACTGGTCTTTGTTAAGAGCTCCATAGGGTGATTACTGTGACAAAGAAGTGGTTTCTGAACCTGTTTGTGTAACAGTAACAGTAGAGCCTGGAGGAGGAGCAGAAAAGAGTATGGGCCCTATGAGAGGAGTCTTAAGAATGTTACATGCCCACTGCAGACATCTCTTCTTGTACTTCCTGTGATTGCTTGTCAGCAACTCCCACACAGACGGTTCGTCTTTATTCAGCTGCATCAATTATAGTGTTATTAGAGTTAGTACTGTTTTAAGGTTAACACTGCCAGTTCTCAAAAATTACATCGTGAACATGGGTCAATACTCATTAAATCCTTATAGTAATCAAAAAGTAATTAAAAAGTAATTAATTACATTACTTTTGAATAGTAATCGAAAAGGTTACACTACAATTACATTTTAAACAAGGTAACTTGTAACTGTAATAAATTACATTTTTAAAGTAACTTACCCAACACTGCATATATGTCCACTACATTGTCAACCTCAATTACAATACACACTCATGTGCTCCGCCATTTTGTTTGTAGTTTTCATGTGCCTAAGTCGGAAGGGAGGAAGGGAGAGAAAAATACCTTTTCCTTGAAGTTTCCTCCTCGTTTTGGACTATGTTGCTTGTCAGAAGGTCTTGTATTAGGATCTACTTCCTCCATGTTGATGGCACCTTCCTCGAGCAACTTTGCTTCCCCAAGAGTCTACGGAGGCGGGGTTCTGAGGATCTGTTTCAGGTCTCCCTTCCTCCCTTCCAACCATAATAAACGGTTAAGGGGATATCTCTTCAAGAGTTTCAGTTCCTGAGTTTTTGTCAGTAAGTCAGTTGTAGAAGCCCTATACCTCGGACACTTCATTAGTTTAGTGTCGATTCCTGTCTCAATCTGCAAATACTAAACACTGGCTCAGTGTCACAGACTGAGTCGCAGACAGCGTCTGCGTGTCTCTGCGGCGAGCGGCGGAGAGCGGCATGGAATTATTAGTGATACTTAAGTGATACTGATATGTTTCTATTGAGAAATGTTGGCGATGTAATTAAAAGAAATCATTTAAAGTGGGAAAAAGTAAGAAAAGCACTTCCGGGCAGAGGATCCTCGGTTCGCCATGACCCGGTTATGATCGACATGAATGGACGGCTGGAGCCTCTGCTCTTAGTGTCATGAGCAGTTTCCTTAAGAGATCATTCAGAATCGACAGCGCCAATTAACAGAGGCGAAAGGTGCCCAGTTTGTCAGTAGGAGACGTACAGGGGAGCAACAAATAGTCGGTATTTTACATGCTGGGATGAGAACGGGTGATCTATAATCACCACACAGCTAATGCTAAGTGATAGCAGCGTCCAAAACGTTGCAGTTTCACGTTATCCTGACGAGATCACAAAAATCTTTGCAAAAACGATCAAGCATGTGCTTATGTACATTCACCGAGTAAATATTATGAAAATAAAATATACATTTCTTGCTAGAAACGTAATCAAAATGCATTTATATGCAGAAACTCACTAAAAATATTCACTTTTCTGTTAAAAATGTGCGAAATGGCTACCATGTTTTTTGTTTTGAGTTTGAAAGTCACGTTACTTAGTCGCTAAGCAGTAGGAAAAGATTAGGCAGAAAAAACGTAATTATTGTCATTGTTGTAACTCCTCTTGTTTTACACTGTGGACCAACCTATCCAGGGTACATTTTTCTATGAGACTGGGTTGTGTCAACACAAGGTGTCTCATCTGGCCCCTGCTTGTTTGTTGCATCTGTTGTGGAAAAATTCTTCATATGTCTGGGAGAATCAAAAAGCAAGACTGGAACAGGTACCAAGTGTTCATCTCTGCAGAGAAGGAAGACAGCACACTCTGACCACTGCCAGTGGCTCAGAAGAGTGCTTCAGGGTCAGGGTCACAAAACATTTTATCCTGACCTCCAGGAACACACCCCTAAGTGTGAAAACCATTTGGCCACAATAAACAAATTGTCAGGCGCTGAGCAAGTCTTTACAACTGGTGTCCTGTGAGCAGAGCACCTTCATAGGCATAACAGTGGACGTGTTAAGGAGCAGGAAATGATTTTACAGTGAAGTTCTTAAGTCTTTGATAGCTGCAGCACACAGAGTTCAGGCTACAACTGAATGAATACTGAGATTAATCATGTAAAATTTCTACCACAGTGACGTCAATTGTAAAAGCGTCTATATGATGCATATAGCGGTTTGAAGAGTAACAGGTTGTCCTCGTCATAGATATGTACAGAAAGCTTTCTATATATATCTATTCTCATCCGCATTGGCGTGGGGGGGGGGGGGGGGGGGGGGGGGGTGGGAGGGGCTTCTGCCCGGGACGTTTTTGCACTGCTTGTTTGCACACCCGCTCTCTCTCACTCTCGCTGTCTCTCTCTCTCTCTATCTGCGCAACTTTTTCTCCCCCATCCAAAATCGACATTTTCGGGGACAGTTTTAACCGGGGACAGGACGGCCGAATCGGGGACTGTCCCCGGAAATCTGGTTTTAATTGCAGATTTATTGCTGATGAACACGTTTCAGACTTGCAGCCAAAGTAAATCATTGACAATTTCTTTTTGACAGGCTCTGCTAACTTGGTACATCCTTGAGAGACTATGCTCACGGCTGCAACACATTCTAAATCATAGGCCAGTAGATTTGGACCACATGGAATTTGTGTGCACTCAAGACCTGGTATTTTTCAGTGCCATTTCATGTAGCACTGACATTCCTGTCTGCATCAGACACACTAACTAAACTTTGCAGGTTGTGTAGGGATAAAAGAGAGCGGGTCCAAAATTTAGGACCATATCTTCTCGTGGAACAATGTGCAGATCATGCAGGGCGTCCAAAGCTCTGTTTTTGACGTGATTAACTTCACCATCTTCTTGACATACCTTTGTCAGTCACATCCATTGCAAGCCTTTTGATGTGTTGTCCTTATCCAGTCAGTAAGTTCCTCTCTGATCCACATAAGCTTTTTCAAAAAATTGATGCCTATGTATTGCATTATGCAGTCTACAAAAAATGGAAATACTATTTCATTCATTCACTCATTCAATACTCCTTATATTACTCCTTATATAATAAAAATTCCATTTAGTGAGCAGTAAATAGACAGACGTAGGTTGATTGATTGATAGAAGAATTTACACAGTAGTGCCACCTTTACTTCCATTTACTTCCAAGTTTTACATTCTTTCTTTTTTTTAAGTTGATTCTTTTTGTTTCAGATCATGTACCTCGGTGCTGCCAATAACAACTTGGCAACAACAACCCTGGCCTTTTTCAAAGAGTCTGTGGAAAAATATGGCTTTCTACTGAGGTACAATGTACATTGTAATATTGGCAATTAAGTACAACAGTACACTGGACCGAGCAACAAGAGTTCTTGTTCTTCTTGCAAGAACTCTTGCTATAAAGCACACAGTTATAAATGTAAAGTTCTGGACCAAGTTCACATTTCCTGTCTGACCACAAAAATAAACTTAATGTACTTTGTATAAAATGAAAGATCCACAAAATAATGGAGAAATTGTGTTGTATTTATCATGGAGTAAGAGCTGATCAAGGAGTCGAGAATGCTGAAGTAGCTTGTCTGATGTTCTCAGTTCGTGGGGAGTTTCATCTCTGGCAAGAGTGTTCACAATCAAAGATGACATTTTGTACCTAGTCATTCACTACAAACTGTTGTGAGAAATTACACAAATTTTCTGCTATTTTTCCCGGATTGAGAGGCTTTAGAGAGACATCTACATGTCAGTGACAAATGTCTTCTAAGGTGTTATCCACACCTTAGAAGATGAAGGACTTCAAATGAACTCCACTTGTTCAGCTGCCATTATGTCTTCATCCCGCGGCTCCAGATCTCCCTCGATGTGTTCCGTGATGGGTGGGACAACCATCCATTGAGCTCAGAACAGAATCGGTCACCCAACCAGCTATGGGAACTGGGACAAATGCTGTGTCCTGTTCCAGAACCTGATGTCTCAAATGTATGTATCCCATACATGTTTTTGTCCTGCAGTAGTACCACCAACCTAATATTAGTAATAATACAGGATTAAGATATTTTCAGTCATATTAACATACTTTCTGTTGTTGGGAAACTTGCTTGTTAGGTTAATAAATCATAACTGGGCCATCAACTGTCAACATGATTATCCATCACTGTTAACATATACATCCAGATGCAAATCAAAATTTGAGTACATTTTATTTTGTGTATTTTGTATCTGCAACTGTCATGATCACTATGCAAGTTGGATGTTGTAAAGGAAAACGAGAAAGGCCTTTTTTTATACACAAATATACAGAAACCCGCTGTCAACTTTTGAGTGTTTTTTATTATTTCTCATTTTGAATGTTAGCAACATGAAATAAAGTTTTATTTCTGTAATGTGTGAAACACCTGCCACTGAAACCAACATAAAAGTAGTGAATTACTAGAAATATGCTCAACAAGTATATCATGTTTGCAGTGAAAACAAAACAGAACTGGAGGAGTATCTTCAGGTTATCCGAGGAAGAGCAGAAAATGAAAAAAAGGCATAAGTGAAAACACAATGTCAAAAGAATAACACACAATTCTCAATGAAAGTCCTGAAGTAAGCCATGATCACAAACTCGACAGACACATTATCTTCCTTGTCATCTGAGTCCAATTCTGCTTGCAGCTTGGGCCATGCAATGTGTGGAAGGATCATCTGCAAAGAGGGATTAAACTCAGAGGTTAGATATTCAATATTACTTAGAAATGTTATCATGTACTAAAACTAATATTATGTACCTGGGTGTGATCTCCGCTTCTTCTTCAGAAGGGAAGAGGAGCTTTACCACATCTGCTCTGTTTGAGAGAAGAGGCCAAATGCCATTCCTATTCAGTCCCTTTCTTAACTGCTTCACCTGTTTAGCTGATCGCCCTACAACCTGCGTAAAACAGCATTAAAAGTCTGGCCAAACAAATAAAAGAATTTTATTTGAATCCTTAGAACTAAAATTCAAAACATGAACACCACAAACAACTGTTTCACTGAATGCAGGAGAAACCTGTCATGGAGCCACTTCATGGACCTTCAAGTACAGACTTTTCTGTCAACTTTAGACGGATAGAAGGGTAGGACGGAAAGAGGGTGGGAGATAAAGTACGCAGGGAAAAAAAACAAAAGAAATTAAAGAGTACTTACTTTAAAAGTACATTATATATTGAATACCATCCCTGCTGTTTAGTATTCTGAATTCCAGAAATTATCGACAAAACTGACAGTTTCAAGTTTAATAATGTGAAACGAGACAAAGCACAATAGAACAATATGAAACAATAGGATCATTTAGATAGTATATAGAGTAAAACATTAGGTTCATTGAGATAGAAGTATAGAAATATACATGATACATGCTTTACAAAATTTGTGATAAGCGTATAAACAGTGAGGTAATAAACAGTAAGTAGTATTAATGATAAACAGACAAACATAAAATATAAGTACATACAAGAATCACTCAATAAAACAGTGTAAGATAAATAATAATAATGATAAAAAATAGGTAATAGTAATAATAAAATAAACAGTAGATAATAATAGATCTTATAATAAATGGTAATTCTAATGAAAAACAATATCTATTTTAATTTAAATGCACTGTAGCTGTTATTGCACATTTCAGACAGTATGTATGTCTGATAGGTAAGAATTATGGCACAGCATTTTAGTCTTTAAGTTGCCCAAACAATACGTACAGTGCTTGGGCATTTAAAATGTTAGAAACTAAGTGCTGTGTAAGCCCTCACCGAGATTTAGTTGGAATCCTGTTCTCAACTATATCATGACTATTGACATTACATGTCTGTTCACCCCAGTCCCTACAGCAGCATCGCTGATGGAAAACATTGAAAACTTGGCATATTTAAGTACTAACAGCTATTCTCTAATGTCCAAGACAACAATTAGAAAATAACCAAATGACAAAATAAAACAAGCAAACAAGTTAAACTTGACACACGGTGCACCTTCAAGTTTGCAGATCAGTGACGGAGCCCAGTCCACATTTCTATTCTTGTAAAAGCTGATGCAAGACCTGTCCTGTTCCTCCAGATCTTTTCTTAGATGAATCGAGGAACGATTCGTTCTTGGGTGAAGACCCAAAGAGCTCTCTTTTGGATCTTTAAATTTTAGTATATTGGATCTAAATATAGTTTAACAGCAAATCAATAATAGAGAACACAATAATATAAAGATAGACTATATTGCAAAGCAGTATACATACACAACGCTTAACTGACAGTATCTCAGCGAACTTAGAGGAAGCTATTCCCTTGTCTCTCGGTGCGACATCATCTCTTTACTACGAAAGCCCAAGTCCCTCCTTCATGAAACTCTCAACCCAGTTGCACCTCTAACAAAAAAGATTATATCTAGACCAAGATCGGCCCCCTGGTATACACCAGAAACTCACCACCTAAAGCAGCTAGCACGTGAGTTAGAGCGGAAATGGCATTTCACTGGCAAAAAGACCAATATTTGTCAGACCTGGAAAGATAGCCTGAAAACATGCAGGCTGGCTCTGTGTAATGCCAGAGCCAGATACTACTCCTCTCTGATAGAGGAAAATAAGCATAGCTCCATGTTTCTTTTCAGCACTGTAGCCAGGCTGACTCAAAGTCATAACTCTACTGAGCAGTGTGTTCCCACACACGTCAGCAGTGGAGCCTTCATGAACGTCTTCAATAAGAATATTGTAAAGATCAGTCAGGCAATTAAGAACCACATAGCATCTACTGCAATCAATCTACCCCCTGTTGCTGCTATTCAGTTTACAGCTAGGGATACAGACAGGTCACTATCTTCATTTGACCCCACTGACCTGCATCAGCTGACTACTATCATCTCCTCTAAATGATCGACCTGCCTCCTAGACCCAATTCCCACTAAGCTGTTTAAGGAAGTGTTGCCATTAATCGCCACTTCTTTATTTAACCTCATCAACCTGTCCATAACAACAGGTTACGTTCCTCTTAAGTTTAAAGTTGCAATGATCAAACCACTCCTTAAAAAAAAATCTTCATCTCAAAAATCCTTGAGAAAATCATTGCCAATCAGCTTTGTGAACAACTTGATAACAATAGTTTATTGAGTCCTTCTAGTCTGGTTTTGGAATGAATCATAGCACTGAGACTGCACTGGTTAGAGTCACTAATGACATCTTAATGGCATCTGACCATGGTCTTGTTTCAGCACTTGTCTTGCTAGATCTTAGTGCTGCTTTTGATACAGTTGAAAACCAGATCTTACTAAGGAGACTGGAATATCAGCTTGGAATCAGAGGCACTGCTTTAGACTGGTTCCGGTCCTATCTTTCAGACCGATATCATTTTGTTTTTGTCAATGATAACCAATCTCCACACACTAAAATCAGCCACGGGTTTCCACAAGGATCTGTGCCTGGCCAAATTCTTTTCTCTTTATATATGCTCCCTCTAGGTGATATCATCATCATAGATTTCCACTGTTACACTGACGACACTCAATTATATCTATCTATTAAACCGGGTGAGCTCAATCGTCTATAACAGCTTCAATCTCACCTTGATGACATTAAGGCCTGGATGACTAATAATTTCCTCCTTCTAAACTCTGAAAAAACAGAGTTGCTGGTCATACGTCCAAAACACCTACGTGACATTACATCTGATGCCATAGCTGTACAAAATAGATTTGCTACTCCTTCTGCCACCGCTATTAAGAACCTAGGTGTTGGTTTTGATCAAGACCCGTCTTTTAGCTCCCACGTAAAATTTATCTCACGGACTGCCTACTTCCACCTCCACAATATCACAAAAAATGGGCACCTACACCCTCTCCATGCAGCAGAACAGCTGGTCCATGCCTTTGTTACTCCCAGGCTGGACTCCTGCAACTATTTACTGGCTGGAAGCTCCAACAGGTCGTTGAGAACTCTGCAGCTCATTCAGAACGCGGCAGCTCGTGTCCTGACTAAAACCAGAAAGAGAGATCATATCTCTCCTGTTCTGGCCTCATTGCACTGGTTTCTTGTACCATTCAGGATTCAGTTCAAAATCCTTCTCCTTGTCTATAAAGATCTTCATGGTTTGGCACCGTCTTATATTTTAGACCTGATAAAACCCTATTGCCCCACACTTCGTTCTCTAAATGCAGGCCTACTTGTGGTTCCAAGAATCTCTAAGTCTAGATTGAGGGTCGGAGCCTTCAGCTACCAAGGCTCCTGTGGAACCATCTACCAGTTTCGGTCCCGGAGGCAGACACCCTCTCTACCTGGGTTTGAGTCTGCTGGGGGTCCCCAGCACATTGAGCCCTGTCTTCTCCGCTCTTTCTGTTGGTGTTCCCTCCAGCCTCTCACTCTCCGCTTGGTCTCTCCCCATCTGTTCTCCTCCTCCTCCTCCTCCTCCTCCTCCACTGCTTCCTCTCCTTTCCTATTCCGTGACTATGCAGGACTAACATATGGACCAGGGACTGCGTGTCCCCAGAGTGTCTGTGCCTCTTTTCCCTCTCAGAATCCATAGATGCTGAGCTGGATGCAGGACTCTGTCCCTCAACCTGGCTCTTCCCACTGCGGTTCTTCCCGCTTCCAACTCTGGACTGATTCAACTTCTGATTTACCTATATTTCTGAACTGTGTAACCATCAGTACTGTTTTGCTTGTGCCCGCTTGTGCATCCTGGGTGAGGATCCCTGGAGGATCCTCTGTCTCTCACCCTGAGGTTTCTCCCATATTTTTTCCCTGCCAGGGTTTTTTCTCGGGAGTTGTTCCTCAGCCTTTGCGAGGACAGGGGTTTTTCACTTTGTACATACTGAAAGTAATCAGGAGATTACTGTCTTTAGCAGAGAATTTTTGGATGCTGTCTCTCGTTCCAGTAATTCACCTCTGCCAATGGGCATCAGCCCTGAGATAGATGTTTAGACCTTACTTCCTGGGGTCAGACACTGCCCCAGTTGCACATGAGGAAACACTTTGCCACTATACTAGTTTTTGTTTTGTCTGTTTTAGTTAATCCATTTTATAAAACCTCCATCTAAGTCTGCTGCTCCTATTCCTCAAGCAGTTTAATGCACATTGCTATGTATGAGTGTTAAGACCATTAGTTACATTGTGGTCTGCAATAATTGTATTCTCAGCAACATCTTAGATTTGTAGTCTGTCTTTGAAGCTGGTGTTTCTTTAGCTTACTTTACGAGACAATTTTTTTTCTTTGATTCTTAGCACTTAAACGATGTAATTGTGCTTCTTCTTGAACACCAAAACCAGATCTGGTACACTCATCAGGCATCAGTTGTTATTGGCAGCTGCTCTGACATCATTTTACCTCATCGAGAAAAGAGTTATTCTACACCAACTCTAAATTAAAACTATGGGACCATTTTGTCAGGATTTTGGCTCAAGGTTGCTTTTTTCTGCTGAGCACAACACCACATATCCCTTTTTCCATTTTAATCATGGTACTTCAAAATTCAATCTCCCAAATGAAGACTGAATACACAATACACCATCTGTGTACCATCAGCCATCCATTTGTTCTGTACCCATCACAGATGACGTAAAACTGTCCTACACTGAAGGTCAAAAGCTGGAAGAGGAAAATACTGACTCTTTGTTTTGATAGTAGCCCAGTTTCTTTTACAGCAGAACGGTGTGGCTGGTGAGGGGACATGTCTATAGTCACTGTGTGAGTCAGATGGGACTGGTCTATGATGTGACCCTGCCCAGGTAATGAGATTAGCAGTGTCACGTCACATCAGGTCTTTTCATATTTCAGCTGCTGCTGTTGCTGGGGACAGCATGTTGGACAGCCTACAGCCAAGGTGGCACAATAACAATGTTCCGCTACCACAAAAACAGCATTAACACATGCTGACATGACTTTCACAATCTACAAATTAAGGAATGACAACTAATTCAGTTGATATTGATATTCTGAATGGTTATTTCAAAGACAAAAGGTGTGACTGAATTCTAATTAATCTGTAATCCTTTTAATAATTTAAAATGTTCCGTTGGCCTCCTCACTGTAAATTGAGCTCATATCTGACTTGAGCATCTTTTCACTATGACTTTACCTACTACTTTACCAGTGCAGCACCATCCACTCCTTCCCAGCTAAGTGGTCAAATCAACCATGAAGAGGCATTTACAGTAGAATGTGTTTAGGTGATCTGAAATGTATTTGGACACACTTCATATTAACAATCGTTTATTGTATTTAAAATCACTATCAAAATACAAATTGAGCTCACATGTTTGTCTCACTCCCTGTGCCCCCAAGGAGCCTGTTGGTGGTTGGATACGTGTTCACCGTCTCCTGTTGTTGGTGTGTGTGTGCATGTGTGGGGAGACAGAGGTAATAAGTTTTAGGGTCAGCTCGGGTCTTTCAGGTAATTCTTAGCCTTTTGATCCACTAAGCTGTGGTGTAGCTTGTTGCCCTTATTTCCCCCAAGAGTTTTGCATATCAATATGTGTGTGTGTGTGAGTGAATGAGAAAGAGAGTTCATTATTCGGTCACAGTTTTGCATTCCACTTATCGTTATCCCCACACTATTTCCTTGCCCTTTTATCATTTATTTATCTAAGGAAAAAACGTGTGTGACTTGGTTTAGTTCTGTCTGAATGCAGCATGCATCATCAGTACTTTGCAAAAAGCTATAGCCTTACATATGCAGCCAGTTTTTGATCTCATAACTCTTTGGTAACTCAATTAATCACCTTAGTATGGAGCTAAATTAGGGTCATTAATATTTGCATTGGCCATTGAAAATAAAATTGACATTGTACTACACCTATTGACACTAACACAAGTATTGGTATTGAAAAATGTTGGAACACATAAAAAAATAGATATCAGGGTCAGGGTGAGGGGCTTGGGGTGGGGGGCGATGCTATGGACTGACTCCGGGAGCATGGTTGCATGGGCGGAACCATCTTGTTTATTTTGCTAGAACTTCCGGTGGTACAGCAGACTCATTGATAATTGATACTGAGTATCATAAAAATTGATTTAAAATGGCTTGATTGTGAGTGTGAGGATTTAAAATCACTTGTGCACTCCTTGGCTGCCATAACAATTGGTAGAAGAGACGTTTGTCTCTTCAACAGGACTGTTTTAATCACGGGAGGAGGAGGAGTGAATGCTGTGGGCAGACCTTTAATCTTTATCCACCTCCTCTCATTGAAGAAGACTGGCATCGTTGGCTAAGGGCACATAACTTAAAAAGTCCTCCTGAAAGCCCTATGTCTGTTCCTTTCATTTTGTGCTTGGGAAACCGACAGCCAATACCCTTATCCTAAGAAATGGCTTGGCAACAAAGTTCTGGTGCGATGCTTGTGAGGCAGCTTGTGAGGCAGCAGCTTGTGAGGAAATCAGGCAGGTTCATAAAGATTAAGAATGAGTATGATTAAGAATATAATTTACGAATATCGTTTGTCACAGGAGGCCATCTCCTTATTGTCGTCAATCGTCTGTTATGAGTCTAGGGTGTTGCCATCACTACTTCAAACAGCATCTGTCATCTCTGCCCAGCTAACATCCATCTTGAGATCATCTAGAAAAGCTACCTGGAACTAGCTGACCGGAAGTTCTAACACACAACAACAAATAATACACTGTTGGAATGGTGGAATACTGTCTGTAGACCGTTTTACATCTGATGTCATCAAAATGCTGCACGTGCAGAGTGGCAATGGATGCGTTGTCGAGTGTTCTGGGTTCGCCTATACTGCTGGATGGATAAAAAACAATAAACGGAATAGGAGACGAAAGAGCATGTCCAGCAGCAACGCTGGCTCATTTTTTATTATCTTCCTTAAGTGCGCCTACCTGGACAAACCTGCTTTGAACACATAAACACAGAATAGTCTGTTGCACACGCCCCCCACTCAGTAAAAAATGTCCATGTTCCAACAAAAACATAACCATAAAACAAAACAGGTCGCCCGCTGCGAGACTGTCCAGCCCTGAGCCCTGGCGAGCTCCCCCACAGTCCTTTGTCCAACTCACCAGCCTGAGGCTGATCCCTACTTTGTGGGTGTTGGTGAACAGGGGAAGGACATAAAGCCAATAGGAGTGGCAGGAACAGTCTGCGCAGGCAACGGCAGAGTGTACGGCTTAAGTATGTCATGATGAACCACATGAGCCCACCCCATTGGGTCAAGAGGGTTGATAATGCAATATGTTTGTGCAGCCTCTCCACCAGAGGCCAGCACTTGCACAACCTGATTTGGACCCTTCCACTGCGGCGCCAGCTTCATACAGCCATGGGTTATTCAACCACACCAGTGCACCTACACTATAGGGACGGTGGCAGCTTCTCTCATCATAGTACAGTTTCTGTCTTTCATGAGCCTCTGCAGTGTTGAGTCTTGCTGAGCTGAAAGCGGACTGCAATCGCTCTGCAACAGCAGATGCATACTAATCTGGGAGCTCATGCCCCGGGAGTCCAGATCACTAACAGGCACCAGCACATCCACAGGAACCCGTGCTTCCCATCCATGCATGAACCGGGTACTGGCATGTTTAGAGGTGTTAGATCCAAAGGCGACCTGCTTTACATACATGTCCCATTCTCCCCCATGAGAAAGCAACATCTTAGCCAGCTATGGTGCTTTACCATACCATCAGACTTGGGATTATAGGCGGTGGTGCGGGTCTTCTTAATCCCCAGCCTCTCACAGAGGCTCTGAATCACCCCCGCCTCGAACTGACAGCCCTGGTCACTATGCAGGACTTCCACATAATTCTCAAAAAGGCAGTGTGCGACAGTGTGCGCTGCCTGACTAGGCACAGGATACAAGGCAACAAACTTTGTGAGGTAGTCCTCAACAATTAATTCCCCCGCGAAGACACGGTAGTTCCATGATATCTGCGGCCACCCTCTGCAGAGGACGGTCAACTAGGGAGCCCCCCTGGGGACCCTCGGCCCTGGAACCGAGCCTCTGCAGGTCTGACAGGCCTTGCATTGCTCACACCATTGACTTATGTCTCTCAACATGAAGGGCCAATTGCAGGATTGCCTGGCTTTGCCACACACACGTTCTGTGGAAAACTGTGCAGCCCCTCATGCAACTGCTGAAGGAGCTCTGGTACCATGGCAGCAGAGACAACAGCCTGAATTCGATTCTCCCCTGTGTCAGGCACCGCCATGTGGCACAGCAGTCCGTCAATCACTGACAGACAGTGGAACTCAGTCCATAGCTTCCCCAAGCCAGCCGAGGAACTCCTGGGGAATCCATGAGGCCACTGCGCCTTGCCCTGCTCCAACCAAGTCAACACGGTACTAATGTCAGGGTCCTTCTGCTGCAACGACTGCAGTTCTGCTCCATTACCGCAGAGTGCATCGAAAGGAACCGGGCTCACTTTGCACTCCATCTGCAGATGGGGAGTGGTCAAACACCTCCACCGAGGCCACCGTGTGCAAGCCTGCAGAGGGAGCATTCGGCTCAACTGGGTCAGGGGACATGGGTCGGCAGGACAGAGCGTCAGCATTTTTGTGTCGGGAGCCGTTCTTGTGCACCAGGTCCAGCTCCAGCACCCACCGACTCCTCCGTCCAGTAGGTCGTTATCAATAGCCATATGCCTGACCCAGTGTATCTAACATTTGTCATTTACTGCCTGAGACTCAATACACTTATTTTTCAGAGGCCTGTCCCGCAGGGCAGGAACTGACATACGGAAGTCCGCACTAATCAGCGACCGAGGACCCTGAATCCACCAACATAGGAATCTCAGCACCTTCGCACCACAAGGAAGTTGGGTAGCCAGTACAGAGTGTATAAATGCTGTCATCGGAGCCGCCATGGCTCCAGGGGCCCTCTAAGGGTGCGGCTGGCGTTTGTGCCTCAACACCAGCTACAGGCCATTTCCCTGATGGTCGTTGTCAGTATCCTGTTGGCATGGTAAGAATTGCGCGCCACGTCACCTGGGTTCATCTTCCAGTCGGGTCCACCAGCCTGGGCTGGGACTCCTACCACCAGGTGGCTCGGAGATTGAGGGCACCTTGGACAGATCTGAATGATAGCCACAACCCCCGTTGGCGTGGGGACTGCCCAGGATGGGGGGAGCGGCCTCGGTGTTCCTCGCGAGAGCCCATCAACTGGCAGTGCCACTCACCACAGGTACAGTTACAGCATCCTCCTAAGGGCTAGCGAAATCTCCGCCCCCTCATGTCATTATTCCATGCCCGCAGTTTCTGATTTTCCTCATAAAGTCCCTTCATGTCTGCTCTCATGGCGTGCATATCTTCTGTTAGTTTCTCAATCGCGCTCCGGAGACGCTCAGAGACCAACACGGACTGTACAGATGGGCTCCCACCTCTATAGGCAGCAGAGGTAGTACTAACATAGTCTGTAGGGCATCTCTGGTATATTACCATTGTTCCACCACCTGCAGAGCCTCCTCCAGGTCCGTTGCGCCCAGCTCTAGGCACTTAGCTTTCAACGCTGGGTCAAGACCAGCCAGGAAGCGTCGAAACTTCTCATCCCTTTGTGCAACAACACTGTAATTGGGGAAAGCCTCTGCAACCAGCTGGCTGACATCGGCAGTGTACACCTCCAAGCTCCCTCCAGGAGCACGCACCTGGGCCAACAGGCTCGCTCTGAAGCAGTCCGTCAACTGCTTCTGTCCAACACTGCTCCAAGTTTCTCTTTAACAGCAGCATAATCCGATTTTGTCACCTCCGGGAGGCTGTCCCACAGCAGAAAAGCGGACTTGCCGCAAAAGAGCTTCCATGCACTGACAGCAATGAACATCAAAAAAAAAACATTGATTGACATTGAAAAAGAAACCAGCAACACAAAAAACAGTGACAATGAAAAGAAATCCAAATAAAATATTATATTTTTTATGCCTACATTTTTCAATCAGTGTCACTACAACTTTAATTACAATGGCAAATTTTATTTTCAATGCCAAACATTTTTATTACAATGCCCATACTAATAACCCTAGTTTAGCTCCATACCTTAGCTGCTTACATTCCAGACATGCTGAGAAGGCAGCAACATAATTGATGTATGCGACAGCCTCAGCAAGGGCAGAAGTGTTTCTGTCTCAGAATAAAGATGATCCCTGCCTCATTATATGCTTTCCATTAATCCTGTCTACCATGCAAGAATGGTGAATGTGGTCATTACAGTTCGGATTGATTATGCACTGCCCTATTTCTGTTGCTTCATCATTGCCAACCATACAGGCAAAGCATCATTATGTAATCTTTTGCAGGTGTGGTCAAATGACCAAGATCAAGGAACATATAAGTAAATACACAAGAGAAGTCCCACAGTAACAACCGACTGCATCTTTAATATTTCCAAGATAAAATATGGGTTACAGATGCACTGTTGTATTCCTACATTGTCCCTACACAGCACAGCGCAGCAGGGGCCCGAGTGTCCCACCGGAGCGCACGAGCCAAACTGGCCATACTGGCCATACTGGCCGCTGCTCGCACCTCTTGTGCAATTGCCCCTGATCGAGAGCAGCAAACATTTTACTTTCTTATGCCAGATGTGTTTGTTTGCGTCAGCCACAAGGACTTCCAACTCTAGGGAATCATATTTATTCTTGCTCTTTCCTCTGAACTCGCTATGATGGAAAGGCTGACTGCGTGCAAACCCCTCATTTGAATACTGCTGTTTGCACCTGTTGTCACTGCGTCAATTTTCCTGTGAAAATCACCCGCAAAACGCACACAACCCGTGCTCGCAAAATCTTACCAGGAGCATGCAATTTAGCGCCCCTTGTCTGGGATCTTAGTAAATCAGGCCCTTAGTTTGAGAGACAACCTCATTTAACTATATCACTACTTAAAACAGCTAAAGTAGTCTCCACTCCCACCATCAATACCATGAGCCCTTGAGCAAGGCCCTTAACCCCAAATGCTCCCCAGGTGGCCCACTGTTCCTTACTAGAATGGGTTAATCCTGGGAAAGAAATTCATTATATGTTGTGTATGTGACAATAAAGGCTAAACTTAATAGTTTTGTTGACCTTAACAGTTCAACAAATATACAAAGCGCATGAAGTTATGGCCACAAGGGCCATTCGTTTTAAAATAAAGCAAATCTGCTAACAGTTTTATAACACTGACCTCGTAAAACTGGCAGCAACTTTTGGTTCACTCTTTTCTAATGGGGCAAACAGAGGCGCACAGAACTGGAATTCCCATTTGCTGCTGTGAAGCGTGTCGATGCGTCAGCTGGTGTGTGTGTGTGAGAGAGAGAGATTGAGACAGAGAGAGAGAGAGAGAGAGAGAGACAAGTGTGTGATATATGATGGCTGTGACACAATCCACATGTGATCATCCTCACAGGCAGAGTAGCCAGGCTGCTCCCCTTTTTCGCTGATGTCCCTGTTTAAGAAATGTGAGAGTGTGAACGTGGAACAGGAGAGAGAGAGAGAGACAGAGGCAGAGAGGGAGGAGAGAATAGTTCACACTGGCAATCAGTGTGAGAGAGAAACAAACAGGAGGAGAGAGGAGCCGGCAGGAAAACAATTGTTGGACAGCAGATTCAGTGTTGTGTACAGGATCTCAGACTCTGTGGATAGCTCTGCCGTCCTGCCATTTTCCAGTGCTGGAGGTAAGACCACAGGCCCAGGTGTCACTCCTCCAGACCAGCACATCCATATCTAATGCTTATTCTTATACTCACCATTTCACAGATGTTTCATTTTGTAACTCTGTGTAAACTGCAACAACAGAAATGTAACATCTTGTAACACATCTGCCCATGTATCAGGCACATGTTACAAGATTTTACAAGATGTCAAGTGTTATGCCTTGCTCAGGCTCTGTTTGAATCCTGGACTTATTTTCTCTTTTTCTCATCCCTTGGCTCAGGTGTACAAGCCTCCTTTGTAAGATGTATTTTCTGCCAAAAGTGGAAAGTGCATGGGATTTTTGATTCAGAAAGAGTGTGACATGAAAGTTGGAGGAATGGTAGAAATCACAAGGTGGGGGAGTTTGTGTGCAGCAATGCAAGGTTAATAGCAGTGTGAATAACCGTTGATATGTGTGGTCCTTTGTATCATTAGTGTGTGTGTTTATGTGTGCAAGAGAATTGGCCTATACTGTTTGAGCCTTTCTGGCTGATGTTAGAAGGACATGATGACAGATATTATACTCTAGTGTTGGTAGGCTGCAAGAGAACAGCTACCACTTCACCACTCTTGCTAAGACATGGGTGTATGGTGCAAGAAAGGGACAAGGAAGATAAATGTCTATATTAAAAATGAAGTGATTAAAAAGGACTGGGGAATAATGTGAGTGGGGAAGAAAAGTCTCATGAAGGAGGAAAACGCTCACAGACAGACAAGAAAACAGTCAACCCAGAGGATTTTAAAGACAGACACTCCCACATGATGACAATAAATAGCAGAAACAGAGTGAAACTGAGATATGTCTAAGGGGAAGAGAAAAAGGGGCTAGAGGAGGTGAGAGTGAATAGTAGAACGAGAGTAAGACTGTGCTAATGCTCACATCCCTCTACACATTGGCCACTTCCAGCACTGCACAATAATGTAGAGTGTCTGTGTTTTGTCCTCTGCGTGGATGGAGTCTGTACCCTTGCCTCAAACTAAAAACACCTTAGAACTGTGAGAAGCAGGGGGAGGCAAGAAAGATGAGTAGGAGGTGTGTTTGAAAGCTCACACATTCAACCAGGTGCAGAGAAACTGTTCTACAGTACTCTAGTATAACTGTGGCTTTATTTCTGTGCTCTTATGTTTCATACTCTTATACATATTCAATTTACATAAACATGTGTTTAAATTGTAGGCATATTTATTGAAGAAGTGTTGAAAAAGCTCAGACAGTTCACAATGTCTCGCTCGTGTAGGAATGTGCTCCTGACAAATGGATGCTCTGCATGAAACACAGTCCATCAGGAGGATCCCCAGCACCGCTCACCAGACAAGCATGGAACTGCTGTCCTAAGAAGCCTAATTTGATGCAATGAAACAACATGCCCACGGGTCCTTTTCTTTAAGATAGTGCCTCGGAGCTGAATGGAAGGATGATCCAGTGTCAGAGTTGCTGTTAACTGGCAGATCACTACATTGTCACATCTCTTTCTTTCTAACTGATGAGGATGAAGCAAACAGAAAAGGCATATTCAGTATTTGGCATGTGTTTTGATCCATAAATAGGCATCCTGTTTCTGTTTCTTCTTTCTATTTGTAACAGAGTACCCCAATTAGCTTCCAGACTATAATGTAATGTACAGTAGCCAGAAATCTTACACTCATTCATGTACATCATCTGTGCCTTTCCCTTCTGTCTCTTCCTTGCTACTGTTTCTGAGAAGCTAAAATTGTAAAGCTAACAAAGGCTTAGCTGCAGCTCACATTGCTGTCTGCCATTGGTTGTTTGCCACTCTCAAATCCACACTGTTTGTCTTATCTTTACTGGAGGGGATATATTTAGTGAGGAGCTTAGCTTTTAGGAAGGTGACGCGTAGTAAGTGTGTGTTTGTGTCTGTGTGTGTAAGTGTATGTGTGTTTGTGTGTGGGGGATAGAGTAAGTTTGTGTGCCTGAGTGTGCATGTGTGTGTGTGTTTCATGAGCAGGCGTCACTCGACAGTGGAAGAGCTTGGCACTGCATTTCAAACTGTTTGTGTGTGTGTGTGTGAGCATGGGGGGATTGAGAGCAGGTCTGTGTGTGTTCTACCCCCGCTCCCCCACCCCCACCCTCCTGCTGCAGTCAGGAATCTGCCCTTTAGTTTATTAAAAGCTGGTGAAACAATGGAGGGAGGTGAGGCTGAGCAGTATGCCAGGCATTATGTAGCACTGGAGCAATTACAGTATGAGTGCGATGATATACTTGGCAAAAGAGAGGGAGGGGCAGAGATGTGGAAAAACTTTCATGATGGCTCAGAAAATTACCCTTCTCCCTCTCCTCTGTCTTTTTAACCCTTCTTCTCCTATGTCTTTTCATGCACTTGTTTTCTGTGTACAGAATTGGCATCTGAGCTGGCAGACCTGTTCTTTAACAACTTCTAGTCAGTGACTTGGCTGACTGAACAGAAGGCTACTCATCTGCCATATTTGCCATCACACACTTACATCCCAGTCATTTTGAAAGGTGACCTTAAATGGAACCCCATTTATCCTTTGGCTTTATTGAATGAACACAGCCTATTTCCAGCCAAACATCTATGGTAGGTTGAAAATCATCGTGTCCTCATTCATGTATAAATTTCACACTTATTATTGATATACACATATTATGTTTTTGGCCTGACCGCCGCCACATGTTTTTCGTGTAAACACGATAACTCAACACAATTTGAATTTTGATATACAGTTTCATCACTCATAGGGGAAGAACTGATTTGAACACATTTGGCCACGAGAAATACACAAAAAATACATTTATGCTTATGTCTCTGGGCCGATTGATGTCAAACTTGATACAAATGAAGAGTCATGGACTGTTCAATTGTGCGCTCAGGGATATATCCATTGCATTTGGTGCAAAATGAATAGGTCCAGTTCCTCCTTTGATACTGGCTCAAACATCCAAGGTGGGATATGTACATGCTCTAATTGCTAGCAAGCAACTTAGAGTTGCATGATGATTCATGAGTGGCAGGGGACTCAACCAATCAGAGTACAGGCTACATGTGATTACTCATTAAAAGATGCCAGATTTATGCAGAAATGTACTGTAAAATTCTGAAACCAAAACAAGGATTATATAATAGCTGTAATAATAATTCTGAGGTAATAATATCTGATGAATTTCTGATGAAACCATTGTTCTATAGCTTCTATGTTAGTGGAATGGAAAGGTATCCCCTCATTGTCACTATTCACATGTTCAATTTACATTATACATATTCACAAGATATTCTGACACATTAACACAAGATAACAAGGATAAATACAGATACAAATAAAGTTGTTCAAAATGCATGGGGCAAAATTGCACAATAGCGCCACCTAGAAATTTTGAATCGGAAAGCCCCACCTCTGAGTTTTGCCTAAATGGATGAAACTTGGTGGGTTCATAGAACATCCTGAGGCACACAAAAAATCCTCTTGAAGCCCCCCCCTCAACCCTACAGGAAGTCGGCCATTTTGACTTGTTTGTTTTCCATTTCGGAAGGAGCTGTTCCTAGGGCTTTTGCCTGATTGACTTCAAATTAGGTACAGATCATCCACAGACAATGATGACCAACACTCGTCAAAGGAATTTCTGTAGGTCAAAGGGCGTGGTTGCTATGATGTGTCAAAAGTTTGTGTTTTTTTTTTTCACTTGATCATGGCAAACTCAAGGCAAAGTCATGAGGCACAGGAGCAATACCAGGCCAGACAAGGGACAAAAGCATGCTGACAATACAGATACATAACTTTGAAGATATTACAGATCTCAGTGTCGCTGGTTTAACAAAAGAATTGATTGATGCATGAAGGAGTGTCTAAGTCTATTGCGGTTGGAAGAGGGAACTCTAAAGCATCTATTTGAAGACATTAATTGATATTCTTGATGAAAAATGTGTGTGACATCAGTGGAAATGTGTCTAGCTAATCTGAGTTTGCTCTTGTGAGCTTGCTGAAAGAGATGTGCTAGGGGCAATCCGACGATCTTTGAGCAGATTTTGATTTGCTGCTGAAGTTTTGCCTTATCTTTGATAGAAAGGCTACTCTGCCTGACTGTGCTACAATAAAGCATGAAACTCTGAATCACAGATGTAAAAAACAGGGAGATTATTTGAGTGCTAGTTCCAAAAAATCTTAATCTAAATGCGCTATTAGGTGGTTTTCCAAAGATTATTTCCTCAGTCTTCAGTCTTCACAGTCTTGATAATCAGAGAATTATTGTCACACCATTCGATTAACCAGTCCACCTTGCCCTGGTACTGTGCATGGTTATCAGATTGAAGTGAATAGAGTCTAGAGTGGAATCATCAGAATACTCAACGAGATACTGCTTTGGTATAATGGTAGTGCATTCAGAGGTGTACAGGGTAAACAACCTTGGGAAGCTTATACATTCCTGGGGCACTCCAACATTGGTAGTCTTTGGAGAGGACAGTGTATTATTTACTTAAACAAATTGAACCCTGTTTGTAAGAAAAGAAAAATACCAATGAACCAGATAGGGGTTAATCTGAAACTTAATCATTTTAGATAGAAGAATGTGTGGCTGAATAGTATTAAATGCAGATGAGAAATCTAGAAAAAGAGCCCTGGCATTAGTCTTTGGTTTGTCAAGATGTTTAGATAAGATATATACCAGTGAGACCACTGCATCCTCTGTGCTACGGCCTTGTTTATATGCAAACTAGTGCAGGTCTTCATACCTTCCCAACCGTCTAATTAGATGTTGAACTATTAGTGACTTCATAATCACAGATGTGAGGGCTATTGGCCGTCATTGTGTTCCTTAGGACATTGTTTTTTGGGGATAGGCTTAATATGGGATGTTTTCCAGGCTAGCGGTATGAAATGAGTATCTAGTGATCACTAAAATATGCCATACAGGGGCTAATTCCCTGGCAAAGGTTTTTAGAATAAGTGTGCTGCTGTAGTCAGGCCCTAATGCTTTCCTTGGGTTGTGGAAAGTAGCCCTTACCTCTTCCACAGTTATGAAGATTCTGTCTGCGTTTAGTTAGTTTAGTTAATTTGCAAACATATATTTATTGCCAGTCACAATGGGTTTGTTTGAGGAGGATATCCCAGTCATTCTTTTGATATTGTCCCAGAGTCTTTTAGGGTTCCTTTCTTTGAATGCTTCCTCCAGTTGATTTCTATGAACCTGTTTAGCTTGTTTTCTTTCTTTCTTTCCTTCTCTGTTTTCTTAAATCCCTCTCCAATTGTTAGCATTTATAATCTTTTTTTTTTCTAAAAGCTACCTTCAATAAATTAATTATGTCCTTAATCACAAATCTTTTATTATTAGAATAGATCTTTATTTGCTTTGTGGGAATAACCAGTTGTACACAAAAATTAATATAATAAGTAATGACAGAGGTGGTTTCATCTTTGGAGTTGTGGTAAGTCCGTCAGATCAAAACATGCTTCAGGGGACCAGCATCTGATGTCTCTTTCTTCTGGTGTACAACGTTTCAGATTTGTTTTATAGGTTGGGATTAGATTAACCACATTACGGTCAGAATTAGCAATAGGAGGTCTGATTTGTCAAATATTCTATCTTTACGAGTCCCATTTTTAACCATCTGATGAGAGCCAGGTAGAACGCCATCCAAGTGAAAGTGATTCAAGTCTTCCACCCCAATGGCAGGTGCATCTGGGTGTTTCTGTAGTAGACTCTGAACATGGTCCGCAATAGTGGCTGCGGCTAGTGTAGCAACTCGGTGGAACATGAGCCACACACAGGAGCGCCCATCCAAATTCACATGGCAGAAGAAGGGTCTTGAGGTCAAGCAAAGCATCTCAACGTTCGAGTCACATAGCACCTCTTTAACAGTGAACTGACAACACCACAGATCATTGATGTAGATGCAAATCCCACCACCCTTACTTTTCCCGCAGTTGGTATCTCTATTGAGCCAAATCAAAGTGAAACCCTTAAAAACGGAATCGGGCGCATTGGATTGCAACCAGCTCCCTGTGAGGCACATCAGAGATGCTTCACTGAATTCGGAACAGTACCTTGCGTGGGTTCAAAAGTCGTCAATCTTATTGTTCAGGTACCGAACATTGCTGAGTATGATAGCTGGTAGCAGAGGTCTGATGTGTCTTCGTCCGAGCCTATTGCGCATTCCAACCCCCCTGCCTTGCTTCCTGCATCCAGTAGGCTTTCTGCACTGAGGAGGGACGCCGTTTAGGAGCAACATAGGAAGCAAGGTTGATTGAACATAGCGAAGATCCACTACACTGGTTCTGGTACTTCTGGGGGGAGGTACTTTTGAACGGGCCGCGACTTGGCCTGGTCCTCTCACGCATCATGTCTCCATTACACTAACGGCCCTGTAAGAACCTAGTGATGACTTCATCATATTGCGTCCGCTAAAAAAAAGCGCTAACACAAAGCAGCAGCAGAGGAGGAAATCACTACAAGACTAGACATGGACACGGACGAGGTTGGGATGTTTGTTGCATTTGTGCAGTTGCTTTGGGACCGAGAGCAACAATTTAGAGACAAAGGGTAAGCTGACTTTCATGATGGCTTTCATGAAGCAGCACATCGCGGTTGTTTGTCGCGATCTGCTGATGTCATTTGCGACAACCAATCTGCGTGACTTAGCCACTAGCACCACTAAGTACAGACTCTACCGGGCCATTCTCGAGTACCTACCCTTGAGCAGGCACTCCGTTGGTTCCTGTAAAAGTTCCTGAAAGCTGCCCTGTCGGAACGGCCCGGAAGTTCCAGCGTGCAGGGTCGGCGCCTGCCACTGTTGAGAAATGTTCGACTCGGGTGCCGTGACATCATCGCAGCGCGTCCAATAGGAGAGAGGTTGTTGAGTCACGAGTTCCAGAGGACTCCAGAACTATGGAGGGGCAGCTAATCAAGTTTCCCGATCTCTGGGACACAAGATTGAATGGGCAGGCGGTCAAACTGCTCCCTGCTCAGCCTGAAGTAGGCTTCAAAGCAGTCGTTAGGGAAGTATAGCTCCTGCACCAGCCTATACTCCCCCCAGTTCCTGCCTTCCCATCAGAACTGTTTTTATTGTTTATTATATTTTACTGTTTATCATTATACTGTATATTCACTGTTTGTTATTAATATAAATGTTTGTTGTTTACTCTTTTCTATCATCTTTTCAATGCTGCTGGAAACGTACATTTCTCAGACGGAGTTATCCTAAAGAAATTAATAAAATTCTAAGTCTAAAGTATTTCAGTGCTTTGTTATTGGTCGGTCAGTCTACATGCTTATGATTGAAAGAAACATTGAAGAAACATTACGATATCTGCATCACTTATACCTTAAATCAATGACTCTCCACAGGATTAAAAAATTCAGACCAAAAGAATGGTTGAACGTGAGGGAAGATTGCACTATGGTAATGTGGTTTGGCTCCACAGACAGAGTTTTACTAGATCCAAGTTTTATCCTTCTCAGTGCAATTTGCCCCTTAGCTGCATTGTTAAAAATGCATTGTTAAATTGTTAAAATTTGTGTGTTGTGTATAATGCCTGCTTTTTAATAGTTTACCTTCTTATGAGCTCGAGCTTTGTCTCTGTAATTATTTTTTCTTTATAGTGCAGTCCACATTGGTTAGGTAAATAAGAAAATGGAATGCTTGAGATTGTGGCTGTTGTGCATAATTTGTTGCAGAATTTGATGCATTTACTTATTAAGTGTGCCTAGGAGTCAGAGCAGAGCAGGGGTTAATACTCTCTTATACTATTTATTAAACTTTGATATTGCTATTAAAACATTTCATTTACTAATATGACAGACATAGCAGGTTTTGAACTTCTATAATTTTGAAGCAGTATGAATGGTTTTAAAAGCCTTCCTAACAAAAATCAAGATGGACACAGGTGGAGTTTAACTAAATGAAGCCTGGGCTTGTTGCATCATCCTTATCTATATCAATTGTTCACTCTATTTGAACTCATATTTCTTGGGTAATTCAGAATGGACACATTTCAGTCGCTATATAGACCCTTTTACTGTTTGTAAACAATGATGTATGCGCGCGCATTGTGGCAATGGAAGTGCCGTTGTTCCCCATTCACTCTTAATGAGAGATACAAAAACATTGAGAAATAAGCTGAGATAGCACTATGTTCCCAGCATGAAAATGTCTGGCTGTTGATTTTACAGTTGTCAGAATCGATATTCTACCGATAGAATAAAGTTTTACAGGATTCAGAGAGGATCGCGACTGTGACAGCGGCTGTGACCGGGTACATGGAGACGTGCTGTGATTCTTGTAGGTTATCTCTGTTCCTGAGACCAGGTCTAATGGTCAAAAATGTGCATCTCTGATCTCGGCGAGTGGCCGAATAAACAATTGCCCGATATCTATACTCATTTAATTCAGAAACCGAGAGAAACCGAAAGTCACGAGCCTATAAGGTAGTGGATGCGTATGAATTCGTCGCCTGTGGTCACTTACAGAACATTGGGTACTATGGCATAGATTCCGAATTCTGTCTTAAAAGTCCTCCCAACTAAAAGTTGTTGTGAAAAGATGACTTTTGCTTGTTGTTTGGCCCATTTTGCGTCGCTCAAAAGTTGAGACCTCGCGGCTTTGGTCACGCCGGTCGCACATGCGCCCTGTCGAACTCGCCACACCAGTAGGCGGAGTCCGGGGGTTAAAGCCCCGTCGACCAGAAAGAGCCTTCAGAGGAAAGACTTGTTAAGGAAGTCCGCCCCTTCTCCCGCCTCTATAAAGACGGTTTCCACTGTGCAAACTCACGGCGTGAGATAGCACAGACGCTAGGGCGGGAGGAGCGTTTGTGTTGCCGATAGAGTTGTCACCTGTCTCACACATGCACACACACACACACATACACACACACAGACAGCGGTACATCTGCGCGCTGTATTTAGTGGCATATCTGCGTACATAGGATACAGACAAATGCACAGAAATACAAACATTGAGGGACGATTCTTCCGGGACATTCAGTGTCCCGAAAGAATTGAATGTTTTTTCCGGGACAGGTGGCAACACAATACTAGAACTATCAGAGTTGTTTACATCTCGTTCTCCTTCGTGTACTCCGGGGGCAGGACAGGCCTGTGTATAGATTGGTACGCCCCCCCTTGTGGTGGCCAAGAACATTACAGAGCTCGGAAGAATGGTCGCAGAAGTATCGTTTAAACAGGGCGCGCGGCACACCGCACAGCGAGCCGCGTGGTTGCGGAAGCTTGTGCCGGCCTTGAGGGGGTGTGGCAGTCAGAGGCTAGAGCTGCTGCGGGGAGCAGAGACTCAGAGGCACAGAGACACTATGGACCGTGGACACAGAGAGACTCAGGACCATGGACCGTGGCCGCGGTACACAGTAATGGATTACCTTAACGTGTATAAAATGGGCTATACAGACATGAGCATTTCAGATTACGTCCCGATTCGAGTCAACACGTTTAATCGCCTCAGCAACAAACAGCTTCGGAATGACCGCGATCCTCTCAGAATCCTACAAAACTTTACTCTGCCGGTAGAATATCAGTTCTGACACCTGTAGACACAGCAACCAGACATTTTAATGGAGGAAAGGGTTTGCTATCTCAACTTTTCCCTCAATGTTTTTGTCTCATTCAAAATGAATGGGGAACATCGACACTTCCGTTGCCCCTATGCGCGCACAGCTTTTTGATGACGTCGGTTGTAAAAGGGTCCATACTTCTGTATTTCTGTGGAACTAATATGTTTTCAGTAAAAAACATGGAGGATGAGTTTTTTAACAACCCCTAAACATACTCTTGGAAAATCAGACCACATTCAAATAGTGATGCAGTGAGAACAGACCGATCTTCACTAGCAGCATGACAAAAGAACAGTTAGACAGAGATAAAAAGAGATTAAAAAATCTCTTAGGGCAACATTAAAAATTAATATGGTGGGAATATCTGCTTAATGTGTTAACTTTAAACACAATGTTTATTTGTCATGTCCTCATATAAAAGCAGATTAACTGGTGTCATGGTATGTCCAGTATGGGTTGTCTGTTTACCACAAATTCATAGGGAACGTCTAAAAGAACATACAGGATATTTTATGGAAGCAATTGCACTCTCATTTCAATTGTAGAGAAAAGCATTTTTTACTTTACTTTTTCATCCCAAAGATAGATTATTGTCTGGCCATATGCCCATCAAAAGTGGCCTCAAAACTACAGTGCAGTCATTGCATTTGCGCATGGTTTCCTTTCAGCTTAGTTGTTCTGACTCTGACTGAAGCTGAGTACGTAAAGTCCACTTTCAGCAGTCAATGTGAACCAAAACTGTTAAGTTGTGAGCTGTAAAACTGAACAATAAATTGAAAGAAGCTGAAACTCACAAGCAGATGGGGATGCCAGAATCCAGTAAATACCTGGTTCGTGATTGTTTCAGCAAAGATTTGTCAGAAAAAAAGTCGACAAAGCAATAATCTGAGAAGTCTTTTGTCTGCTGTGAAACTGATTACTTGTTTATTACAACAAGATTACAATCATAGCTTGTTGATTTATTTTTCACATGTTGAGCATAATGAGCTGGGGACAGTATCTTTAAATACAATACTAAATACATGAATAAAGACCTACCTCAAAGGGACTGGAATGTGGAATATTTTTTGGTTTTCATTTCCCAAAATTGATGTAAACATTTATATATGTTATTATGGGTGTTTTATGACCTCTGCAAACAATCCCATGACCTCAACACATTCCCGCAAACAAAGAACTTAGTTCTTTTTTAGATTTATATATACATGTGATGGGTATGCTTGCAGGGCAGCACCATGACGCTCTGCCATTTTGAAACAACAGCCGCTGGCAAGGGCCAAATAATACCTATGCCTTTTCCCTTCACGCTAGCACAGAGATACTGAAAGAGAAGATGAGTGCAAGAGGCTTTTTGATACACCGCAGTTACCGTAGTTGCAATATATATTACGAACAGGAGTGCACTATTTGTTTGAATACAATACATGGTTTCACCATTAGATGGGGGGGTAAGATGGGGAATATGTAGAATGAGCATCTATATTACCTTCTGGTGTCTCAATATCAAAGCTGCAACAACAGAAGAATAACTCAAACTCCTGCTTTATTCAGCATTTCTTACAATAATATCTAATATAATAACTTTTAAAAATCATATTTTTCTCTTACAAAATGTATTATATAATGTGCCAACATGGTGCATATTTCTTTATTAAGCTGTGGACCACAGACTAGACAAATATACAGAAAACCTGGGGTCAGCTACCAGAGAATTGCTTTTATTTTGGCTAATTCACATGGCATTCCTGTTTTGGTCCTCATTTATCGTGACACCTAGGTCTCCCCCCAAAGTTATGAGTAAAGTTTCTATCATCTATGTATACCTTTAACTGATTTCATCTGTTAAATGATCATCTAAAACCTAAAACCTTTTATTGCTTGCCTCTGTCATGCTCTGCTCATACTGATAGTGATAGTAGCAGTGGAGATGAGGAAAACAGTTGGGGCTCTAACACTCAGCCAGGTGGGGTTGGCAGACCTGCAGATGCTGACTGCAGAAGGCAGCACAGTACTCTGACTAGACCGGGCCATCTGTTATGTAAAGCTCATAGCACATGCTGGAAGGGCCAACAAAACATCTCTGGGAGTATTTATTTTAACGGGCCAAATGATACTTCTATTTCTCTCAGGAGGAATGTTAACATTAAATGATTCCCCTCAGAAAGAAAAACATTGGGTTTGGAATGAGGGGTAGGAATGGGGAGTGGGACTGCAGATGGAGCATGAGAGAGGAAACATATAAAGGTTTTCAGTAGGTTCATTCAGTGAAATCAGCTCAAAATTGGTGTAGAGCCACACAGCAGTGAGGATGGAGACTTGAAAGAGAGTTTGACTAGAAAGCAACATTTAAACTATTCTCAAGAAAAAGTTGCTTTGGATAAAAGCGACTTACACTTGCTATTCAGTATAACTAAATGCCCCAAAGAGAGGAGAGGGGAGAGGCAAACAGGAGATATTTCTAATGATTTTAAACTAAATAAATTCTGAAACACATATTTCTCCATTTATTTTATTTTATTTTATACAAAACAAGGCCACATTTATTTCCCTGCATTGTCTCCTTGTGCCCACCTGTCTGTCCTGGGTGGAGAGCCACTCCTCTGTCTCTCACCCTGAGGTTTCTCCCCTTTTTTTTTTCTTGGGAGATGTTTCTCAGCCTTTGCGAGGGTCCAAGGACAGGGGTTTTTCACTATGTACATATTGTTGCTCTCTTTGTAAAGTGCCTTGAGATAACGGCTGTTATGAAATGGCACTTAAAACAAAAAAAGTTGAAGTTGAAGTTGCATTTGGCAAAAGTATATAGGTTTCATACAGATCCATTTATATACAATCAAAGTCTCAACAAGCTGAAACTAATTTTTGGTGTCAGAATCGTTGAGTCACATATTTCAATCCATTTATTTGTTAAAAATATTTAGGATGTGCCATAAGCAAAGTACTTACAACTGAATATATAAATAACTCAAGTAGTGAGGGAAAATCTATCCACATCAGAGTACTGGACAAAAGTGTTTGAAAAAACAAACACTGACCGATAGAGCTATGTTATTATGGTCGTTTCACTTTACTTGACCTCACATGTATGCACCTCTTCCCAGTGGATGACACCCAGCCAGTTAGAGCAGCTGCTTCAGTTTCTATTATCAGGAGAATAATACAACTTTGAAGTAAGAAACATATATTTAAAAAAAAACTATGCTGTGGTAGTGGCAGAGGGTTCTCAGTCATGAGAGGGCATATTGGGAGAGTAGTTTGTTGTTCATGAAAAAGTCTTTCCTTGGGGCTGGAAAGACCCTGGCTGCAGGCTATTTGTGTATGGCTCAAATTTCTGCTCTGTAATAAAAGCACTGGGACTTCTGTGTCTACATGTGTGCAGCATGTAGGTGTGTAGGGACAAACACAACAGGTTGGGGGACTCACACATCCATCAAATAGTCAAACACCAATGGGACACTGTGCAGCACATGCCCCATAGATAGGTAATACACATAAAACATTCTGACTACACATACAATATTGCTGAATGTCCTGCTTTTGTCTGCATTCTCACTGATACACTGTGCTTGTTGCAGTCTGCACTGGACTAGACAGTTGGGGATGGAGCAACCCAACAAAGCAAACCTCCTCCTACCTTTCTCCCTGTGGCTGGCGGACCTACAACATCTGCGGTATTAGCAGGAACAGACACAAGGACATCCCTTCTCTCCCCTGTGGACCCAAAGTTCACCTGTGAGGGGGACAGTGGAAACACAGAGAATTAAAGACAACGTGAAGGACAATCCTGCATATGTGGGCCATCTGCATAGTCCAATCATGAAACCCCTTATCGCTGTGGGCTCTTCTTCTGCCATGCTGCTGGTCCTGCTTTGCTGCCCCATGCTGGCCTTGTTTCAGTTTGCCAGCAGCAGCAAGGCCAGTGATCCTGGATATGCACACCTCGGAGACACTGACCCAGACCGATGTATGAGGCACCACTTTGTGGAAACCATCACCCACCCCATTTATAAGTGCAACTCCAAGGTAAGGCAGTTACAGACAGAATCAAAGTCAATCAATTCACTTAAATGGGGACCTGGAATGGTTGAATTGAGCTTTTACCTCTGTTCTCTGGTGTTAATATAGAAGCAATGAAACATTCATTTCATCAGAACTTCCTCAGATGCTATTTTACGAGCCTCATTACAACCTGATATGGCATCCATACTTAGGTTCTATGCTCATTGGCTGCCATGCCTGCCCCTTACATGAATGGTCATGTGACTTCATGCTTCGCAGTGGAATGTATACCTATCCATCCTTATGTGTAGAAGCGAGAATCAGAGGAGTAATCAGAGACTGAGGACGAAGCAGCAGTGTGCACTGATTTAGTGTATGTGGTGTGTGCATTTCACCAGGAACTAAAAACCAGACGGTAGCCTCACAACTGTGTGCCTTCATTTTCAGTTTGTGTTTTATGTGAAATTCCATCTGTTTACATTCATCAGTTTTTAAAGCTGCATTTCAATATCTGACACTAACATGAATGAGAACATGATGATTTTCTTGGACTTGCCACACATCTTTGGCTGGGATTAGATTGCTGTCAACAGAGCTAGAGGAAAAGTTTTTTTTGTTCATTCTGGGTCTCGTCTAATCTGATCACTTGTTTGTTTCTAGACCCATATTGTTGAAGTTATCTGGGTCAGGCCACGTGACGAGGGTAAACAATAATTTCAAATTTTTGAGGAATTTTTTTTTCCAAGACTTGCAGTAGTAGAAAATGCAAGAGAAATAATACATTCTTAGACACTTTACTCTAGACACTTGTTTATTTTACACACCTGGGTTTCTTTGTGCACACTACTGGGCCATTTCAGAGCCATTTCCCTTACGGTTTCCATCTTTCTGTCATTTACATGAGTCCCACTTAAGACCAAGGGAATGTGTGTGTGTGTGTGTGTGTGTGTGTGTGTGTGTGTGTGTGTGTGTGTGTGTGTGTGTGTGTGTGTCTCGCTGGAGGTGGGCCACCCTACTGACAGCAGCTCATGTCTTCCTCCCTATATTCCTCTACACTCTTTACCTCTACCATAGGCTAAAGAGAGACCGACTCAAGAAAGAAAAGAAGTGAAGAGCTACTGTATGACACTAAAGGGTCTCTCTGAATGAGGGGACAGACGTCCATGTCATTGTAAAAAAGACTGATGATCTGCTTATTCATGACAGATATGTGAAACATACGGGAAGAGAATGTCACCAAATACCTTTGTTGTGCACAAGCACAATTGTCTCTGATGAAAGTGAACAGATCATTCTTTGTTATATTCTGACTCTGAGCATATCAAGACGGTGGCCAACCACAACTCAGTCCTGGGAAGGAAGGTCTGAATACAATGTGATTATATGTCTTTCTCATATCAGAGATCTGCATAAAAAGAAAGCTTTCATTTCTGGAGCTATCACCTAATTACTCAAATAAATCAACTCAAATGACTGAATTGACTGAAAACATAACACTGAGGGAAAATAGTAGATTCATTTGAGATTGCTACTTCACTCAAACAGCTAATGAGCTAATAAATCATTTCGGTTCTTTTTGTTGCAAAGTCCTGTTGAATCTAGCCAAGGTGGACAATCTCTCCAACTTAAACTGTAACTCGATTAAAATTCCTTGAAATGATGAATGTGTTTCCCTTAAACAACTGGGGGATCATGTCACATCCCCCAACAGCAAGATGAGAATAACACCACCTTTATTTTTACCATAAGATTAGTTTCATTATCTTGCCAATTGAATGAAAGGAGAAGTACAAAAGGTGCCAATAGAGTGGACATGCACAGCAGAGATGAAGGGATCAGGTGGAGAAGACAACTGACCTTGATCAAAATATTAAATTATACAAATCATAATCGTAATCATTCAAATGATCAGAATCATTCAAAGCAATAATGTCATTGCACACACCACCACCACTATCACCACCATCATACAAATTAAATTTATTCAAACATTAAGAGATAGTCTCATAAGTATTTTGTTTTGGCAGAGTACCTACCCAACCCCGAAATATAAATTCAGTGATCCAGACTGTACATCATTTTTTAATAGGTGTATTCAACATTTTCATCTTCATTCTATTCCTCCTTGTATTTTGGCTAGAAGAAATGTATTAGTCTCTGCAGCGCAACCTCACGTTGATCAAAAATGAAAAATGTATTGTCAAACAACTATCCATATGCATCTCTGCAGCCTTAGTCATACATAAGATGTGTCAAATGCACACTGAGTATCACCTCTATCACCTCTACAACTCATCTCTGTGTGCTGCATGCACAGTTCCATAAACCAGTCTCCATTTGGGGTGGTGGTGGTGGTGGTGGTGGTGGTGGTGGTGGGGGGGGGGGGGGGGGGGGGGGGGGGGGGGGGGGGGGGGTGACAGCCTGACTGTCACAGAGGACAAAGACAAATGGTCTTAAAGTGGCAACAACACATACGCACATATGTGTGTGTTTTTGTGCCCCTGCCAGGGCCCCAGACAGGCTTCTGTTGCAGTGGGCACATGGGTGGGTGGTGACACACAGCAGCTGACAGAAAAACATGACACAGGAGTCTGTTTAGGGAGGCGACAGGAATGAAGCGAGCCACAGAGGAATGCCAGCTGGATGGCCACATCATTAATCAGGCCAGGCCTTTGATTATGCATACGTATGCCAGTGTGTGTCTGGGCCTACTGGACTGACCTGAGTAAAGCCTGTTCCTGTGGCTTTGTTCCCCTCACAAGTACCAGTATAGAACAGTATGTCGCCCTGATGGCTCAGAGAGGAGAGTAGAGGCGTGGTTCACTGGGTCGGGCAGTGTGCAGTAGGTGGCCCTGATCTGATGGTAGTGAGCAGGAAGAGGATGGCTGAGCAGGCTGAGGGTTGGGGATTAGTCTGCATGTGCAGTTCAGAGGCCAGAGAACAGTTCCCCTTTACAGCCTCATTCCAGCCATGAAAGGGCTGCGCAGGAATTACAGCTGAACTAAGAATATTCCAATTCAGCTGGTGATTTAAGCTCTTGAATTTGGAATGACAAACAGGATGCAAAATTGCTATTTGAATTTAGATTAAAGAAAATTTAATAAAAATCAAATGACATTTATATATTAAGTTTTTATATGAACAAAGGTAAATAAGGTACTTTGAAACATTACATTTTGTCATTTCATGGCAGAAATGATAACATCTTGAAATAGACCCACTTCTCAACCATGACAAAAAATGACACAAACTTATCTGTGCTTCTATCCTGCCTGTAGATGGTGCTGCTGGCACGCTGTGAGGGCCACTGCAGCGAGACCACCCGCTCGGACCCCCTCATCTCCTTCAGCTCTGTGCTCAAACAGCCCTTCAAGAGCACCTGCTCCTGCTGCCGGCCACACACCTCCAAGCTGAAGGCTGTGAGGCTGCGCTGCACTGGCGGGACTCGCATCACAGCCACTTACAGATACATCCTGGCCTGCAACTGTGAGGAGTGCAGCTGAGCAGGGAGAAGCTCTTTACTCAACCTCGAGGACTATGAAGACCACAGACAGAAAAGATAACGTTGGAAGACAGCAGCTAACTATTTTGGGAATGCCACCCTTCACATATGCTTAAGATTTTAGATTTTGACCCCCACCCCTTGCCATCGTACCTACTCCATTATGTGTACTCACTCAGAGCAAACTACTTACAGCATATATCTCCAGCACACAAGACCTGACACCACATCTTGCTGCTCAAAGCAGCTGGAATAAGACACAAGGCAGTCATCACAGGTCTCTGTAACTCCTGCTCATGAACAACAGCATGAACACTTCAAAAAACACAGACAACAAAACAATGGCCTCATTAAAACAGCAGGATGAGAAAGGATGAGGCACAATGTGCAGAGCAGGTCAACGTCCAGAAGTGGTGCATGGACTGAAAAATCAAGTGTTGTGTTTTTTCACCTACTAATGTTTTATAAAGTCCCTGTAGACTTTCATCCTACTGTGTAAAACATGAGCAATGCTGACAGGAGAACTCTTCTGGAGAACAATAAAGAAGTGGGAGAAAACAGTGTAAAAGAGGCTCTGAGTATGAAAGTAGGGCCACCAGGAACGGGTGGTGGTAGGACTGTCACTTGTCTTTTTAAATCCATTTATTCTTGTTGGATCTTTGTGATATTCTAGTCCACATTACTGAAACTGTTGCTACTGTTGTGCCACATTCATTCATTCATTAAAGTATTTCAGTGTGTTAGGTTCTGGTTTACCACATCTGATCGCAGAATATACAATTACACCACATATACATATGTATATATATATATATACACACACATACATACATATACATATATATACAGCTGGATAATGTAGTGGACAGTGTGAAGCGCACTACCATGTGGGAATCCTGCTCAGGGCCAGCATACCATGAGGCCATTGTTCTGTTGTCCACCAGTGAGGAGAACCCTTATGTTAGCTAGGCACAAGAGCCTAAGGAAAGTCTAAGGTGCCTCAAAGGAAAGACACATGACTATGAACAAAAGAACAAGAAGGGACTCCTACGGAGGGAAGTAGCTCTGACCTGCTAGTTATAAAATGTAACAAAAATCTAAATTTCTCTCAAAGAGGAAAAACAAAGGCTATACAACATTAACTAAAAGCTCCTCTAAAAGGCAGAGGCTAATCTAATCTAGATACTTAAGACTCCTGGGGAGGCTGACTAAACTGCTAATTCTATACTAAGCACTATGATTCTAAACTAAGGACTATGACTATAAACTAAACTATTAAATTCACAAACAAGCCCGGGACCATGGGACTCTCCCTCTGACCGGTTTGGTCTCACTTAGATGAAATGGAGTGGGCATGGAGAGTCTGAGGCAGGCAAAGGTGATCCGCTGCAGGCCCAATAATCTTGGTGATGGGGAATGGCCCCACGAAGCATGGTGCCAGTTTCTTTGGCCCGGCTCACTGGACCGGCTGGAATGCCGGAGAGGGCACCATGATCTTTGGCTCCTGGTCCATGAAGACAGTACCATCGAGTAACCATACACACACTTGAAGGGTGAGAAGCCTGTGGCTGAAATGGACAGGGAGTTGTGTGCATACTTGACCAGGTGTTTGCTCCATGGAGCAAACACCTGGAGGCCAGTTTCCAGATGCTGGTTGAGGCGTTCAGTCCGGGTAATAAATTGATGTGAGACAAGCTGTAGTTCCAATTAGCCAACAGAACTCCCAACAGAAACATGACACGAACTGGGGCCGGAGACGATATCTTTAGGAAATCTGTTGACTCTGAAGACATGATTAATGATAATTTCAGCAGTTTCTTAGGCATCCGTTAACCATTGTGAGAACTATGGTGCTACCTTGGGAGACCGGAAGGCAAATGGTGGGGCAGGGCCTCACTATTTGCCTACTTAATTGCATTTTCTATCTGCCAAGTCACAGCTTCAACCACACAGGTCTATGGAAGGACAGGCTCTGGTTCCTTGGCAACAGGCTCAAGGTCATAGAGTAGTGACAGGGCATTGGGCTTGATATTCTGGGACCCCAGCCTGTAAGAAAGTGAGAAAGAGAAACTGTTAAAAAAGAGCGCCCACCTGGCCCAGTGAGAATTCAGTCTTTTGGCTTTCTGGATGTATTCCAGGTTCTTGTGGTCAGTCCATATGATGAAGCCAGCGCCTCCACTCTTCTAGGACCAGCTTGACTGCCAATAGCTCCCAGTTGCTGACATCGTAGTCCTGCTCCGCCTGGGACAGACGTGACAGGAAGGCGCAGGGATGCATCTTCCCATCCTGTTCAGGACACTCCCTCTTACCCTCCAGTCCCCCCCCTGGCATCTTAAGGATGGGAGCAGTGGTGAAGTGGGTTTTCAGGTGTTGAAAGATTGCCTCTGCCTCTGGGAACCAGAGAAACCGCTCCTCTGTGGAAGTGAGTGCATTAAGTGGAGCCATCATTGCACTGAAGCCGTTGATAAACCGCCTATAAA
This sequence comes from Karalla daura, assembly GCA_029224185.1. Lineage (NCBI taxonomy): Eukaryota > Metazoa > Chordata > Actinopteri > Chaetodontiformes > Leiognathidae > Karalla > Karalla daura. The sequence continues at coordinate 20,853,805 of CM055202.1, read as the reverse complement.
AGTTAGCAAATCCGAAGAACTGCTAGACGTTTTTGCGGCTATCAGGTGTAGGCCACTTAGCCACATCGCTCACGTTAGCCGGATCCATCTGCACCCTTCCAGGAGCTACAACGAAGTCTAAGAAAGAGATGTTGTTGTCACTTTTTTCTGCCTTAACATAAAGCTTATTTTCTAGTAACCGTTGGGGGACCTGAGTTATATGGTTTCTGTGAGTGCAAAGATCTGGTGAATAAATAATAATGTCATCAAAAGTAACACACAAAAATTGATCAAAAAAGTCCCTGAGCACATCGTTGATCATAGCCTGGAATACTGCTAGGACTGTGGTAAGTCCAAAGGGCATGACCTAGTACTCATAGTAGCCGTTAGAAATATTAAACCAGTTTTTTATTCATCTCTCTCTCTGATCCTGATTAAATGATAAGCATTGTGTAAATCTAGCTTGGTAAATATCTTAACTTGTTGCAGTTGGTCAAAAACAGATAATATGAGCGGCAAGGGGTAATGATTTTTAATGGTGATGGCACTTAGAGGGCTCTAATCAATGCAGGAGACCCGTCCTTTTTCCCCACAAAAAAGAATCCGCCCTGCTGACGAGGAGGGACAAATAAGTCCTCAGCGATGAGCCTGGGTACTCATTCATTGCACCAGGAATTAGATCTATGGCACAGTCATAAGGGTGATGGAGGAAAACGACAGGGCCTTGGCCTTGCTGAAAATGTCTTGAAGGTGATAGTAGCAGGGAGGCAGTCTGTGGCAGAAGTAACAGATCAGTAATTCTTCAGATAAGGGACAAAACATGTCCAAGGAATAAAAGAAAATTTTGTGGTTAATAACGTATATAAAATATGTCAAATTATTATCTTTAATGAAAGAACAAGTACAGAATTGTACTATAAAATATGAATTCAAGGTTTTTTTTTTACACATATATTTTATTTTTCATGGCTCAGTGTGTTGCCAGGACCTAAAAAATCTCTTGTCCGAGAGCAGTTTTCAGAATAAAAGAAACATCATAGCTGTTGTCACAAAGTATTGTAAATATGTGTTCAAAATGTATAAAAGTTTACAATTTAAGAAACATTTTTATGTACTTTTCAAGTGATTTAAGTTATTTACAGAGCCTATGCCAACATCATAAGATTTTTCTAAAAATACAAAAAAAGGCAATATTGTGGCCAACACACACTTTAAGGACCCCTTTACCATTTCCTGTTTGGTACAAATGCCATAAGGACACAGGTCTGGTAAGTTCAGATTTTATATTTTTTTCCTTTAATACATCTTTTAGAAAACATTGAGTGTCACAACAATAATTTGCCAACACCACAATTGCTAAAATTCAAGGTTTAGTTGACCTTTTTTTGTAATAAATGCTTTGATTATTGCGCCGGTAGGGAGTACTATTGTTCCCCACCATGTTTGTTGTTTGTCTTATAGCGAAATTTCAGCGCAGTGTATCTCAAAAAACGCTGATCGCAGACACACAAATGATACATCAAAACCCAAAAATTTGACAAAGACTGACGAAAAAACAACAGTTCTTGGCCCCACAGGCCCCAAAAGTGCTCAGAAAGAGCAAAAAATCCCATAAAAAATGAATGGGAAAAACCAGCACATTCAAAAAATCATTTGCTGTAAAGCCATACATGGTCCTAGAAACTTCATTCAAACTTCAAAACGCAGGAAAACTTGTTGTCTCTGCCTGTATCTGAAAGCATGTTGATACCTTGTACTGTTTTTCATCCAGGCCCTCTCAAAAACATGTGAGTTTTGCGTTTTCGGAGCAGCTACAGTGGGGTGAGACCAACTATCAGAGTGGGGATCACTGAAAAATCAGCTCTCATTTTGCTCTTTTCACGCTTTTCCCAGCCACACCGTAAGCAGTAGACAATGTCTTTTTTCCACTTTTGTAAGAAATTTGTGCTCTCTCATGTGATGCAGGCCATAAATCTGTGCACCTTATAAAATTTAAACGGCGAGCTTCAGAGTCAAAGTTCAACTTTAAACTTCTACTCGCGACTGTGGCCTCAGTTTTTATAGTACACACATCAAATCGCATCAGGGTGTTCTTGAGACTCTCCCCTGCGTGATGGTGTGCTAATATTCCAGATAGGTGCAAGCGTTGTCTCCGTAGAGCCAAATGTTTAGCACTTTAGCACAATTTCGCTTTTTCCCACAAGAATGAATGGGAAAAACAGAACCCCTCAAACAAACATCCACCACGTCGCCATACTTTCACTTAGAAACTTCATTTTGATTTCAAAAATTCAATACACTTGTGGTCTGTTTGTGTACCAACTTGCACGTTGATAGGTTATATCGTTTTTCAGCAGCACCTTCTCAAAGCGCATTTGGTCAAGTACCTGCTCCTGTGTCTCCTCTGCTGACAGTGTCCTGCTGCAGCAGGCTCACAGATGACCTCATACAGACACACAAACAAGTCATGCACACACACACCCACACTCAGGCTCTCTTACATGCATGTCATAGAGCTGATAGGGTCGCTGAGTAGCTGGGACAGCAAATACACAGTGTTGGGCATTCCACTCAAAAGTATCGGGTTGGGGCCCGATACTGCAGCCAGTGACCAAAACAGGTTTGCAGTGGTCCACACTATCCTCTCCCATCCCAAAATTGCCCATTTTCCAGTCAATGTTGGGGTTGTGCTGACGTAGCCGAGGATGACCTAAGACCAGAGTCTGAGATGGCTAAAACATAAAAATTAAGGAATTCCTTACCCTCCTTGATCTACAATTCCAGTGGTTCTGGAATGTGGGTAGTCAAAAATAATTCATTGCCATTGAGGGTGCTGGTCCAAGGTTCTGATTTTAGTCCAATTTTCCCCGCCAACCTCCAGTCAGTTAAATTCTCATTGGCCCCAGAGCCTATGAGTGCCCCTATGGCCATGGTGGTGGCAAGGTGCAATATCTTAACTGGCTTCGGGTGACACGGATCAAGGTTTATAGTTGGAGGTTCATTCACCTTCCGGGGTCTTTTGGCTAGACAGGCGTCACAAAGTTGTTGGATTCACCGCAGTAAAAGCACCTGCCCTCTTGCTGATGTCGTCATCGTTCCTGTTGTGTCAGCTATGTCCTGCCAAACTGCATGGGCTCCTCTTCCCTAGCAGTGACAGGGAAAACAGTGCTCAAGTGACGAGTAACGGGGAACCTGCCTGCCCAGAGCTGGAAAATGTCAAGACCTCTCCAACGTCGACCCATTGCTTCATGGTGGCCAAAGTATCAAAATATTTTGATTATCTACTGAAACTAAACCGTTCTCCATCTTAAGATTTCAGTGTTTATAGAACATCATTCACAGTGTATGACATGTCATTACACAAAGATTTTTGTTTTATGGTCACCAAATGGAATCAAGAATCTTTATTCGTCCCGTGACATTGACAACAGACAATGGCAGGTAAATGGGAGATGCAACAGACCCCGTTTGTGCATAAAAGCGGGTTTAAATGAGTCGCAGTACCAACATAAATAATTTTGAAAATGACCAATATACAGAAAACAACTTATATAAATCTCATTTTATGTATGTGCGTGTTATATGTGCTTGTATGTATTTTTATGTGATTTATGCACTGTAAGGCACTTTGTCTGACCGTAAGTCTTTTTTTTAAATTGCTATATAAATAAAGACAAACTTGACCCTGAACTTGTCAAAAAACACTTTTTTGCTTCTCTCCACTTTGTCTGGATTGCTTTCTATTTTTCATTGTTGTCTTTCCCCTTTTATGAAATCCTTATCAGGTTTCCCAGAGGAAGACCGAAATGCACACTCAGACCAGAGACTGAAGTTAATTTATTTAATTTAATGTATTAAACAAAGTAACAACACAAATTATCCTGGGGCCAATGGTCTCCGCAGGAACAAGAAAACACTACACGAGAACCTCTCTAAACTAAATAACAGAAATAAACCTGGGGTTATTGGCCTCCGCAGGTAAAACCTAACTAATCTAGAAAACAAAATAGAAAATCACCTGGGGCTAAAGGCCTATGCAGGGAAAAAACAGATCCATCTAGTCTAAATAACAAACAAAGCAAAACCAAGGTTTAACGGGGAAAAAACAAGAACCCAAAGTAACCAAGAAAAAACAAAAACAAAAACAAGAACAAGAACAAAATCAAAAGCCAAATCAGAAACAAAACCTGGTTGAACAGGAAACCAACCCAGACAGGAATCAGAATGGTCAGGACAGGAACGAAGCACGACACGAGCAGAACAGGAGGCACCGAGAGTTGCAGGCAACAGTCGGACAATTGACTCACTGCGCAGGTGGGTTTAAATACCCGGCTGATGAGTCAACTGCCAGCCAATAGGGAGAAAGCGAGGAACAAGACAGGAGGAGCAGGGCGAGAGGGGGAGCACAGATGCAGAGAACAGACAGAAGCATGACAATCCTGGTCCTATGTCGTACATATCATCTGAGGCTTACAGAATAACTTTATCAAAGCCATTTTTCAAAGATTTTTACAGTTTTTTTGCTACTGCATGTCCACCATCAGCTCAAGCCTACACAACAGTAAGTGGATATAGCCGAAGCTAACCAGCAGCAGGATGCCACTCTTCACCACTGATGATTTCCGTAAGCTTCTGTAGACAATTACTTGTTAAAAAGCAAAATCTATAGGTTAGAAGTAAATGTGAAAATTAATGGACTGTGGGGAAATGAAACCACTCTCCCCTTTACACAAAAGAGCGGACAAGAGAATGCTAACACACAGCTACTTCAACTCAACTCAACTTTATTTGTTTTAAGTGCCATTTCAAAACAGTCGTTATCTCTATTGCTGTCTTTACAAAGACAGCAATAGTATATACAAAGTGAAAAACCCCTGTCCTTAGACTCTCGCAAAGGCTGAGGAACAACTCCCAAGAGAAAACCCTGACAGGGAAAAAATAGGGGAGAAACCTCAGGGTGAGAGACAGAGGAGGGGATCCTCACCCAGGACGGACAAGCGGGCACAAGCAAAACAGTACTGATGGCTACACAGTTTAGAATATAGATAAATCAGAAGTTGAATCAGTCCCGAGTAGGAAGTGGGAAGAACCGCAGCGGGAAAAGCCAGGTAAAGGGAGTCCCAGCTCAGCATCTATGGATTCTGGGAGGGAAAAGAGGCACAGAAACTCTGGGGGAAACTCTGGGTTAGTCCTACATAGTCACATAATAGGAAAGGGGGAAGTGAAGGAGGAAGAGGAGGAGAACAGATGGGGAGAGACCAAGAGGAGAGTGAGAAGCTAGAGGGAATGTGAACCTGATTCACACCCACAAAGAGAGCGGAGAAGATAGAGCTCAATGTGCCGGGGACCCCAGGCGGACTCAACCTAAAGCAGCTTATCTAGGATTTATGGTATATCTGTAGGCTCTGTCAAACAGGAGGTTTTTTAACCACTCTTGAAGGTAGAAAGGGTGTCTGCCTCCCGGACTGAAACTGGTAGATGGGTCTACAGGAGACGGCCTTGGTAGCTGAAGGCTCTGGCTCCAAATCTAGACTTCTTGGAACCACAAGTAGGCCTGCATTTAGAGAACAAAGTGTCCTAGTGGGGCAATAGGGTTTTAACAGGTCTGAGATATAAGACGGTGCCAAACCATGAAGACCTTTATAGGCAAGGAGAAGGATTTTGAACTGAATCCTGAATGGTACAAGAAGCCAGTGCAATGAAGCCAGAACAGGAGAGATATGATCTCTCTTTCTAGTTTTAGTCAGGACACGAGCTGCCGCGTTCTGAATGAGCTGCAGAGTTCTCAACGACCTATTGGAGGTTCCAGCCAGTAAATAGTTGCAGGAGTCCAGCCTGGGAGTAACAAAGGCATGGACCAGCTGTTCTGCTGCATGGAGAGAGAGTAGGTGCCCATTTTTTGTGATATTGCGGAGGTGGAAGTAGGCAGTCCGTGAGATAAATTTTACTTGGGAGCTAAAAGACAGGTCTTGATCAAAGCTAACACCTAGGTTCTTTATGGCATCAGATATAATGTCACGTAGGTGTTGGACCTATGAACAATAACCCTGTTTTTTCAGAATTTAGAATGATCTAAGCTGTTGTAGACAATTATGCTCACCCGGCTTGATAGATAGATATAATTGAGTGTCGTCAGCGTAACAGTGGAAATCTATAGAATGACTTCTGATGATATCACCTAGAGGGAGCATATATAAAGAGAAAAGAATTGGGCTGAGCACAGATCCTTGTGGAACCCCATGGCTGACTTTAGTGTGTGGAGATTGGTTATCATTGACGCATACAAAACGATAGCAGTATGAAAGGAACCAGTCAATATTCCAGTCTCCTTAGTAAGATCTGGTTGTCAACTGTATCAAAAGCAGCTCTAAGATCTAACAAGACAAGCACTGAAACAAGACCATGGCCAGACGCCATTAAGAGGTCATTCGTGACTTTAACCTGTGCAGTCTCAGTTCTATGATTCATTCTAAAACCAGATTGGAAGGACTCAAACTACTATTATTAAGGTGTTCACAGAGCTCGTTGGCAATGATTTTCTCAAGGACTTAGCACTTAGCACTGATAAGACTGCAAAGGAACAGGGGAGCTGTGATCTCTGCAGTAAATCTTTGCATAGAAGTCCTCCTGCCCTGCTCGAAAAAACAGCATAGACCTGCATATGCTGGCGATCAGCAAAACCAGGATTTGTTGTGTTCACCAGCATGGGTTGCAGGTCACCAGCATGGATGCTGGTCATCACAGCAGCACAAGCACGCGTGTTCTTGACGCATCGAATGCCAGCTAAACAGTTACAGGAAAATATTAATTTAGCAAAGATTCTCCAGCAAACCTTTTTAATGGATTTCATAAGTCTATCAATTAATAAACAATACTAATACCATTCAATTTTATTTATAGTAACAATAATAATATAATTAACAGCCACAAATTAGATTAGAACAGATAGACTGAATAGATGTAACAGATTTTGTTTAGTAATGTCCATGTTTTTTTCTGTAATGTATCTCCCAGCCTTTCTTAATCTTGTCTGCAGTTCTGCATTCTTCATTCATTATTGAGCGTTTATGGTGTGTGAAACAGCATCCCTCTAAGGGTTATGTGGTGAATGAGCGTTGAAAATTGGGTATTACACTCTGTCGTCAGTTTTGGTCAAAAATCATTTTACGAAACTGCTTCTTGAACAGCAACTCAAAATTAAATCTGAATGGGAGACCAACACCAAAACTAGATCTCCGTACTGAAAGGAAGGAAGGAAGGTTTTCGGACATTCAGTGGGGAGAATTACGTCCCACTGAGTGGCTCGCGGGAAGTACTAAACTTGGCTAAAGGTTTTTTTGCTGGCCCTGTCTCATTTCTGCTACATACAGGACTATGTTTTTATTAAGTGACTTTATATTCTAAAAAAAAAAGTGAGGAAGCCTGACTTCCCTTTGCTTTTACAAGAAAACCCCACTGGCTGCTACTGCTTCAGACCCAATCTCTGCCGGGACGTTTCTGCCTCTCTCTCTCTCCTCTATTTCTCTCTCTATCTCTCTTCTCTAGCTAGTTATCTCTCTCTCTGCGCTCCTCGCAACATTTTGCCTCTCCTGCTAAAATCGGGGACATGTTCAAGTAGAGTTTTAGCCGGGACATCTGATCAAGTTAATCTATGCAAGCTTTCTGTTTTATTTTGAAATTTAGTTAGCCATTGGGATGGGCTTTTCAGTGAGGACAACACACAGTTAAAGTGGGAGAGATTTCACTTCCAATTCAATTTCCTTATTGTAGCAGACGGGAAAATCACTGCCATCTTGTAGGGGTTGCTTCAGCACTTAGATCTGGAGAGGACTGAGCAGGACAGGATCTAGGACTCCCTTGCCCAATGCCCACAGCCTCGCTGTTCAAATATATGAACAGGTTGTCTCCTGTTTAGCAGACTGGCCGTAACTCTAATCTATGTGAATAAGGTAAAGGGGGCCTCAGGATGCATAAAATGCCCGGTGGCTGCCTGAAGTGTGTGTAGGTGCTATATGAGCAGTGGGTACTAATCAATTTGGCACCACTCCCCACCTCTCCTTACCCAGCTAAACAGGTGAGGCGCCCCTACCCCCAGAAAAAGTGGCCCAAGATACTCAGATGAGTAAATAACGACAACTTTCATTACTCAGAACGTAGATGACTGTGGATTCACTGTTACTGTTGACCACCCAGAAGCCAAAGATTTTCCTTCGTTTTACATACAAAAAAACAGATCATTCCAGCTTTTGACTTGTCTAAGAACACTTGAATGAATTCAAATGAACAAACATTCCATTCAACAGTGTCCAGGAGGGGGGTGGGGGGGGGGGGGGGGGGGTGGGGGGGGATAAAGTACTACCTACCAAACTACACACTTCAGCTGTTTTTCTTTGGCTGCCTGGTGTTTTATTTCTTCAATGCTCTGCCGACCACACAACCCGCGCTCGAGCTTTTCTTCTCTCTATAATCACAATCTCTGCAGTGCTACAACAGACAGGTAGCTCCCCCTACAGGAATTTACCATTAATGTTTAAACTAAGAGAGTAGTCTACCACATCCCTCCCCTCTAGATTAAACTACTTAATTACACTAGACGTTACACTTGACATCCTGGAGCTCGCAATTAATCCTTAACTATTACATTTATAACTTCTTTAACACTTGTCATACATATATATAATGTCTCTTTTACATAGATATATATAAAAAAACACACACATAACATTTCTAACTAGGGATAACTACCATATCCCAGTGAGGCTCCAGGACGCATTCTTGGTAATAAAGTGGTAATTGATTAATACCCATTGATCACAAAATCGGCTGCAGAGGTCGCAGAGAAGCTCTGCAAAATAATTTACCGCTATGGCTGCCCTGTCAGAATCCTCTTGGACCAAGGCAGAGAGTTTGTCAATGAAGTAAGCCCATGATTCAGAACTGGGTCATCTTTGGAAAAGTTCACTTTAACCATCAGCTGTAGTGGTGTCAACAAATAGTCTGCCAAGCAAACATCTATATCTGTGAGCAAGTTATTTGCTAATTAGTTTTGTTTCTCTTTTGAAGCTCAACCAAAGGATTTGTGACGTTCTCCAAATAAAGAGGTCAATCACAGCTGCCTACCATCCACAGACCAATGGTCTTGATGAAAAAACAAATGATAACATCAAAAGGTATGTGCTATCTTTTTTTTTGTCAAAGGGCTTTCAAAACAACGTCATAATTTGCTTTACTGTGTCTGCACTTAGAGCCCTTAGGAAACTTGTGCAGCAGCAAAACAACTGGGACATCTTTTTGGATGCCACACTATTTTCATTAAGGTCCAAAGTTAAGGTCCAAAGTCCACCACAAAACACACACCATTTCAACTCATGTACGCACAAGCACAAGCACAAGCACAAGCACGTTTCCGATCAGAGGTTCCTGCTGAGTTGCTGGTGAGTGTTTGGCGTTTTCTCTATACTATCACTGAGATGTAATTAAATGGAGTGGTGTGTGTGTGTGTAATAATAATCTGTAGAATGTGCTCTTTCATATTGTGCCTCACATGCAATATTAAGCATTTGTTGTTTAAAAAAATGTATTTCTTCATTCCTTCACGTATTAGAAAGTAACAGATATTTTAATAAAATGCATCACATATTTCATGTTGTAATTGTTCAAAAAAATTATAGCTTTCATCGATCAGAATGCTGGAGGAGTCTGCTTACTCTTACACTACTTACACTGAGTTCAGTGCTTCAAAATAGCATGCTCAAGAGGACATCAAAAGGTCTGTGGAAGACAATGTTCGAAGGGGACTAGCGATGCAGATGGCTTCATATGCCAAGAAAGTAAAATACATACATACAATACAAGGCAGGGGATGAAATTCTGCTGCTTAATTTAAGAAAGCGTGGGAGGAAGGGCGGAAGACTTCAGCCAGACTTTTCTGGTCCCTATGTCATAGAAGACATCAGTGCAAACATGTCACTCTAAATTCAGGTGGCAAAACACTGCACACAAAGTACAGTATAGACCACATCAAGCCATACCGGAGGCCTGAAAGGGAAGACTTGAGTGCAGAAACCCTTGTGGATGTCCCCAGACCATCTGTAATAATGTTTGCCAAGAAACCCATGCTACCCAACCCAAGTTAAGATTCCACCTGAGACTCCACACACAAGCACACAAGATGAAGGTGGCCTTCTAAAAGATATTTGTCTTTGACCGTTTGGTTGTCTGTTGCCAGTTTGGCCATCATATCAGGTTAACCTTTAAGGATGAAGGTTCTAGAGGATGTTACACTCCATAAAATATAATGAGTAATTAATCTTACATTAAAATAGTTGGCCTGGAGTTCAGTGTTGGCCCGTTGGCCTTCAGCTATTTCTACAGAAAACACTGTAGACTGACATCACTAACATAAATCATCATTTTCTTGTAGTACACAGACTTTGGACAGCAACAGATGACGGGCGTGTAGAGGCAGTCATCGGTCCATACGAGCTCTACGACACTTCATTCAGGTCGCTGCAGGGCACACAATGGGTGTCAGGAGTAAGAGCCATTTTTGGTATATTTACTAGCTTCTTGTAGCAGTGTTTCTATATTATGCGTTAACAGTCCTTTGGTCACATTTTAGGTAATTGATGCATACCTCCACTGCCTCATCGAAGAACACAAGGCAAGTAATTATATATTACAGATTATCATACATGGTCCTCTTGTTATATATAGATATAGTTTGTGTGTGTTTTTTCATGTATTTGTTTTTTACAGAAACCTGTGCACCATATGGATGCTGTGGTTGGAACAGTATTATTTTCTGGAAAGTTCCGTGGTCTCAGTAAGGTAATGAATGTAGTCTAAAGTTGTATGTTCAGTAAATTGTAAATTAAAGTTCAGTAATTCAGTTTTACCTTGCTGTAAAATATCCTACAGATGAAATTTCCAGTCTCTGCACACTGCATTGTTGTGGTATGTGTTTGCCTTACTCACTTTTTTTTAAGTGCTGTTTTGTTTACGTGAATTAAAATTGTACATTTTTAAGATTGTTAACATCCCTGCAATGACCCTGGTCCTCATAGACCCCTTGGGAAACAAGGGGTCTACTATTATGGGAGAAAAGTTCTCAGAAACTGGAGGTATTTACGATTCTAAATATAAAATATACAACAACATGTCTGGCTAGATGCGAATCTGGTTTTGATTCTGATTAACCAGGAACTTTCTGAAAATGAGGGGGAGTTCTGGAGAGTCATGGCAGATACAGACTCTGCAGCATCAGAAACAGCGGGATGCCAGTAGCTGTGAAGTTTTGGTGATGAAGGTATTAAAAGCATTGCTTTGGTCATTGGTTTGTAAAGCTGACAAGATGCATAATTAACACAGGTTGTTCTCCTTTGTCTTTTTTGAAACGTGTGTGCAAAAACAATCTTTTAGTTTGCAGAGAACTTCATTTTGAGAGGCGATGCAGGGGAGGTTCTTACCACAAAGAGGAGATAGCCTGTGCCCTGTTAAAAAAAACGGGGTAAGATGCTTGTGTAGTTGGTAACCACAATTTTGTAACTACCATACCTATTACATAAAATTGATGTCTTTCCAAAAGCCATGTCCATATGTTCATGGTTCATATATTGCTTCATATATTTTGGATGATGTGTATCTGGCACATGCTCCAAATGTAGAAATTAATAAACAGCAGCTATTAATAAAGAAAATAACCAGTAATGCCTACAGTCATGTCAACAGACACATAAAAGTGAAGTGCCTTTTCATTCTGTCTAGGCAACGCAGAAGACTACTGCGTGGTCTGTTCCATGCTGGTGAGTGATCCAGAGTGCAGCATGATTGACATGGTGATTGATTGACAAGATGATCATATCAGAATTATTGTGAAAGTATAAGTAGTTGAGAGTGCTAATGTTTCTCCTTTTAAAGTAGAAATTCTTAGTTGCAGAGGTGTATTGAGATTCACATTTTCATATTGTATTGTTTTTATATGTATGTATTTTTGTCTACCTAGGTGCAATGCGGGACATGCCTTCGATGGACTCACTTCCAATGTGCAAAATCGACACACATAGATTTTTTTTTCAAATGTTCAGAGTTCGAAGATTGGAGTGATTGTAGTATGTAGTAGTAGCATAGTTGTACTATATAAGTATTGTAGTATTTTTTTTATAATGTTGAATTAGAGATTCTTTAATTCTAATGTAAATTTTAATGTGTAAATAAGCTGTTAAATTGTACAATTAAAATACTAACATTTTTGCCACGTTGTCTTCAGTTCAATTTGAAATGTTCATATCCATTATTTGGGAATAATACAGCCACATGAGAGTAGCTTAGAACAACCTGATTTAAGTACATCTGTGCAAAAGCTTATTCAAATGAGGTCTGTGACAGAACTTGAAATCATCACATAAAATCATATTCTGACAGGGTCATTAGAATTGTAAGAACATCCGACCTGCATGTATGACCGTAGAAGCATATTCTGACAGGGATATTAGAACTGTCAGAACGTCCTACCTGCATTCATCAATGGAGAAGCATATTTTGACAGGGATATTAGACCTGTCAGAACGTCCTACCTGCATTTATCAATGGAGATGCATATTTTGACAGGGATGTTCGAACTGTCAAAACGTCCTGCCTGCATATATGAATGGAGAAGCATATTCTGACTCAGTAATTAGAACTGTCAGAACGTCTTGCCTACATCTACGTTTTATTTCTGATGAAGTCATTGTTTGTCTGTGCGCAAAAAGAAAAAGTCGAAAAAGAATGAAAATTGGAAGTAGCAGTAGGACTTTCTGACAAGGTAGCATAGCTTGGCATACACGTGTGTCATTTTTTACTACGGTAGGACATTTCGCCGAAGTAGGACAAATCGGCAGAACACCGGCCCGGTGCGCAATCGCCTCCAGCTCCTCCCCCTCCCCCTCTCTGCTCGTGCACCCCCCGTTTTCCCGCGCGTTCATGAGGCTGCCTCTTAAGGGCGCAGTGCACCTATTTGTGCCTGCCACATTATGGAACAGCTCTTTAGGCTGGCCTGGCTCGGTGCTCGAACAGAAATACATAACGGTGCTCTTGGCTGGGAGCTCAGCGTGCATGCAGCGAGTCGCTATGCTGTGCAGTAGTTGTGTAGCTCATCAGTTTCACAAAACTCTCCAACACAGGCCCACACGCTACTGTAATAAAAAGCATGTTGATTCGCCAATTTACTCCAGCTGCCTAAATCCTCACCCGGTGCTGCCTCTGAGCCAGCCCAACATGCACTCCTCTGCTACAGATGACACCCAAACCACACCGCACTTGTCTACAAGCAACCGAATGGAATTGAGCCTAAATACATATCAGAGATGCTGCTTGGGTATGATGCATCCAGACTTAGGTTCAGGGACAGGTCTACTCAGCGTCCCCAGGGTCAGAACCAAGCAAGGTGAGGCTCATTTAAATCAGGGGTGTTCACTTTTACTTTGGAGTCTGCTGTTTTAGATATGCAATTTTGTCAATTTTAAATCTGCATGTTTTAAATGTTTCTTGTGTTTCTACTCCTTACCTCTGTAAAGAACTATGAATTGCCTTGTGTAAGAGGGATGCAATACAAATAAACTTGCCTTCCCTTGGTGAAGATTTAGGCCCACAGTCTCCATAAAGGGGGTCAACGTAGAGGTATTACTTCATCAAATTTTTACAACCTGGGAACTCTTGACATTTGTTAGTGGTACGACAAACTTCAGTCTTGATGGCTTTCATAGTGAGTGATTAGTCATTGTAAATTATCTGCTTATCATTGCTTTGAGTGTCATGCCCTGCAAGCTTACTCATCACATGTACACACATACAGTTGTTCATTTATGAGAATGTGTCTGTCAGGATGGTCTGACAGAGAATGTTCCCTAATAATTACAATAAGGGACCCCAATGCACAACTCTGGACTCAAACTAGGTGAAAAAGGTGAATTTATTGACAGACTAAGGTGCACACACAGGTAAGACTAGTTAACAGACACAAACACAGACACAGACCACAAGAAACAAGCTAAACCAGACAAGCAAACAGACAAGCCAAGGCAAGAAATGTTTTTAATCACTTCACTTAATTATCATATTACTAACATTGCATTACACTATTCCTCTGATACAAACTGGATCCAGAATTTTGTCATAAAATAAGTGAAGTTTAGTTGGTTTTGCATTTTTCTATTGAGAGTAGTCTTCAGAGTTAATATAGCGTTGATTTAACGGCCCTCTAACACACATATTTTCATTTGGATAGTACTTTTTCTATGACTGGAGCAACAGATCATTTTGCATTTTTCAGGTATCAGCTAATGATCAATGATCACTTCCAACACAATCACTCTGATCTTCAGCCTTCCTCTGTACCCCTGTCCTACAGTCTCCGTAAGGATAGGGATGTGCTAGCGTGGGACTTCAGTGGCTTATTCCATAAATTAGTTCAAAAGCGGATTAGGATTAACTACAATCACAGTCAGTTTAACCCGTTAGAGGGTATTTATTTAATGTCGACCCTCCTGAATCTTTCATCAAAAAGCCATTTGTAAAGCTGATTTTACAGACACTTCATCAATATCATCTGATCAGCCAGTTCTCGTGTCACAATGGTAATTTCCGATATAAATTAAGCACAATGATGATTGGTCAGTACATCAACCTAGTGATGATCCCTAATTTGCAAGACTCTGGCCCTCTGTGTCTACCTTAAATTATAATTCACTATTACAAAATTAATAATTAATATTGCAATAGTGTAAATGCACACAAATATTTCTGACTGGAGTGTGAATTCTTGTGGAAACACAGAGCATACATGTGCTCAGTGTATGACACAGTGAGCTGCACCACCACCGCGGAGCCCGTAGAGCTTTGCTGAAACGTTCCTCAACAAGAATATCAGCAGGACACACAGCGTGATCACCGAGAACCGTCTAGCTGTTGGTCAGCATCCGCCAGAGGGCAACAAAATCTAAAATCGCATAGTGTGAAGTTTATCTGTGGAGGCCAGTGAGCTGAAAGACAGCTTGGCAAATACAAAGCCTCTGAGATTCTGTCTGCAGCTTCGGGACTTAAAGGGAAAATCCCTGTATTGCTCAAAGAGAGAAAAGTGTTAAATTGAATTCTAGCGGAAGCTTACATGTCCATTTGTATGACGTACAAGAGCTTTAGTGTCTTTACCTGCATAACTGATGCGCGCTGATGCCGATTTGAACTGTCATGACTAAAACTAGTCATGCTTATACCATTTTTTAATATCGGAAGGTTTATACGGTTAAACAACCATAGCACCAAAATAGCTTCATAGCAACCGTAGCACCAAGAGCAAAGTATCTAAATGAGGCAAACGGTGATATGTGTGCAGGTCCTGAAGGCCGGTAATCCAGGCTGTGTGGGCGGGGTGTGAGCGGAGGGCCTGCCCGTCGCTCTTTAATGCGCTCCGCTCCTACAGGAGCCGCACATTCAGAGCCAGAGAGAGGAGAGCCAGGAGCACAGGCAACATGACTGCACCCAGCGGAGCCTACGATGTGATAGTGGTCGGCGGAGGGATCTCAGGTAAGCTCCCGTCTCTAGTCGGAGCTGTGCGACGGGTGGCCGCAGTAGGGAGCGCACAACTGTTGCGCTACAGACATGTTTGTCAGAGAGGTGGCCACCAGCGGGGTTGTCGCTCCTCTCTTCTACATACTTTTAATGGGCAGAATGAGTCTTTTGTTCTCCAGCTGGTTCCCCTTCCCGTCTCTTCCGTGACCCCCCCACCCCACCCTACCCCCTCCAGCAGAGAACCGCAGCAGGCGCAGCGCGGAGCTGGAGCTCTTCACTATGTATTACATAAGGAATACTGGGCGGGGGTCGCTGTGATTGTTACTGTGTGTGAGAGGAGGCAGGACTGGGGCTGTGTCCACTGTGGTCGCTGCGCTCTGTTGTTACCGCCGGGGATGGAGGCTTGAGTGCAACCAGCAGCTGCTCTGGATGGAGGCAGGGCTGCAAACACTGCTGCTGCTGTTGGTCAGGGCCCACACCAACAATGACTGTTATCACCTCTGACTGAGCATTCAGTCTATCATTAAGCGTGTTCTCAAAACTGCTTTCTTTGCCCAATCCAGGTTCCAAACCCTTCAACGTCACATGTGACAATGTAAAACAAATCATCTATCATTGTTGTTCATTGTTCTGTAGTATGGTCTGTAACATGTAAGTGTGAAAACAAAGCCCTGCAATCTACTTTCTATTCCTTATAAATAGTAGTAATAATAGACATGCAATCAGAGGAGCATCCATTGAATTTCGATTCTTCAGCTCACATAAAGTATCTGCTGTTTTTAGTCAGTGTTGGTTTATAGGGGGAATCAAAGCTGACTGTTTTGTATTGAAACAACACTGTACTGCTCACAGCTTGACCACAAGAAGGAAAAGCACAATTTGGGGTATTAGAACACAATAAAAGAAGAAAATATTTTTTTAAATGAAAAGGTCTAAAAAATCAGTTTGGTTTGAAAAGGCTGTCCGACAATGTCATACCAATATTGCTTTTCATGGGAGCACCTGGACATGCACTTTGTGGGTTCTCTTGTGCTTCCTCAGTCTCTCTGAATCCTAGAATGATAGGTCGGTCAACTGCTTGCCTGGTACAAGTTAAACAGTCAGTCATACTGAAGAATTTGGGTCAGTGTCAGCTCAAATGGCAGTCAAAGTAGCAGAGGAAATGTTACAGCTAAAAGGTAATTGAATAAGCCTGGAAAGCAAGGCCCCCCCCCATGCCTCCCATCCCTTGTGTCACATTAGGATCTGGTAATTACACCATTTGATTATTCTGCTGCCCTTTCCTAGGTTGCAGTGAGGACCACATATAACAATCACTGTCCAATCAAAGGACAGATAAAAGAGAGAGGAAGGACTGTTCTTTCTGCCTTTGCTCCTCATTCTACATCTCTGTCACTTGTTTCCGAGGTGTATGTTCCTCCATTTAGCTGCAAGTGGATTGTCCTCCAGCCAGTGCTATCGAAGAAAACATTAAGGACTTGTGACAGGCTGTTATTAAAGCACCAGCAAAAAGGAAGCAGAGGAGAGGGGCATCTGAGACACTGTAGAATGTAGAAACAATAGGGAAGTGAAGGGGAGAACTTCTTCCTGTTTTGCCTCGACAGCTGAAATCCTTTAAGGCCAACTGGTAGAGAAAGACGGGCAGAACGATAAATACAAGTGTGGTTGCAAAGTCTGGAAGGGAAATTATTTTTAGAAAGGGAGTAAATCTGGAATCAGGGAAGCCTGGTTAAACTCAAGTTTTCACTGTGCTGTACTTCATATAGAAAAATTGGTTACCTCCCCAGTCCTCCATGGACCCATAAATATTGCTGGATCACTCAGACATGTACCTCGAGTAGTCATCAATGAAGTTAAATTGCAATAAAAGTCAACATCTCTGTGAAAATATTCTGGACGTTAGATTCTTTATAGCGGTGTCTATTAATGTAGAAGCAAGCTTACTTTGTAGTGTTCCTCAAATCTAGGAGTGGCTCTCTAAGTTTAAATCAGTGGGTTTACTGCATTTAGAGTAAACACACAGTACACTTCAGCTCAATGTTCTGCACTTACAGCCACAGAGAACCACTGTGTTTAGTACAAAGTCTATCAGCGCAGTTTTTACTATCTAATCTGCACAAAAAACGGGCCGAGTGCAGTGGAGCAATTAGCTGCTAAACAATCAGATATTTCCTTCACAAATGTATAGACCAAAAATATGGTCTATACATGCTTCTGCAGC
This sequence comes from Karalla daura, assembly GCA_029224185.1. Classification (NCBI taxonomy): domain Eukaryota; kingdom Metazoa; phylum Chordata; class Actinopteri; order Chaetodontiformes; family Leiognathidae; genus Karalla; species Karalla daura. The sequence goes on along the minus strand of CM055202.1, from coordinate 20,836,059 downwards.
TTTTAGCCACAATAACTTGCTACTCTGCAATTGCTGTATGAGCAAATAAGTAAATAATGTACCCTTTAGCCAGTATTTGTAGCCAGTAAATATTTGCATAAGACAAGGTCTACAGGTGTTCCATCAGAAGTGGTCCCTTGCTTTATGTAATTTTTTCACTTAAGTGTTTGACAGTGTTTTGACTTCTACTACCACTAGAGTCACTTGCAGCCAGTAATGGTGATGACTTGCAAACTCTGGACTGTCTACTAGTCAGATATTAAGTGGATGTTTATGGATGTCCGCATGTCTATAGCATGGAAGCTATTTTCATCTCCATAATATATTGTAAACTTAAATGCAGGAAAATAGCGTGCAATCCTGTCTGGTCTGTCTGAATTTAAAGCTTTCTCTGAATTGCCTGTCTAAATCGCCTCTGAATGATGTGTGTAAACAGCCAGTGTTTCTGTTCGAAGAACATGAGATGGTAAAATGTGATTACAGCATGTCTTGAAAATGTCTCCCCCCTGGCAGAGTGTGTCTGGGCCCAGGTTGAAGTGGCTCACTTGTCCCTTAGCTTCTATTGGATTTTTGAGTTCTTGTGAAAGGAAACTTTGCTGTGGGGTATAAACACACACATCTGAGTAGGTTTTCAAAGAAGATGAATATTGTACAAAGGAGCATGGGATCCCAAAACATCATTTTCGCCAGTATATATTCGCCAGAGTATACTGGGACATCTGTTTAGGGGAACATGCAAAAACCTTGTCTTGTCAGGTCTCACATAGCAGTTAAGGAAGTGAAACAACAACTTGGAAATAACAACCCAATAACACTTTTTTATGATTAGGTCAAACATTAAATACACTGAACAACATTAAACAATAAGACCAGGGAGAAAGTTACATTGATGATAATCACAAAATTCTACCAAAGTGAAAATAGGAACAATGTACAATGTATTAGATAGAGCTTGGCCTTTAATAGATCCTTGGGAGGAGTCAGTCCTAGAGACCCAGCAAAAAATAGATAGGAAATTATCTTAATAAAAACTAAGACTCACTTCACAATGTATGCATTTAAGAACAAAGTTTTGAGCCCACTTAGATCCCTCTCACAAAAGCAAACCCTCACCATAGGATGCAGGTATTATAAACTGAAGTTAGTGAAATTCCCTCAAGGTGGCACTAAGATTTATGACACCAACACCATCTCACTGAATCCAAATGAATGTTTATGCCAGATTAAGAGAGACAGACCCCTGAAATCCAATGTACCCATGTCTAAACCTTCACACCGTCCTCAGCCCTTGCTAGCAGATTATGTAGTGTATGCCTCTGAAATGTATGTGGATCAATATTCAGGACTGTTGTTGTGCAGGAGTGGACAAGGAGATTTCTAAATAATACCAGATATTCAGACAGCATACTGTACAAATGCAGTTTGTTCCATCTCAACAATTACTGTTGTCACGGAAACAGTGTCAAAAAAACAAACATCAAACATGTACACATGCATGTTTGCAGTCTGCAGATTTTTCTGCAATGTCAACCTACAACAAGTCTAAGGCATTCATTTCTGACCATTGAATACATTGCAATGACTTCTATATTCAAAACTGTGGCCAAGTAGAATACAATCAATTCATTTTCTTTCACACATCTCAGAGAGACAATTGGGTCAACCAAAGCCCTGGGGTGCTATGGTGGAGAGTCAGGAGTGAGGGAGGGGTATAAAAAAAGAAACAGTTCATAAGAACAGACCAGACAGAATGTGCTAATGCTAAAGGAGAAAAACACATTCATGGAGATTAATCATATACAGATTTTAGCTTCATTTCACTTGAGACAAACGTACCTCTCTCTTTATTATTTATTAAGCTGTGCTAGTAGTGTTGAGCAGTTTGTAACATGAATGTAGTGGAAATCATTAGTGGAAGTGGAAAATATAAATACACACAAAAATAAAATATTCAAATAAATATTGGCTTTGAATGTATAATATCACAGAAAAACATCTACTCTTGCAAAATGTGTGTGTGTGGGGGCATTGAAATCATTTTGCTGTGAGAGTGGGAGTGTAGAAATACCCTTATCCCCTATGGGTGACAACACATGGCTGGTATATTACATAAGTATATACTGTTGCTCTGCTGTAGTTTATTATTTTTCAGACCCACCCATTAAATCCACTGACACGTGGAAACACTGAGGCCTACCTCCACAATGAAGCTATGAATGCAAAAACACTTTTTACACGTTGTGGTTAAGAAAAGAAAAGCTGAGAAAAAATGCTGAATTTGCTTTCCCTGGTCTTTAATGTCATAGCCAGAACATTTTGTGTTTTCCTGCTCGTGTGTTTACTCTTTTCAAGTGTGCCAATACAAGCAAAAATGACTGAGCTGTTTTAAAAAGTAATTCTGATGAAATAGTATTTGCTGTCCAGCTCACAGACACATCTTCTAACATTTTTAAGTTGTATAAGAGAAAATTAAGATTAAGTCAACTCTTGTGTTAGAGGTTTTTTGAAAGACGGAGGAATACTTCAAACGCTACAGTATATTGATCTTCAAACAGTGGGGTTTTGAGTATGTCATCATCCAGGTGTAACAAAAACAAGGTCTATCCATATTCTAAGCATATTCTAATTTATAGTTGCATATTTAGTGTGAATTATGTCTCTAATTACGTCATCAGTGGGCGATATGACGAAACAAATCACAATCTTTTATTCTATTCTACCTATCTATTTTAGCTAATGTAAAATATATATATATATCATAGTTTTCCCTTGCATAATACAATTCGAAGTTGGGTTGCACCAGCAGACTGTTAGGTGCACCTTATGGCCATGTCCAACATGGTAGTGCTCTTCCACCCTCGGCTTTTATGGTCAAACAATTTCAGTTGCAGTTTGCACCTGACATCATGCAGAGTTTTTGCTTTACTTCCTTAATCTGTACAAAACATTATGAACCACACTTAGAAGGATATTTCAATTATTTATTTTACATTGTATTATTTATTATTTTAAAACTTGTTCCGATGGCTTTTTATTGAGTAGCACAAAAGGCTGAAGCAAAATCCACTGTTGATCAATCTTAAAAATGTTTGATAATTTAACTTGTTTCCAGTTATACTACCAACTGTAGAGATTTCCAGAACAGTGTAACTTTTAACTTTTACAGGCGTGATTTTCCTCTGTCCCAGCTTTTGTTTAGTGTGTGGTGGGCATTTATTTTTTATTTTTTGAATTAATTTCTTTCTGTCTTTGGTTGTGTGAGATGAATTTTACCCTGCACTCCTTTCTCTCTTCTTTGCCAAAGTTCTGTGTGGGGACCTTGTAAAATGTTTATTTTTCCATCAGTTTGTCTCATTCCTCCTTTTCATGGCATGGTGAGGAAGCAACTGGGGAAATTTCAGGCTGAATGCTTTGAAGTGAAGATGTTTAAGCCCAAGCCCTAAGTCTGAATTCTATTATTTCATACAATGGACATACAAGCTATTTTGATCACCAAAAGGATGTTACTACCGTGGTGGTACATTTGCTCTTTGTTTTCAAAGACAGAGCCTGTCATTTTGAGCTAAGTGCAGGTAGTGGCATCAATTTGACATTCATCCCTCTGTTCAGAGGTAATGTTTTAACAAAGCCCGGCAGGGTTGGTGTGTTTGTACTGGAGGAAAGGCTGGGGTTGATTTACACACAGCCAACTGAATTTGAACTTACATAAACCTCCTGGCCTCAGTGGGCTCAGCAGGATTTGGAAGGTGAAAGAAAAGGGTGAAAGGCAAGAAGGGAAATTCCAGGAAATTCACTGCACACATGCACGATTTTTTTGCTTTCTCAATATCATTTCTGTCATTTGGCAGGAAGATTTTACTGTCATGTTCTACAATTCTGAAGAAGAGGCCACAGAATATTTTAAAAAGCCATTCCGTATTTTTATCATGAGGTAGATTTTACAGCAAAGGCAAGGGTCCAAGATACAATTTCATGTCTGAAGAAAATCAGTGAACCCTAACGATACTCAACAAATACTGTTGATCACAGAACTTTTTTCTTTGAATACCTTCAACATGTCAAGCTACTGTTATTCCCATGACAGAATAAACCTTTATTCAGGATATACATCTGTTTTAGTCCAAGATGCCTTCTTTAAAATCTTTCTTTTCAATTCTGCAGAAAGAGTAGTTTTTTTCTTAATTCCTGTGCAGGCTTTGTCCTGTCACTCTACACATTGTCTTTCTCACAATTACAGATCTGCCCATGGCATTTTCTGCCTTGAAATCTAAATTAATTTGTTTCATTCATTTCATTTTGAGGGGATTTTTAGTACAGTACCTGGGAACCTTGTGCACTTCCAAGCTCATCTCTTATTATTTCTTATTACTTAGCAATACTTACTGTTAATAATCATTAATACAACTCATGATACAAGCTGCAGTTTAATTCATTTTATTTTTACACTTTACATTTAGTATGACTCAGATCTCAGCACTTCTGAAGCTCAGTGATACTGTAGACCTAAGAGCAGTCATTTTCAATTTCATCTGCTATGCCAAACTGAAAAACTGAAGAAAAAGAAAGCATAGAGGCTATTTTGTTTTTATTTTAAGTTACTCTGAAAATGCATTTTCTGCCTAAGGAAAATGACTACTTCTAAGACAAAACATATTTTCTACTTGTATTAGAAGTCTTTTGGTTCTTAAATTTTGTTAAATCTTGATAGTTTAGGTTACCATCATTCAGATACAATTTTGTGATGACTTGTTGGATAACCACGCATTTTGGATTAATTTTTAAAAATGTTTTTTGTGGTATGTATCTTAGATAAATCAAATACACATTCCCTGTCCTCTTGTGCTTTCTTTGTTTTTCAGTGAACTGCTCTGCCACATCTGCTGCTCTGACATAGTCCAGTGCTACTGAGGCATATGCTGCACAGTGCACACTAATCCTCTACACATGTGTGTTCATGCTCAAGTGCATTTATTTTATGTCTTATTGAATTAAAGTTATCACAGGGATTGCCTTAGGTCAGCGTTTGAGAGCAGTTTCCTCAGCCCTCAAATACAAACTGTGATCAGTCAGTGTATGTCAGTATATGTAAAAATCTTGCTTCTTGTTGTTCTGCTCTCTTCTTCTTCACATAATCAGCATGTCAGCTGGTGTGTGACTTGTGGTTTGTTTCTCACACACTGCTATGAATTCCCTCTTCCCTCTGCTAGTTTATCATTCCCACAATTCCCTCAGCATCCAGAGAGTCACTGGAAAGACAAATGTTAATAGTTAATCATTCAGCTTACCTCTTCAGACAGCAAATACATTTCAACATATTTTCCACTTTATTGATTTTATTTATCTTTTATTTTTTATGTAAGTCATACATTTTAAGCATTGAACATTATTTACACCGAGTACAGAATATGTATCATATATGTTCTGCATTTCTCTGTCCATCTGCAGGTTTAAGTGCAGCAAAGCTACTGAAAGCCAACGGATTGAACCCTGTGGTTCTGGAGGCCAGGGACCGGGTTGGTGGTCGTACCTTCACTGTGCGGGTAGGCTTCTATTTAAGTAAAATTTACAGTTAAATTGTAGTAGAACTACTACAATGAGCATTTCACAAACCATGAAGAAAATGTATACAAACAGCAGTAATAAATATTGTCTTACTCGCTTCATACCCACTGGTGTCAAAGGGGTATTTCGATCCTTTGTCGAGCTCATATAGGGTGAAGGCAGAGAATATACCCTGGACAGGTCGCCAGTCTATGACAGTGCACACACACCATTCCCATTCACAACTAGAACTAGGACTCTTCACACGAGAAATGTAGCTCTAATTCTCATATGAATGATTTGAGCAGAGGGGATTACTTAAGAAAATTGTAGGAAATTATAAATAAAATGTAAGATGTAATTAGAATATCTGCAGCTATGTAGAGTCATGGCATAGCAGGTGACTCAGTTGCAATACAAACTTCTATTGTTAACAGCATCAGGTTCAGCAGAATCATAGTAAGTGTGCTGTGTTTTTGTGAATGAATAAAACTTTTTTTCTGGTTAACAGTTTTGTTTGGTTCCCCATTTCAGAATAAGGAGACAAAGTGGGTCGATCTGGGTGGGGCGTACGTTGGACCAACCCAGAACCGCATCCTCAGATTGGCACATGAATATGGCATTAAGACCTACAAAGTCAACGAGCAAGAGAGCCTGGTGCACTATGTGAATGTAAGTGCCTCAGCAGCTGTTTTGTGAATTCCTTGGGTGACATGCTAACGATATTGTGATTTTCTGTACCTTTATTTATCTATATGTGTGTTTATCAAATTCAAAATTCAAAATTGTCCAGATGAGACTGTAGTTGGTATGGCTGTAAAAAACAAAATGGACTAACAGAGATTGGAGTTGTGTTTCTTACAAGAAATATCCAGGTAAGTTTGCAGTAAATAGGACCTGCTCTTCATCAAAACATGGCTTAATGCCTCAGTGTATTTCCTGGGTGCTCATAATAGACACAAGACAATTATCCAACACTGCATCTTTCCTTCTTCCATGCTTCCGAAGCAGCCAGCACTCTCGTCTCTGGACGATGACTGGAGATGCTGATCTTTGCCAGAGGGATTTCTATAATGCACTTGTACCTCTCTCTGAGTAGTTGAAAAGAGGATGAATAAACACTTAGGCCATCTTTCATTTTGTTATTCTTTGCTTCACAGTATATTAGTGTGGATGTGCCACAATCCTTAAAAGGACATTGTTTAGGATTTACTCCCATCTAGTGTTGAGATCTTGTATTGCATTTAAACAAATACTGCACTCTAGCGCCTCACTATTTCAAATATTGTAACTACGGTAGCCACTGTGTGTCAAAAAGCCACCCTTGCTGATTTTTCTCTCTCCAACATCTTCGCGCATGCTTGAAGGGAAAATGCATTGGTGCCCTTTGTTCACTGCTGGTGGCTGTAGTTTTTGCCATAGATAGATGTAGATGCCGACTCTGACGCTGCTGTCCATCAGAATAATGCATCAACATGACTGTGTCATCTGTGGAAGCTGAAGCTTCTTACTGCATTAGTCAACAGAGGCAGAGGTCTATCAATGATGAAAATCCCCCAAACTCAGCCGGTTTTCAAACTGTTTGGTTTATTGTAGATGTCAGGCATATTTTTATGGAACAACATAGATTCTTTTTTATTTATTTCACATAGACTTACACATACTTAGACACATACCTAAAACCATCCTCTGAATTTGTTCTACAATAATAGAGTAATAATAATGATGATGCTGATAGTGATATAAAAAAACTGGTGAAAAAAAATATATATAGATAGTAGTAGAGCAAAAAAAAAAGAATAAAAAGGAAGAAGCTAAAAGAAAAAAGCAAAACAAACTAAACTAAATAGAACAAAACACACACACAATGTACACCATTGAAAACATAATCTACTAATGTCTCTGCAACAATACTACTTTGCACACATTTTTTCTCAAGCTGTTCAGGGTCAGTAGGTGGTAACTATAACAAAATGATGCTGGGATAGCTTCATTCACCAACCTGATATGACATGGTGACATATGACATTTTACAGCTTTACCAGGCAAGTATGTCAGGTAAGTGCATATTGATTTGATTTCCATTGTTATTCCTTCAACTATTCCAGCTAAGTATTTCTTCAGGTAAAGGTGAACTGATTTTGTTTTCTCAGCTATACCAAGTAAAAGGGCCACATAACGGCAATAATTTTAGTTTTTCACAGAGCCTTTATCGGGTAAGTATTTCAGGTAGGTCTATACTGATATAATTTAGCAAAGATGAAAAATAAAGAGGAACTCCAAATGGTCCTGTATGAATAGATAGATAGAGATAGAGATACTTTATGGATCTGAAAGGAAATTAAGGTATTCGGTATATGCAAAGATACCATTGTGACTGCAGCAGCTCTGGTGTCATCAGGGTCTATGTGTCAATGTTAATGACAAACCCAGTCACAGACATATACATTTGGGATATAGAAGAATCTCAGTATTTATATATTTATGGTATAAAACCTTTAATTCAGTCTTATTGAACAATTGCATAGTGAATATTGTTATATGATTGTAATTACAACGTGATGGGTGACAAATTATAGCTTCGGCTCAGCGGCCATCCATGCCTAAAAATTAAACCCTCTATCAAAGTTTTGTAAATCTTTTCCTCTTTGCATTTTGATACAAAAAGCACTACCCAAACTTACCTCTTGTCTGAAAGTCCCAACATTTCAGGTACCAAAGAACACAACACTGGAACATAAAATAAACACAGTTTTTTTTAACACAATATCAATGAAAATACAATGAACATAGAATTCAACACTGCAGAAATTTATAGGAGTAAGTACTTCTGAAGCAATAGCTTTAGGTCAGTGGGGGTAAACAATCTAGTTCATGAACACACTAACTTTTTAAATTAGTGCTCCAGGAGGGAGCACTATTGTTCTCCACCGTGTTTATTCTTCTTATTATTAGTGCTCCGGGAGGGAGGACTATTGTTCTCCTGCGTGCACCACACTCCGTACCCGGAAACACAATTGGTACCGCGCATAAAGGATTCCAGTGGAAATCGTATATTTCAACATAGTTTTCAGTTGATACATTTGATGATTCTTGATTCTTATTCTACTAGCAATTTTGTGGCTAGATAGACGTATTCGGGGACCACAGACGTTACTTCTATTTGGCACTGGAATGTGGCGGTGAGGTTGACGTATTGTCGTTCGCTCTGGGAGTCCGCTAGTCTCAGACCTATCCTTTTACAAAGCTTTGACGTAGAGTAGGCGTATTACGTATTACATATTTCAATTCATCAAAAAATTCAGTTTCTTTCGGCTTTTCTATTCTCATCATATGCCATATATTGGAGTGCATCACTAAAATGTGTCATCCATTTGAGAAACAGTGGCATTCCTGCTTTTGTGTCAACATTTTTTGTTTCCTATATATGTGTTATATATGTCTTACAGTGAATGGATGTGTTTATGTTAATTAGTTCTAATAAGCCAAAAAAAAAAAATCCAAATAAATCTAAATAAATCCAAGTCACAAGCACAGAAAGTTCTATTTTCAAACATTGCTCAATTGCTCAACTCAATTCTGTCTCTGAACACACCTTCAGTCACCTTCAGTCTGCAATACAGAGCACATGGGAGACCCAATTTTTCATGACGCCATAACTGCAATACACGTTCACATGCTCCGCCATATTTGTAGTTCTAATGTGCCTTCAAGTCAGAAGGGAGGAAGAGAGAAAAATACCTTCCCCTTGAAGTTTCCTCCTGTTTCTTGACTATGTTGCTCATCAGTCTTTGATTAGGATCTGCTGCTTCCATGTTGATAGCACCTTCATAGAGCTACTTTGCTTCCCCAAGGGCTTGCTTCCCCAAAGGTCCGTAGATCCTTGGGGGTCTACGAACTCTTCCCCAATGGTCTACGGAGGTGGGTCCCGACCGCCGCAATGTCCACTGCATGTTTTTCGTGTTAATGCAATAAGTCAAAGATCATTTGGATTTGAATTTTTGGCAATGGATTCATCACTCTTAGGGGAAGAACTGATTTGATTTTAATGCATTTCGGAACTCAACTTTATTTGTTTTAAGTGCCAGTTCATAACAGCTGTTATGTCAAGGCACTTTACAAAGAGAGCAACAATATGTACATAGTAAAAAAAAGCCATCCTTAGACCCTCGCAAAGGCTGAGGAACGACTCCCAAGAAAAACCCTGACAGGTAAAAAAGGGGAGAAACCTCAGGGTGAGAGACAGAGGGGAGGGGATCCTCACCGAGGAAGGACAGGCGGGCACAAGCACGACAGTTTACAGAAATACATGTACTGATGGCAACAGTTTAAAATATAGATCAAATATAGATCAAAGGCCGAATCAGTCCAGAGTAGAAGAGTGCATGCAGCAACATCTATGGAATCTTGGAGGGGAGAAAGCACTGGAAGAAAGTTGGGGTGATTTGTGTTTATATCTCCATAACTATTAGGCCGATTGATGTCAAACTTGATGCAAATGAAGCACAGATTGTTCAGTCGTGCCTTGGGGTGAACGGGGGATATGTCCATCGTATTCATTGCCAAATGCAGGTCTAGTTTTATTTATTTTTGACATGCCTGCCAGTATTTCTTCATCAAGTACATCAGGTAGGTCTACATTGATATTATTTAGATAAAGATTTCAGGTTGTATTTCTTCAGGTAAGTGGGAAATGATTTAGTTTTCTCAACGTTACCATGTAATGCAATGATTTTGTTTTTCACAGAGCCTTATTTGTATTGTTTAGACATTTTACTTATTATAATTGTGCATTTTAACATTGGACAGGTGACACTCACTACATTTTAATTGTTTATACGAGAGTTAACCCATTGGTGGTGGAGTAGTAAGGTATATCACTAGGGTCCGAGCAACAAAGTTGCGAGAACCCTCTAAAATTTGTAGTGTTTCTTTTTTTTAGACCAGAATATTAAAAAACGTGCAAAAGATTTTTGCAAACTTAAATGAAGTGTCACAACCAGAGTATTGACTTTATGTCAGCATTATGGGCTGAAAAATGATTTTTTAAATACCTTTTGGGTTTATTGATATTCTGCGTGTTCTCATGACTAATTCGTATGGAAAAGTATGAAAACTAGAGACCAAAATTTTGTGCGTATTCAAAAGAATTCTTAGTGATGCCAGTACGCATGCGCAGACTTTGCTCCATACCCGGAAACACGATTGATCGTTTGAAGCAGAGGATTCCAGTGGAAATCGTATTTCAACATAGTTTTCAGTTGATACATCTTACTGTGCCTCATTCTTATTCCACTAGCAATTTTGCGGCAAGATAAACGTATTCACAGACCACAGGCAATACTCCTATTCCTCCTACCTACTGGCAATGTGGTAGTGAGGTTGACATATTCTGGTCTGCTCTGGGAGTCTAACTGCAGACAAAGACAGGATCGCCACTAATGTAATGTAGCGTCCAAGGTTTATGGCTTCTAGAACTGCGCTTATGACTGACAGAAACTCAGGAACCGACACTTTTGGAGAGGTGTCCGCTCAACCGTTTATTACACACTTTTTCTCTCTGATACAACTCCAACTTTGGGCTTTGGTGATTTTTCGAAGTCAAAATGTATGCAAGGAAAATGATATTTGGATGGTCTGTAATAACCAGCATTTAGCGCACCGGTCATGTGACCAGGGCATTTTTACAAAAAATTCATAGGAAATACTACAAAATTTGAAGGTCTACATTTCGTATTTTTTTGTACGAAAGCTGATTGAGAATAGGTTGTCTCAAGACCTGCACTCCAGAACTGGAGGAACCACTACAGTGGATCTTCAGTCTTAGCCTGCAGCTAGGTAGAGTGCCCACCCTCTTGAAGACATCATGCATCATTCCAGCCCCAAGAAGAACCAGCCCAGTGAGCTGAATGATTTCTGACCATTGGCACTCATATTATATCTTATGAAGACGCTGGAGCAGCTCTTCCTCAACCTCCTCCAACCCCGGGTTTGACAGACTGCATGATGATAATGAAGAGGAGTATCGTAGACTGATGGTGCCACACTAACCACCAGCAGCTCAAGACTTCTAAGACAAAGTATCTGGTTATCATCTCTGCAAGGTCCAAACTAAGACCACGACCAGTCCTGCTAGAAGGAGCTGAGGTGGAGGTTGTGGACTCTTACAAATACCTCGGGCTGTGGCTGGACAACAAACTGGACTGGACAACACACACCAGGCACCTATATGGGAAGACACAGAGCAGGCTGTACTTCCTAAGGAGACCGTGGTACTTCACCATCTGCAGTGAGCTGCTGTGGATGTTTAACCAGTCTGTGGTTGCCAGTGTGCTCTTTTACATCATGGTTATTTTGGGGAGTGCAGCATATCCAAGAAGGACACTTCCAGACTGGATAAACTGATCAGGCAGGCTGGCTCTGTGGTTCGCATGAAACTGGACTCTCTGATGATGGTGGCAGAGATGAGAACTGGACAAATTGCAGGACATTATGGACAACCAGCCATCCTCTGCACACTGTCATCAACAACCAGAGTCTGTTCAGTGAGAGACTGCGTCTTCCAAAATGTAGAACCACAAGATTTAAGAACTTAAGAACACTGTACATCACACCATCATGCTCTACAACACCTCACTTAGGGGGAGGAGGAAATAAGGAGGACAATGGAGAAGGAATGGTAGAGCTCAGTGTATACTAAGAGTTTTTTTAACATTTTTTTTTAGGATTACACTTTTATTAAGAGTTTATATATAGTATTTATTCTCTTTTCTCTGGAATGTATTTTATTCTCTGTAATGTATTTTCTCTTGATTTTGCTACTGGAAATGTACATTTCCCTAAGGGAGTCATCCCAAAGTGATCAACAAAATTGTGTCTAACGTGCCAGCTCAAAACATATGTAATCGCAAAGCATTTTACAAAAGTGAGCAGCAATATGTACATAGTAGTGACATAGTGAAGACCCCCCCTTGACCCTTGCAAAGGATGAACAACAGGAAAATATCACAAACCGACTATTTTTAATCAATACGGCAACATGACCAAGGCTACTGCAAACTCAGCTAATGATGACAAATTACTGTATTGCTTTTGGAAAACAGATTTTGCATTTTATGACGTATGAATAATGACAAAAAATAACAGTCAAGTTCAATCATCAACTCTAATCACAGAAGGATTCTTGAGAGAGAGAGAGAGAGAGAGAGAGAGAGAAAGCAATTGCAAAATTTTTATGAACTGTAACTAATGTTTCTGAAGAATTCTTGATATGAACAGTAATAAGCAAAAATGTCTGTAGAGGCTCTGAGTGTGGTATTAGACTTTTATAGTCACAAGAAAGTTAAAAGCTGGAGCCGGTCCTCTGTATGGTTAGAAAGAAGACTGACTATCAAAAACCCACTGCGTAAACAAAACAAAGCAGCGGGGAGGGGGAAATGATGGGGAGTCGTGCAACGATACAGATATGTTTGAATATCAGCTGATTTCATTTTATCTGGTAAAGAATACCTATAGCTATAGCTTCAATTCATCATACTGATCACCATCTCTGATCACCATCTCAGGTGAAAGTTGTAGCAACTGTTGCTCACAGCCCCAGCTCACTGATCTCATTGTGTTCTCTGCGTTCGTTCATTTTATTGGGCAATGTGCAGTCGTTGCAGGAACGGTCAAAAATTTCTGAATCCACCAGAAATTAATCTTGGGTTATTGTTGATCACAATGACCATCCTTGAACTTGTCTCACCGTGCAACATATCATTTTAAAGGCAGGAGTAAAGATATCTTCACAGTTTTCTTTGGATTGTCATATTTTGTCTGGGACAGCTCAAAATGACACTGCGCATACCGGTCATTGTCAGTGAGGGTTCAGGGAATGAGGGGGGCAGATTGGAATTGCACCACAGTAATTTATTTATTGTAGTTACCACTTGTCACCTGGCACTGACTGAGTTGCATTGCAAAATGGTACAGAATAAATCATGTGCTTATTTTATTTATAGGTCAGGTTGGATTTTATTTTATGCGCTAAATAGATTCACTCTGCGCATTGACCGCAGGTGCAGTGCACAACTGCGCATTACTATCATGCCAGAACTCAGTATTTCGTCACTGGCCTGCTTTGGTTTCATGAAGCCTTACGTTTGTTCTTCAAGCATAGTTGAATGTGTCTCTTTAGTTAAGTCTTTGTAAGATCCCCTGCAAGACACATGTACAGTATGTGCCTTCTTGGCTAGTTTCCATGGCAACATGCCTCATCAAAAGTTGCTCCAACAGCATATTTAACTGCCTAAGTGCACAGTGGAAGAGGAGCTTCCAGGCATGTTAGCAGCTGGTGGTCTAGTCTTTCAGTAGGCCTCTTTGAGATATGGTCCTTCTGTCATGGCAAATGACACAAGACACATAAGACACCATTCTGTGAGTGTGTGTATGAGCATGTGTGTGTCCCTTTTAGTGTTTGTGTGTATTTTCATGTTGAAAACACAGACAGATCATCATCAAATTCAAGTTTAAATGAAGTTTGTACACTGGGTGAGAAATATGCTTTTTTGGTCATTTTCCCATGTAGTCATTTTCCCAGGGAAGGCCAGGAAGATTGAGAAGCAGCTGCAACTACAGAATGTCAGTGGGGTGTGGAGTAGCCGAAAGACCATCTCAGGTTTCAAAACACCAGTCATCCTCTCCTTCACCCACATGGCTGCATACCCCCATCCTGACTCAAACAGGGTCACCTATAAGTTGGCCTTACACCGCTGGAGGTGAGACAGCTCTAATACAGCTCACTCAGGGTACCAACTACTGGGACCTAGTGGGGGAAAACCTGAATTATTATCTTATTATTTATGATTATTATTCATTTTAATTCGGGGCACCACCCTGTAAAACAGGGACCAATAATCAGGTGGACCAATTAGCCTGATGAACTACATCAGTCTCTATCAAAAGGAGATGAGGTCCGAGCACTGGCTGCATTCTGGCAAGTAACACACATTCAATAATGACAGATTCAGATGGTTAGGATAATCACACTTTAATAACAATGTTAGTTGAAACCATACACTGCCATCAAAGGGATAAAAATGAACTATACTATAACATAAACACCTGACAAGACATCACAAGAACACAAAAGACAAATAAACAGGTAAACAGATAGGTGGATATATCTGTGTGTGTGTGTGCGGACGTGCACATCCACGTGTGAATACGGGCTTATGGCAGCGCGTGCACGCACATACGACAACGTGGTTTGTCGGCCTGTCGGCCTGTGTGTGTACCTAAGTTCAATATGTGCTAAACACTGATTTGTACACATTCAAGACCACAAGACAAGGCACAATGGATGAAGGAAAGGTTCCTACATTAACATACACTGATCGTGAGGAAAGCTATCCTAGAGATTAGTGTAGGTAATCATATTAGCTATTTGCTAAGTGGTTAGCTGTGCTATTAGCTTCTCTGCCTAAAACAATAGCCTAACATGTCACATGGTGTTCTCGGATTTCTCTGGTGCAGTTTGTCTTCTTCTGTGCCTCTCTCCTCTTCCCTAGCACACAGTGCTGTATCACACTGTCCTTGTCCGTTTTAAGATCCTGGTTGAGGATCAGTGTGGCGCAGCTGATACGGCTAGTAGTTTTCAGGGTCGAGAAACTGTAGCGGCAATGGCGTCTCGAGCGCATTTATCTGCGGCTCTGACCAGACTTCCCGTGGCGACTCCTGAGAAAGTAAGGGGATAGAAGAAGAGGGGGAGAGAGAGGGAGAGGGAAAGGTATGGAGCTGCGGCTGTTACTGCGTTTAGGGCCCATAGGAACGTTGGGCTGCCAGCTGCGGGGCAGTGTTGCTCCTGTATTCCGAGGTGTAGAGGTGACGTGATCTCTCCCAAATGACATGTGTCTTCTGGTGAAGAGGAGTGCTCTCTGGTGTGTTTTTGTTTTTTAGGGGTTCAGAGGCAGGAACCTGGGCAGGTTAGGTCCTGCGCATGCGCCGTTGCACACCTTGTCCCACCTCCTAGGTTACGAGTTCAGGGAAACTGGCCAGGGAAACTCAAGCTGCCCTGGCAGTGGGTGCTGTTGCTGGACCCCCAGCTCCATGGAGGAAGGGGAGGGGGTCCCCCCCCCCCAGGTATCAGATGGAGAGTCTATGTTTCCAGCTGTTGTTTTCCCTCCAAAAAACTTGGTCTAATAAATCCTATGTTAGTCCTGAACATGGTCCTGTAGCAGTCCCAACAGCCTGCATGCTGCAGCGGAGTATCTGTCAGCTGAGGAGCACACACAGAGCACACAGGCTCTTTGAGAAGGCGCAGCAGAAAGATGATACAACTTATCGGCATTAAATTGTCAGCACAAACTCACCACAAGTTTCTGCAGTTTTTCAAATTGAAATGAAGTATCTACACCAAAATATGGGGGAGCCATAAACCATAAAGCCATAATAGGGGGGCCAAAAAGTGGCAAAAACCTTTAACTCACGACTGTCGCCAAACGATCCAGAATCTGGATAAGTTAAATGGAAGTTTTGTTCGGGAGATACTCCCGGACACGTTGGTGTATAACAGTCCAAAAATTGACAAAGATTTACAAGTTATAAGGGCCCTTAAGAAATTGCCCTGATAGAAGAGACGCATTTACTATCTTCAACACATCTGATGCAACACAATGAAATACATTTTTTAACAAGCTTGTGGGCAGAATATCAAGGCAGCAGGTAGTGGATTTTAAATTCTGAACTATTTCTGTCAGGAATGCATGGTTAATTGGTTGAAAATTTTCTAGATTTCTAGCAAACTGAGGGGGAACTGGTGACATAGCGAGCTCGCCTGTGGATGAGCCACGTACTTTTTGCCTTATTCTCTGAATTTTGTCTGTAAAAAAGGCTGCAAAGTCATTGCAGGACTTTTTGGATAGCAGTTCTGGAGGAACAGATACTGGAGGGTTTGACAATTGTGACTAGGGTACGGGTATTGTTAGGGTCCGAGCAACGAAGTTGTTTATTATTATTATTTTTCTCGGGAATAAGTTTTCACGTTTTTGGGGGACTGAACATGCTTGAAAACGCACCATTTTTGGCATGCCCATTGGGATTGGCGAAAAATTTAATATTTTGAAGTTGTTCAAAGTGCACGGGTCAAAATTGCGCTATAGCGCCACCTTGAAATCATGTTAATAGGGATTTTTTTGTCAACTTTGTCGTAAGGAAATGAAAATCAGTATTTCAATGCATCATAAAGAGATACACAGAAAAGTCTCTTGACATGATGACTATATCACGACAGGAAGGCGGCCATTTCGATTTGAATTTTTAAATTTCCAAAACATCTCCTCCGAGGGGGTTAACCCAATTGGCTTCAAATTTGGCACACATAATCTCGAGACCAAGCTGGAAAAAATTTATGTACGGAATTTGATTTTCTCAAACGGCGTGGCCACTAGTGCATGACAAAGTTTGGCTATTTTTCATCAAAATTTTGAAATGATCTTGTAGGCAGATGCTTCATTGTAGAAAATTCAAAATTGCTGGACATAATTGCATTGTATGCCTGAACAACCAGGTAATGGCCTTGTCATTGGGCGTGGCTAAATGTCTCTACAGCGCCAACTAGAAAT
Organism: Karalla daura; assembly: GCA_029224185.1. Classification (NCBI taxonomy): domain Eukaryota; kingdom Metazoa; phylum Chordata; class Actinopteri; order Chaetodontiformes; family Leiognathidae; genus Karalla; species Karalla daura. The sequence continues at coordinate 20,818,915 of CM055202.1, read as the reverse complement.
TTTCAACTGACCCACATAAGGGTTTTTATGGAGTAGAAGGATGAAACTAGAAAATCTGCCAAGTACATCTATGTGGAAGTTATGCACAGGCTTCCACATGGTGTCAGAAGTTGTCATAGATCCGTATCATGTGTTAGATCAACTTAAAGTCATATTTTCGCTCCTTGGAAGGATGCGGAAAGTTAGCGCGTCACCATTTTGGAAGCGGCAGCATAAATGCTGCAGCTAGTGCTACTGGCTATCGGCACAGGCAAGCCGTGGATTCTATTGGTCATTTTTGGTCTTGCACTACTGGAAACGTACATTCCCTGAGGAGCATCGCAAAGGGATTAATAAAAGAAAGTCTAAAGTCCACTAGAGTAGACTAGAGTAGAAGGTATTCATGTAATAGCTTTAGGCTAGCCGGCTAGCCCTCAAGGCTGAATACATAGGTATATATAGAAGGCTAGATGCCTCGTCCGCGTTGCTCACTTACGGAGTCAAACGTCCGCACATGGCGGCCATCTTGTGTCGGGCAGCTCGCTCACACCAAATATGTGTCTATGATCCTGCATAGTTCTGTAGAATGTTATGCCCTGAAAAATAGATTAATGTTCAGAAATATGTAGACTACAGTGTTTTCTATCACAAATAGGCCATAAGAAAGGCTGCATGTCGACATTCACACCTGTGATATTTATCTCACTGCACATCAGTACTTATGAATTGATGTCTTGACACAAACAACAATACACATCCACACTTCTAGTTTTGAATGAAAATATTTTTACATGTGTCAGGGCTGTAGTGGACGCCAAAGTTAAATGAACAGCTTACCCACCTCCAAAACATTGAAACTTCCTCTCCACAGACTCAATGGAAATCAACTCACTTAGACATACACTTCAATTACATTTATTTTATTTAAAATTAGATTTAACTTAAAACACCTAAACATTACACAATAACCTAAGCAATTACATACATTATATACACAAACACATAGACATTTGTTATATACATATACGCGTACATTACACAAACACACATTTACACATACATTACACACACACACACATACACATATATTATACACACACACACACACACACACACACACTAGGCTGAGGGGTCCTCTGTCCCCATGTCTCAGACTTTGAGGTTTTTCTGAGACCTTGAGGTTGCTCATGTGCTTGAATACAAAGGGGTTGTTGATGCTGATGGCCATCCTGATCTTGTTCATGGCGTTGATGTACGTCTGGTAGACTGTCATGCACTTCCTGGCAGAAATGAGGCATAGTAGATGGGGATGTCATGGAGTTCTGAGTGGTTCTGAGTTTCGTGAGTACTGTCAGATCATGTGTGTGTGTGTCTATTATGGTGAACTTTTTCACTTTTCCAGCCAACGGAGGGCAGAGTTGGCTGTAGTTTGGCAGAGGGACCGAGGACACAGGTGAACTGAAACACAGGAGACGCCGGTGAGTTTCCACAAACAAAAGGTGAGACAAAAAGCACTAGGAGCAAAATGGCACAAGTAAAACAGGTGTTGGAGCCAAACGTTACCACGTAGCTCGTGGGACTCTCTGGCGAAGAGTGGAAGGGAAGGCCGGGTATTTGTACTGCTGCAGATAGGTGGAAATGGAGACCAGGTGTGAGCGCCACAGCTCCGCCCCTGCCAGGTAATCAGGTACAGGAGAAAAAAAGAAAAAAAAAACAGGGAGGGGAAAACAAGGAGCCTAAGGACCTCCAGAGATCACAGCAGCGGATGTGACAACATATTTTCTATGATTTTGACACAGCACAGATTACTCAGAACATCTCACAAAAACAACATGTACACATTACTGATGGATGTGTTGAACCCACCACATTGTGCATGTTTTGTTTGTTGTTTAGTTAATAAATATATAACCTCTCCACCCTCATTTTGATGAAACTTTGGTAGAGAATTGTGACAGAAATATATCATCTAAATATCTAAAAACTAGACAGTGAGCACATACTCAACAATTCATTTTGCAAAAGTAAGGCAAAACACCATCACAATTTGTAGATATGTTAAAACAAACATCTAATCTTGCTAAGACAGTCCATTTTATGTTGGTGGCTGTTCTCAACTTTGTGTAATAGACTGACAAAGATGGAACCACATTAGTTTTCTTCACATTTTTAACCATTAACATCTTCTTGACCCTTTCTCACAAAAAGGCCAGTTTTAAAATACAAAATACACCACATGTATGAAAAGGTGTTATTTGACATCAAACATCAGACAAATGCACTTTCCAAAGTCCTTCAAATATGCTGAAAAGTTTTGAAGTTTTGTAAATTTCCACCATAAATCAGAAGTAGAATTTTCAAGCACATTCAACCCACCTGTCAGTCTGTCTGTCTGTCTGTCTGTCTTCTAACCTGATCTACTGCTTTTAGTGACCATGTGACAAACAGATGACAATCCACAAGGACTCAATAATTTACTTTTCCGAAACCATGCATATATTTCATTTTCATTGCAGTGTTATCCTAACTGTGACTGCAATAATACAGTTTCATGTTACACAAAGTATTCTGACAGTCTATTTGCTGGCAAATGAACAATGAACATGTATGCTAATGTTGTGTCAGGTTGAAGTTTAGTTTTCTTACCTGTACAATGTATCTGTAAAGTTACTGCAGTAAAAATAACAGACTGCATGTAGAGCAATACTATAAAGTTCATAACTGTAGGTTCATAATCACTGAATCACAGGTACACTGCTCAGTCCAAAATAGAATCCTCTTCAAAGTCAGCTAAAAGAGAGAGGCCTTGAAGTGCCAAGGACATTATAAACCCTGCGGTTGCCCATACCCCAACGTGCGCAATTGCTCGGACCCGCTCACAGCTGCTTGCAGCTTTAATTATTGCTATTTTTGATTATCTCAGAGAAAAAAACATGCCTTGCCTTTTTCAATTCTTGGTTATAAATGCTAAGACTTTCTTCATAGACTTTCTTTATAGAAGACACAGATATTAATTATTCTTAATCCCGAAAAAATATAATATTAACACTTGCAGACAGTTATCCTACAGTATTACGAGTAACTGTAATTAAAGTCTTTGGTTTGTGTACCTTACATTCATCAGCAATACATTGTCATTGTAACCTATACCTCATCACATGAAGCCAGTGGATGTTGCTGCTGGGAGTATCACTTCACTGTTTTGACTAAGTAGCTTTGGATTAGCCAAGAAACCATTCAGGTGAATAAGCTCTAAACAGATGTAAAAGAGTCCTCATCAGTGCAGTTTTAGACCTTTAACAGGAGGAAGCTTAGAGGATGATAGATGTATAGATCTTATTTATATCGCAGAATTTACATTTCCTCACAGGGCAAAAGCAAGAATAATAATAAACCAAAGTGTGTGCCAATCCTTTGTATAATTAGGCCTCGCTTTCCAGCAATCCACACAGCTAATCAGCTTTTCTATGGCAGATTGTAATCCAAAAGGCCAGAGCTGGTTTCCCTTATCAGCAAACTGCTGCCTTACGGTCAGCTACAGCTCGGTGCACTGGATTTACTGAGGTACACTATCTGAGATGACACAATAGACTTAAATGTTTATCAACAGAGATGACATGCAGGGCATTGATTGCACGTCCACAGGAACTCTAAGATTAATAATTGATGATTCATGATTAGCATGCGTTGACATGATTTAACATGAATGAACATGCTTAAACAACAGATCACAAGTAAAAGTTCCCATCCATTTTTTATTTTACCTGCTTTATACCCTCTGGGGTTTCAGGGGTCTAATGTATGTTTTTGGACAATGAGAGAAAACAGGAGTACCTGAAGAAAACCCTTACACACATAGGGAGAACATACAAACTGACTGCTCACCATGGGCTATCATGCACGCACGCACGCATGTACTCACACACTCATGCCCTGTTCTCACTACGTCGTACTGGCAACAACTTGACTCAGCTTGGCCTTTTGTGCGTAACCTGTAATGTGTAACCGAGTCCCTCTTTTCTAGTACCTGCTTACCTGCCAAGTCAGGCTGAGTAAGGTAGGGTGTGGTTTTTTCAGTACGGTTGGGGTGGCACCAGATGATGCAATGACTCATTGAGAGCCAGGCAGTGCAAACATTAACAGGCAGTGGCATTAGATTGGTCACAACATGATGCCTACATCTTGAAAATCAATGACGACCCACAAAGTGACACAGAAAACGGCTTCACATGCATGGATTCAGCCCACAGCCTGCCGGTTGATTGGTTTTGTAAAGTGCCTTGAGATAACATTTGTTTTGAATTGGCACTTTAAATGAATAAAAGTTGAAGCTGAAGTTGAAGTTGAGATCGATACTTTATTGATTCCAAAGGAAATTAAGCGATCCTTTCATAGCCATGGTCATAGTCATGGTGTGTCTAATCATCAAGGTAATAATTATTGGGTTATACATACAATGATCCCTTTATATCAACAACACAACTAGCAGATCCTCTGCAATAGATTCTGCTATGTTGCTCCAAAAACAAACAAAAACTCTGGTAAGGTAGGTTGGTTCCTATTTGCAGCCTCATGACCAGGGTAGGGTTGTGTAATAGTAGCACAATGAAATGTGTCCACCAAAAGAGATTTGCTAATGCTGTTATCAAAGCACTAACAATGGCTCTTCTTATTCATCTATGCATGTCCTTTTTTTACTGGTATGCAGAAATGCTCAAATATGTGAACTAACAAATGTCATTATCACAGATAATTCTTTCTCCCTCTGCATACTGTACTCTAGTGCTGCCATTCACATTTAAGTGATGTGCTTGAATATGTATCTATGTGCTGTATCTTTGTAATATATTTCATATGAGAAAGCACCCTCAGTGACTTAGTGATTCGGGTTGATAGAGGGATGATCACCTGCAAGACATTGACAGGCAATGAGGATAAAACACCCTTTATGGATGACTGATGTCACTCTGTCTGAAAAGTTTCCATTTTGCAAACATGTTAAATTAACTTCATGTGCTCTTATGAGGCAGTTCATGTGGTGGTGACTGTAAGATCATGTGCTGTATTCCATAGTGAGCCTATACACGTTTGTCTGTTTATCTCCTCTTACTATCGCTTCTGCAGCACAGTGTAGTATAAGGTTTTTACTTTTGTTAACTCATTGTTTAGTGATGTCAAAGCAGATGTTACTGAGCATCCTCTGCCCTCCCTCTGTCACACCTCTACTGTGCTCCTTTTGTATTCACGTCACCTGTGTTACCATGGCGACAGACTTGTTACACAGCAACGGACAATGCTGAACATGGCAGTGATACTGTGAGACACTTAATCCTCTCTCTTCCTCTGTTCCTGTCTGTGAATAGAATTGCAATAATCATCTCAGGTAGTTGCTAGAATAGTAGTTCAGAGATGTACCAAGGGTTTGTCCTTACTGGACCTTACTGTACTTCCAGTTGTGGATTGTGGACAATTAATGATAATTTATTTGACGTGGAGATGTGGTTTTGGTTATATCTTATTTATGATTTGTGCTTATAATAAAGAATCTTTATAAACAAAGAATTGTGCAACTGGTAGAGGATAGGGTTGCTCAAGCTAATAAAACATAAATCATCTACAAAAAAGATAAGTTATGAGATAAATGTCACTGACAAAAAAGCAAAGTGCACTAACAGTCCCACTGTTATAGTAGGAACCATCTCTAGAGATTCTGTATCCCTAAAAATAGTGATCAGGAAAAGTCAGCAGATCTGCCCTGTCTCTAAAGTTCCTGTTACAGTGCCACAACCTCCTCAATCAGGCGACATGCCACATGGATTGGATTAGTTTACTTTTTTAGGCATTAATTTAATTGTAATATTTAATTTTTTAAATGTAACCAATACATAGTCTTTAAAAGAGCGTTTCATGATATATTTTTCTTCATGGTGATTAATGGAGTCATATGATATAGTTAATTACGTACTATATGCCTTTATGCTTTCAGATAAGTGTCATGGATAAGGTGCAACTCAGGCTAAGCTTGACTATTAGCCTGGTCCGGACCAGGTTAGTTTGTCAGCATATGTTGCTGTGGTAACTGATTTTGAACTATTCTGAGCTTGATTTATGGAACCGGATCCTCTTAACGAACCAGACTAACGAAATAAACCAATTTGGTAATCCTGTTTTTATGGAACAGGCCCCAGAGCTAAAGTTGCTGCAGCTGTTAAACAACTCTGTAATGGCACTGCCTCTATACTCTATACTTTCCTATACTCTCACATGTTTGCTGGAGGGAGCGTGGGAGTTCAGTCAATAGTCTGTCAATTTATGCTTTATGGACCTGGAGAAGGCTTATGACCATGTCCCCTGAGGCATACTTTTAGAAGTGCTTTTTAAGTATGGAATGGGTGGTTCATCAAGTCCGACTTTTTGGACTCTGGCAGGGCTGTCCCTTGCCAGGATTCTGTTCTTCACGTTATGAACAGAAACTCTGGGTGCAGAGTGGTGGCCACCAGGTTTGGTGGCCTTAGGATTCTGTTTCTGCTTTTTTCTGCAGATGACATGGCCCTAATGGCCTCGGTGAACAGTGATGTCCATTTTGTACTGGAAGGTTTTCAGCCAAGTTTGAGGCAGCTGGGATGAAAATCAGCAACTCTAAATCTGATGCCATGGTCCCTCTCTCAAGTGTTCAAGTATCTTGAGGTCCTATCCAAGAGTGAGGGAAAGATGGAACAGGAGATTGACAGGCTGATCAGGCAGCATTCACATGCGGTCACTCCATTTGTACATTGTGAGGAAGAGAAGATGTAGCTCTCCATTTACAGCTCTGTCTGCATTCCAACCCTTCATCTATTATCATGAACTGTGTGTAATGACCAAAAGGCTATAGGCCCCAGTATGCTTCCACGCCAGTGTTTGAGCCTGCTGCGTTGCGCAGATGGAGCCTCCAGCATGGTTCTGCACCACCTCTGTAATGTTCTGCCAGACCACAGGGGGGCAGTACAAGTCTCTTCCCCCGGAGCAGACAAAAAAGAGATCGTCTTGAAATAGGCTGACAATCGTAAACATATATAATAAATGATGTATATATTTATGGTGACTATATTTTGAATTGATTCTTTGGGGTGGGGTGCTACTGGGTCAAAAGCTTAAAATTGATTTAAGCATCATTAAACGCGGACATGTCCGAATAAAAGTGGACATTTTTTCACCATATTTAAACAGTGAAAACGGCGCACACACATGGCTGCGCCATTTTCGCGGAAGCATACTGGGGCCTTAAGATCAGTAAAAGCAACTGAACTAAGTATTATCTGCAGGGTATCTGGGCTCAGCCTTAGAAATAAGGCTGAGGAGTTCAGCAGGGGCTTAAGGCCCGTTCAAGCTTCCGTGACCATGCGGTTCACGGCTCGCATGCGCAATGTGCCGCGCACCTTGCTTCCCACATACTTCCGCAACCGTTCTTCTGAGCTCTGTAATGTTCTTCGCCACCACAAGGGAGCAGTACAAATGTACACAGGCCTGTCTTGCTCCCGGAGTACAAAAAGAAGAACGAGAACTCTGATCCTAGTATTTCGGCGACACAAACGCTCCTCCTACCGCAGCGTCTCTGCTATCTCACGCCGTGAGTTTGCACAGCGGAAACCGTCTTCGTGGTAGAAAAAAACAAGCTCTTCCTGGTTGTCGACGGGGTTTTTAGCCCGGACTTTAGACTCCACCGACTGGTGTGGTGAGTTCGACAGGGTGCATGTGCGACCGAAGCAACCAAGGCCACGAGGTCTTAAATTTTGTGCTGCTTAAAACGGGCCACACGGCAGCCCTTTGGTCATGCCGCTTGGCTGCTTTGCAGGGCTCGCGGCCAAAGCCGCGGGAGCTTGTAGAGCTCCTCTGCATCAAGTGGAGCCAGCTGAAGTGGTTCAGGCATCTGGATAGGATGCCCCCTGAATGCCTTCCAAGGGAGGTCTGCCAAGCACGTTCATCTGGGAGGAGACCCAGAGGCAGATCCAGGCCTTTTTTTATGTTGTGACACTGCACGCGCCGTCACTGATCACAAATCACACCAAAGACACTGGCCCAAGATACAGGGGAGGCACAAACTAAAAGCACCAGAAATGAGACTCAGGTGTGACACATAAGGGACAGCTGGAACAAACTCAGAGGGAAACATATTCTGAAATAAAGAATTGACTGCATGCTTATTGTGGGATAGTAGGTAAGATGCGCCACATTTTATATTTAGGATCACTATGTCAAGACAATTGTACTTTTGTGGCATATCATTGTGTTATTACATTGCAGCTTGGGAAGAGAGTTAAGCTTGGCTGACCAAAACCTGCCTCTTTTGGTAATGTTCTTATTGTACTTTTTGTTAAATTTGGACATATTAAGACAAAATTTGCTCATTTAGTGCATTGGGCATGTGGCTCAACTTAGCTTAGTGCTATTTATTACTTTATTACTTTTTTTATTCCCCACAGCTAAAATGGCTCAAAAGTGATTGAAATAAAATTAGCCATACAGATAGTAAACGGCGCGGGAGGGAAATGATACCTGCTAATCATTTAGACCCTGATAATAAAGAAGAGCACATAGTTTTATTTGATGCACTCAGTGCATTAGCCCATTTAGAGGTATCCTTTAAGTATTTAGTGCTTTTGCAACTTTAGGGTTCACTAAAACCTATTCTTTGGTATGTTATTTAGACAATAACCTTCTCATCTTCTTATCTGCATGATGTAGAGAGGCCTTAGCCCCACTAGCCCATTGATACCATCCATCACTGTATACGAGACTAATTTTTCTGAAGTCGTTTAACATGACAACTTCTTTTGTGACACTTTTTGGTCTGATGACTTTTTCTGAGGCTGCTTCGTCTGACTTTTTCTTAGTCTGGCCGATGTCTTTTTCTCTGAGGTTGTTTACGCTGAACTTTCATCTTTAGACCTTACACCAATGTGAGGCTTAGTCATTTAAGGCTCATTAACTGTTGATGAGTTGTGGAACGCAACCACATGGACTATGGACACTCTTATCACTCTTAATCAGCTCTTATCAGCTGTGAAAGGTTGCATAACTGACTGTATACCAATACATTTTACACTGAGATTAACTTCAAAGAACTTCACATCGTGTTATCACTCGGAGCTGCTGTTTTTCTTTTTGACTCAGGTTGAACTGGGTGAAGCTTGTTTTCTTTGAAGGTCCATGTTCTGATTTGATGACGCACCATGATATCTGCCATCCATCTGTCACGCATACCCAATACTCTAACTAAATATACTAAATATGAAACATCTATTTTGTTTGAGAAGAGATCCAGTTTAATTTACTCATAACAACCTGGGTGTGGTACCCAACAACCCGCCTGCTGTGAGCAACGTACACACATTGAATACATTCATTTTCACAACATACATACATGAGCAAGGCACAGATTATAAAAAGAAAACATATGTATGTATATATGTATATATATATATATATTTAGAGAGAGAGAGAGGGAGAGAGAGAAAGAGAGAGAGAGAACAATTCCTTAGTGAGGCATGGTTACAAACAAGTGATGACAAAAGAAAAAATACTAAATAAGAAAAGAGAGATGAAAAAAAGGGGGGCTCAGTTGGTTTCTACTACAATAGATAGAGAGTCAGTGTAAGTGAAAAAGGGCTGCTCCATCTTATAGAGGCTGCTTATGGAACCTTTTAAGGAAAACCTAATCTTCTCTAGTGTAATACTCTGCAGTAGTGCCCATTTGGATCAGAGATAACAGAGGAAGCCACATCTTTGTTTACGATAATACCTGCACCCCTAGCTCTATCTGAAAACCTTGAGTGAAAAAGGTGACCCATCCAAGATTTCTTAATGCGGGTGAATTCAGATTTAGGTAAGTTTGTCTCTTACAGGAAAAATAGACTCCTACAATATTACCATGTTGGCTTTAACATTGTTGTTCATCCCCTTGACATTCCAGGAGATGAAACAGATGCTCTTACCATTTATCGGCATTCCTTGGTCTCGCTATCATCTGTTGAGCCTGGAGGAGCGTGGAGTGAAAGGGAGAAGAAAAAGAAAGCAGGAGAGAAAGAAAATAAAAACAGAAAGAAGCGAATACATATACACATACTTTCATACAAACGTACATAAAATCCCCATCCTCACAGGAATACAAACTCTAAGTATCTCCCTGGATACTGTGCCATTCTTGCTTTCTAACTACCAAATACCTACATCAAAGTGTGTGGCTCAACTCCGGCAAGTTTGCTTTGCTTTGTCCCCAACAAATTTCCAGTTTTTGGCCCCTAGCAGGGCCAAAGTTTTTACTCGCAACTGTCAGCAAACGATCAAGAATCTGGACAACTTCAAAGATAAGTTATGTTCCTGAGACTCTCCAAGACGTGTTGGCATAGTACAATCCAAATTTTGAGGGCCAAAAGGTGTTCCAAAAGAGGAAAAAAATCCCATAAGAAATGAATGGGGAAAACGAGCAAATTCGAAAAATAAGCATCTCATTCAGCATTCATTGTAAAGCATTCATTGTAAAGCCATAAGTTGACTTACCCAGGAAAACTTGTCCTCTCTGACTGTACCTGACAGCATGTTGATACCTTGTACCTTGTTTTTCATCCAAGCCCTCTCAAAAGCATATGGGTTTGGAATTTTCGGTGCAGCTAGAGGGGGCAGAGACCAACTGTCAGTTTTGGATTGCTCTAATCTTTCTCTTTTCATGCTGCTCCCAACCACATCATATGCAGTTAGGCAAATTATTTTTTCCAGTTTGTAGGAAAATCTGTGGTCTTTCATAAAATGTGAGCCATAAACATGTGCACTTTATAAACTTTAAACGGTGAGCCTCTGAGTCAGCCCAAGGCAGCCTCTTCTCTCCACAAGCCTTGATGCATTTTCTGACCACTGTGATCAAAGTTAAAATTTACAATTCGACTTGTGACTGTGGCCAGTTTTCATAGTACGTACACCATATGACATCAAGGCATTCCTGAGACTCTCCCCAGCGTGATGGTGTGCTCATATTCCAGATAGGTGCAAGCCTTGTCTCCCTAGAGCCAAGTGTTAAGCACTTATGGATTTTCAATTTTCCCATAAGAATGAATGGGTAAAACGTAACCCCGCCATACTTTCACTTAGAAACTTCATTTTAATTTTAAAAAATTAAGAAACTTGTGGTCTGTTTGTGTCCCAAATTGCATGTCAATATGTTGCACCATTTTTCGGCAGCATCTGGCCAAGTTTTCTAGTTTTCAAGCTTCGTAGTTAAACCCAATACTGATGGGGTTCATCCAATTGGCTTTAAATCTAGTACAGGATCATCTGTGGACCAAGCTTAGAAAATGTAAATACTGATTTTTTTTAAGTCAAAGGGCGTGGCCTCTAGCCTGACAAATTTTGGTTATTTGTCAAAATGGTCTTCTGGGCAGGTGCTTCAAAATTGCTGGACGTATTGCAGTGAAATGTTTCTATAGTGCCACATTTAAATTTTCAAAAAACCCTCCCTGAGGGTGTTTTTACAGTTGAGAAAGACAAAAATTTGTGTGCTTATACAGTTCTTCCAGATGAACAAAAAAGTCAAAATGTCACAGGGTGTAGCCATATGGATCACAGATGAATCACAGGGATGCTGTTCAGAAGATACTCCTCTTCAAAGTGTGCTAAATAAGAAAAGAGTCCTGGGATGGCCTGCAACCTGCATTAACCCTGCGGTTGCCAGTATCCACATGGGTGTAATTGCTCCGACCCGCTCACAGCTGCTTGCAGCTTTAATTATCATCATTATTATCATTATTAGAATCTTGTATTTATTTCTGTAGTTTTTTTGGCTCTTGGCTTAAGGCCAATAGTAGACACATAATATGAAAAGGCATATCTAAGATATATCTAAATAAATGATATCATGCACAAACAGTTCGTGTCCTGGGTGGATGGGGTCTGCAGTTACATAATCCTTGGGCTCCTTTGGAAATGAAAAGAAATGAAGGGTATGGAGCATTTTGTCGAAATGTTGTTCAATATAGGTTTCACAGACATATGTCACAATCCTGTTCCTCCTGACATCTTTTATGGTCTATTTCTCTCCATCTTTTACCACACCTCTTTCTGGTCGCAGCCTATCTCTTCTCTCCAACTCCACTTCACACCCTTTTGGTTCTACCAGTCATCTCCACCTCTCCACCAGTTAGCTGAATACTTATGCGCACTCCGCATCTCCAGTTGCCGGCCCGTTTTGCTCCCAACTCCTCTCTTTGTCTCCGTCCCAGGCAAACCAGTCCATCTGGTGGTTTGTTCACCACGTGGCTGCTTCCCGGCTCTCAGAACCGCTCGCCCTCCATCCTCCTGCCTGCCTTGATTCCTCGATCCGTCTGCTAACATCTGTTCGAGCCAGTCTCAATCCCTCGCTCCAGGGTGGCCGCTGCTTCAGTTCCTGAATACTCCCTGTTCCCGGTGTCCAGTCCCTTAAGTTCCCCTTCCCTGACTTCCAGCACCTTTAATAAGCTCTCTGCAGTCCAACCTGCGCTTTGTGTTGTATTTGGGTCCCAGAGAGTCCCTGTGACAGACAAAGACTCTTTTGGCAAACCTGGCCCAACCATCCACTTTCTACCAGCCTCTGTCCTGACCGGCCCTAGTAAGCTAGGGCCTGTCCCTTTCAGTTACCAATAAGTCCCTGCAAAAACCCTGGTCTTAACAGTAAGATCAGCAGAGCAACAGCAGCTAGTCCAACAGGTGACTGTTCAGGGAGCCCAGCTAGGAGAATTAGCCACCTCTGTGCACCAGTTACAGGACCAGCTAACACAGTTGACTGCCTCCCTGGCCACACTTCTCTCACAGCCTCAGCCTGCTCCCTCTGCTCCTCCTCCTGATGCCATGCAGCCTCTCCCAGTTGCCCAGCCAGAGCTTCCTCGGGACCCTGCAGGTCCAGTAAACCCCTCTGCTACTCTCGAGCCTCACGTTTCTCCTCCTGACAAGTACTCTGGTGACCCACCTATCGACAATTCCTCACGCAATCTAAACTTGCTTTCTCCGCTCAACCTGTCCGTTATTCTAGTGAAGCACCAAGGATAGCTTACCTTGTAAGTGTGTTCGACCATCCTGTACGTGGGCAACAAGCAGGGCTTCAGTTGTCAAGAGTTCGTCAGGGAAAGACACCAATCCGAGAATTTGTCTCTCAGTTCCAGGGGCTAGCTGTGGAGTCAGGCTGGAATGAGGCAACTTTGATTACTGCGTTAATGCAGAGTGTAAACTCGGAGTTTGGTAGAGAGATCGCCCTGGGTGGTGAGTTTTCATCCCTGGACGATGCAATCAGAAGGGCAATCAAGATCAGCAATCAGCTGGCCCTCTGGCGTTCCCAGGCTGATGCTCCTCCCACCTGCCAGTCTTCACCGCGGTCTCTCGCAGCAT